>BMAO01021695.1:0-421284 GCA_019973975.1 Trichonephila clavata
AAAAAATTCATCGTGGTTTAAAGTTTTTTCAGTCGCCTTGGCTTAAAAATTACATAGATTACAATACAGAGTTAAGAACTAAAGCTGTAAATGACTTTCAAAAGGATTTTTACAAACTAATGAATAACAGCATATTCGGGAAAACGATGGAAATTGTAAGAAGAGTAGATATACGTTTATGCTCAACAGAAGAGCAAGCTCGAAAGTTAATAGCGAAAACCAAATTTAATCGTCGTACAATATTTTTCTGAAACTTAATGGCCGTTCATCTTAAAAAAAAGCCCAAATCAAATTCTTGAAACCAATACAGGTAGGAATGGCGATTTTAGACTTATCAAAAGTCCTAATGTGTATTCTTTTCACTATGAGTACATGAAGCACCGTTACGACTCGAAAGTAAGGCTAATGTATACAGACACCGATTCCTTTATCTATGAAATAAAGACTGATGATTTTTATAGTGACATGAAAGACGATATTAACTTATATGACACTTCAGACTATGACAAAAATAACATTTTTAAGGTATCCGAACACATTCGGAGTACTTTTTAACAAAATAGCAAACTAAAACATTATAAATGCTTTTTTAGGACTCAATATCAATAAATATTACTCTATTTAACTATCAAAATTTAATATAAATTACCTGAATTTTGCAAAAATCACAATTATAAGTTAAATTTTAGCAATATTTTTGAAAAACTTCAAAGCAGTTAGAGAAAAAATTAATAAACATATATTAGTAAAAGTTTTACGAAAACAAACTAGATGCATTTATCTAGAAAATGTGCTAAGTTTTAATTTTTTATTAAAATTTAAAAATTTTAGAGATGATTGAGTAAACTTTATAAGAGATAGTACATTTTTTATGAGACCATTATTTAAATAACAAGCAAAAACTCAAAAAGTACTCATATAATAAGACATATTTTAGTACATTCTCTAGAAAATAAAGTAAATATCAGGTTTAAAAAGTTTTATAGAAATACATTCGTAATATTTGGAGTTATCGAACTCGCCATGAAAGATTTTGAGCAATTTAAATGCCCACTTCTGGTAGATCAAAAACCCACACTTCCGTTTTTCTAACTTTATAAAATTGATTGTAACTTGGTAGTGTAGAAACAAAATAAAGTATATTTCGTAAAGTCAAAAGATAGCTCTATATTCAATAAAATAAAAAACAAAAATATCTGTCTTGACTGAATTGGGTCATTTTCAACGTGTTCGGATACCTTAATTTACCTCTAGTTAACAAAAATGTCTTCGGGAAAATGAAAGATGAAAACAAAGGAAATATTATGACAGAATATGTAGGATTAAAATCGAAAATGTATGCCTACAAAACAAACCATAAGAATGAAAAGCGGTTAAAAGGAATTAAAAAACAAACTTTAAAAAATAAAATAACATTTGAGGACTAGAAAGTCTGTCTTTTTAATCAAAAATTAAAATATGTTGACATGAACTTAATTATATATATAGATCCAAATTTCATTCAATACACTCCAGAAAGCAAAACAAACTTGCTCTGTCCTATAAAGATGACAAAAGGTTTATTAATGATGATGGCATTACTACGCTTGCCCATGGACATTAATGAATTTAGACCTATTCAATGAGCAGTAAGACATAAAATCCAATGATGACACAATAATGTGATTTTTGTAATGTAAATAAAAGATTGTTATGTGAAATGGAATGCTGCTTTTGTAAATAAACAACTTACTTTGTATCTTTTTGTGTAATCCTTATACTGAAATCAATTTTACAATTTGTTGTTCTCCTGTAATGTATATATATATATATATATATATATACGATTGTAATGTAAAACGCAATACAAGATGTTGATTTCTGAATAAACAATTTACTTTGTATCTTTGCTGTGTATGTGTAATCATTATACCGAATTAAAATTTACAATTTGTTATTAAAGTAATGTATAATAAATATATTTTTTTTATTTCTATTCAATTAAGAAAAAAACAATTTAACTAAATGGTTATTGCAATGAATAGTTATACAATTTATACTCTTTGGAAAAGGCAAAGAATTTGCTTTAAACACATAAACATAAATTTTTCCTTACTTTTATACAAAATATATTTAAAATATTAGTTATGCTTAACATACTTAGATAATTTGTTTGAAAGACGTATATTGATATTTATCTTTTAAAATGAAACTATTTCAACATAAATTAAACTAGAAAGCAGTATGAAAAAAAAATTAACAATATAACCGTATAAAAAAAAACCCCAATTTTTTTCAGATTTATAAAAATAAACTTTTTAAAGCCAAATCTTGTCGGAAACTTATACAAAATATTTATACAGTATTTTTTTTTCTTACTTTTGTATGAAATGTATTTAAAATATAATTTATGCTTAAACATTCTGAGAAAAAATTTTTTTTTAATATACCCAAACTTATTTTTAAAAAGAAAGTATCTCAACATAATTTAAACTAACAAACAATATAAATAAAATTAACTCAAATTAAACATTTAAAAAATCATTTTATTCAGATCCTCATACTATTCAAAATAATCAGGTGGATATAACATTTCTCTTACTTCTCTTAAAATATTATCTAAGCAAAGATTTTCCAAAAATTCTTCAGTTACATAATTTGTAAGTTTCAATAGTAAAAAGTGCTCATTTTTTTTTTCAAAAAAAGATTATAATAAAAAATATTCAAGAAAACGATTTAAAACATTCCACAGCCATCTTGTAGAATCAAGATCAGACCCGCCGTCTGCGCCGCCTCTACAGGAGAAAAACAACTCAACTCCCCATCAACTCGAAAATCTAAACCATAGCAGGAGAAAAACAACTCAACTCCGCTCCTGCTCCTCCACATGAGGAAAACAACTCAACTCTGCGCCTCCACAGGAGGAAAACAACTCAACTCAACTCTGCGCCTCCACCGCGCCTTTACCGCAGAATCGGCTTTTCTTATCTACTTCCGAGCCTTCGAGGCATTACAATTTGCCCTCTATCAAAGTCGCTTAGATCCGCAGCCTTTCCCATCACACACAGAAGTAAGTGAAAGAATGATTCTTCAGACTCTCCAGCAGCAGTTAAATACCACTTCCACCTGATCACGTGCCTTACACTTTATGCAGGCGAGTTAATTGCAAAATGTAGGGGTGGTCATAATGTTTTGGCTCTTGAGTGTATATCAATTGAATTAGAGATTAAAAGCTAGGCAATATTTTTAATGTTTTTAGTTGCAAATAAGACAATTTTGAAAAACATTTCCCTTTAACAGCTGGGTATTACCGATAGCAAGGGCGGCTTTAGGGCCGGACACCTTCACGGGATGGTAAATTCTCGGGGCGGCATTTGAATCAAATTTAAAAAAAATTTTGTCACAAAAAATTTGATATATTTTCTGAAATATTATTGGATGGGAATATGGTATCTCATTTAAGGATACAGTAGACTTTCAAATTTGTAAAAATCTGTCAAATTTTCGATTTTTCACTTTTAGCATGTTAACAATTCTTGTAATCGTTGCTGCTAAATACAAAAAGAATTTTTCAATTCGGATAATTTTTATGGAAATTATGCTCTTTTCAGTTCGAACTCATGTTTGACTTGCCTCTGTTTACAGAACAATATAAAAAAAAGAGATTCATAAATATTAAGAAAATGACAATTAACACAAGAAAAATAGTGACTTTTTATGGGGCAGACAACTTTTAAAACAAATTGTTTTATTTATTTGAACGTATATAGTTCAAAATCACTGCACACTTACAACGGTAAGTTACTCATTTAAGTTATTATTGAGTACTATGATGAAGCGCAGGCATATTTTATTATTTCTATTATTTTACATTTAGATTTTAAGTTTCGCAGTTTGTATGGTTTTAAATTGAATTTTTTCAGTCCATATTTCGAGAAAATTACATTAATTATTCTTTTCATACTGACAATTTGCTTATTGCTGAAAATTAAGTATGTTTATTATAACAACGCGAATAAAGTCAGTTTATTACTGAAAAATAAATCTGGTATCCCTTAATTATAGCAATAATTGCTTTTATCAGATGGAGTTGATGACTTATAATCATCATGGACATAAAAACCTTTATATGAGATAATTTTATGTTATTTTTGTCGCTTCAATAATTTTAAAATGTTCCCTGTGCAATATATTTCTTCCAAATGCAGGGGAAATTTGCTCAGATATTCTCTAAATGCTAGTGAATGTTTTTTTTTTTAAACTTAATATTTGGGAAAATAGTAAAAACAAGGGAATATAAACATTATAGTTAGTTTTTAAGTGAAAAAACTAAACATTTCAACATAAATATTTAAATTTTTTTAAAAAAAAAGAAATATGTGAAAAAAAATGTCTGCTTTATTTTTTTGTATATAATAAATATGAGAGAATATTGGAGTGTAAATTGAATCTCGATGCGCATGGAGCTTTTTGAAATGTATTAATTATTCAGTAGAATTAAAAATAAAAGTTTGAATATCTCAGAGACCATTAAAGATATTTGTACATTGATATTTGTTGACACATTTCCTGCAAATTTGAAAAACATTCATTTGTGATTACAAAAAAATCATTTTGAAAGTCCACTGTACCTTTAACGTGTCTTATTTCCTTATTTTGTATTCACTATGTTTAATGTCAGTTTCCTTTTATGTTGAAACTTACGAGCTTGAGGCGGGAGCAGATTGTGTATTAATTTTAGTTCATTTAATTAAGTAAAAATACGAATCGTCTATCATTAAAAGCATACGCGTGTTCTCAAAGTCCCCCCCAAATTATATTGATAGAAAAGACCCCTTACCAATACGAGAAAGGATTGAAATGATTCATTTTCTCGTAAAAAATAATTATTTTTTGCAATTATTGTTTGCACTAAAATAAATCAGAAAATATGATTGAAATCTTATTTTTTCCTTTAAAATTTATCCATTGAAAAATAAACAGTAAAGTAATTAGCTTATCTTGAATTTTTGAGAATACATTGCATGCACAGAACGTTTTTCAGATAAGGATGCCCGTTAGCACCCTTTCCTTATCTCTCCTCCCCCCAGGGGTTCCTCGCTCCACTGTGTCTCAGAACCAGCCTTCATGTTAAGTCTATGGAGGCTCCACGCTCCACTTGTCCCAGAACCGGCATTTTATATCTACTAGTGGGGAAATAGCCAAGAGGGCCAAGGCCTACTGTGCCTATCTCAGTATACATGGCCATTGGGCGCTGAGGAGAATGAGTAGATGTTGGAGTCATGATGAAGCGCGAAACCCCCGGTGTTTAGTCCCCCCCAAAGCCCATTTATCGACCCAATGATGGGATGAAAGGCTGAGTCGACCTTAACCAGCCCGAGGATAGAACCCCGGACCTGTGGTGTGGAAGTGCGATACTCTACCACTGGGCCTTTAGAGGCAAGTCACAGCGTGATTATTTTAGGGAAGTCTATTATTATGTAGGAGGGGGGGGGGAGGTGACGGAAGTATTTTTTCCTAGAATACGTCTCAAGACATCCTCGAAAGGCTCCATAATGTTCACATCTCGGGATTGAAAGCTGCCAGAGTTCTCCATAGACATCAGAAGTCCATATCCTGTCAAATACAGAAGCTGCATACCATTCACACGTTTGAAAACACAAACCTTCATCTACCACATTTACTGCTGCAAAAAGGAACATGCAGTACAAAAAAAGAGAAGTGTTACACAATCTCCAACCAATTTAGTAACGAGAGAGTGAGAGTTATATTATCGTCACACTCTAAAGCAACATGAGGGCTATTGGCGACGGATCTCGTCATTTTGAACCTTCACCAAGTTACGAGGATGAATCCTGAGCTTGCAGCTTCCTGAACTACTACAGCACGAGAACGGGTGGACTTGGTGATTGGGATATTTTACGTGCATCAGCTCCCACTACACGGTGGGTCTTCAGCGGCACCAGGACTCGAACCCGCGACACGCCGGCCACGAGTACGCGACTATAACCACTAAGATACCGCGGCCACTTTGTAACGAGTGATTTTTTTTCACGGTAGATACGTATTTTAGAAAACCGTGCAGAAAAAAAAAGGGTTTAAAAAATATATTCGAGACACGGTAAATTTGGATATATTTTCCACAAGTTTAAAAAATCGCGTAAGATGAAAAACCTCTAAATATTTTCCCTAAAAACCGTTCAGAAAAAGTAATAATGAGAAATCCGTGTTATCTAATACATAAAATTTTCGTGTCTCAGTGTTTGCGACCAAACTCCTCCGCAAGGACTTGACTGATTCTTAAGAAATTTTGTGCGTATATTCAGTAGGTCTGAAAATAGGACGTAAGCTGTTTTTCATTTCTATATTGCAATTAGTTGAAAATATGTTAATTAAAAACCTTAAGACGCGTAATTGTTTCCCCCTTGTGTGTTGTTTATTTGGTCGAGCGTCATTTCAATTTCAGCGGAGTGAAAAGTTCCGACTTTTTCTACGTTTTTAAAATAACAATTTAATTGTTTCTATAAAACTCAGACAAAAAATAATTACAGAATCGGAAATATCATTTATTTTACCACGATTCGGTATAATTTTTTTTTTACAATATAATATTATTTGTATTTTTTTAGAAATGAGTCGAAGTTGATGCTTTATGAAAATGATTTCTAAATTGTTGCGTATGAATTTATTTCCGCGTTATTAAAACGATATTTTACACTAAATAATTTCATGCTTTTCTCTTTTAGAGCCAGTCATTTAAAAAATAAAATGCTAAAAATTTTTTTCTTCATGATTTTTCAAAAAATACTCAAAATTTTAATTAAACATTTAATAACTTTGTCATTTGTAAAGATAATCTAACAAACTTTTTTTCCGCGTGTAGAACAATATTATCCGAGATTTATACGAAAATTAAAAAAAATTGCTTAAAAATTAAAGATTAAAAAAAAAAATTTTTTTTTTGTCTGTTTCAATTTTTGCTAAAATTCATTTATGTAGTATTTTTATTATATTTTTTGTTTAAAAATTACCATTGTTTACAATTGATGTGTAACAAATGGAAACTTTAACTTAAAAATAAGCCCCCCCCCAAATTAAAAATTTTAATAAAAAACGCGATTTTACGGTAAGCCAAGGCTTGGCGTCGGAAATCGGTTTCGCGCCAGATGTGTGACTTTTCTCTGTTCCACGGACCAAATCACCCTACTCATGGGTTACACTAGAAAAAGGAGTGTCTATAACAAATCAAAAAACCCCAAATTTGGCAAGTTAAAAAAATTTATACAAAAAAAAATTTGCAATACATATAAATGTATTGTTTCAAATTAATACTTTTAAAGTTAAGGAGTATTGTTTTCTATAATCACATTAATCTAAATTTTTTAATCGTTATGTATGGATTTCTTAAAATTATGAGGAGTAAACCGTCTGAACTAAAAAAAGTTCATACTTTGCTTTTTTAGAATCGATTTAATAAATTAAGTACACAAAAACATTTTTTTTTACATTTTTTCAAAAAATACTTGCATTTTTTTTGAAAAAGAGTAAAAAAAAAAAAAAAAAAATTAAAAAAAAAGCATTTAATAAACATGTAAATTTTTGTAAATTCAAATTTTCTACTTGAAATCACATACTTCATTTTTGATTTAAAAAAATTGAATCCTCTCTTATTTTAAAAACACATGCTTATACTTTCAACAATTTAATAAATTCTCGGTGGTTCATGAGTAATAAAGACCTCCGTTTCACGAGCAAAATGATTTCTTTTAGACAATTTATTAAAAAAAAAGCCGTTAACTATTTTAATAGATGAAAAACATGCTTTCGCTTCAACCCAACATTGTTCAACCGATCGCTAGGAAAATTGGCATGTATACGTATTTTTTTGTGGAGAAGGTTTTTGTGCTATCCTCTTTGTTGCAGCTCCCCACCAGGTGGTGCTACGGCATATCGACTCTGCACCGTTCAATCAATCTCTAAGTTACCAACTTGGCTCTATCGCCAGCATTTCGTTGTTTCCATTGAATTGCCATTATAATGTAAGGAACGGCGTAGCTAGTGAATGTTACAATTTTAACATTAAATAAATACAACAGAAAGTAATATTAACGTATTACACATCCAGATATAATTTGTTCACACTATTTAAAGCGATCATTACACAAAATTTGTAACAATGTGTTACTTAGTTGAGCAGAGATCAGCTTAGGAAGTTGTTTTCAAATATCGATCCAAAAAACAGTTACGGAGTGTCATAAATAAATAAAAAAAATCCTTTTTATTAGCTATTAGATCTTCAGTTTTAAAATTTAACGGATATGGTTCTTTCCTTCAGCTGAGATATTTTGGTTTAACAAGTTGCTTCTACAGTTTTTGTGATATCCTGTTGCACAAAACTTAAGATTACGTCGAAATTTTAATGCACGCGCTATGTCAAGATTATAGGTAAGAAAATATTGTTCCATACGGGGGGGGGGGGCACACTTCAAGCCCTCGCGAACTGAATCCGCTGTTAAAAGCTGAACTTCGACTTCTTAAGTGTCATCAAATCGTTCTCATCCAAAGGGCTTTAGCTTAACACACAATTACAGTCTGTCAAAAAAGTATTGGGGGACAATACAAGTTCATAGATTTTTATCGCAATATTTTACTTAAACATACAAATGAAACCAAAATAAAGAAGTAAATGTTCTTTTGGAAATACAAATAATAATAATTTGAACAAAACTCTCCCATTAATGCAATTATGGTTAAAAATGAAAATAAAAGAAAACGTGCTCAAAAAAGTATTGGGACACACTTCCCGATAAATTAAGAAAAACAATTCAAACTTAGAAATTAATATCTTGTTGGACCGCCCTAGCTTTTTATGACCTCTCGAAGTCTATTTGGCAAGAAGTCTCAATTTTTTTAGCAAAACGATCGATCAACTTTGGTCCAATTTTCAAACAAATATTTTCTTATCCTACTTGTTGGAAATTTGGTGCTCATAAAGTTTTTCCTGCAAATAATACCGTACATATTCAATGGGATTAAGCTCCATATTTGATAGTAGGACGTAAATTTTTGGCATGCATTGCTGTATTTGATTTCCGCCAAACGTTTTGCTTGCCATACGTTATCGGAAAATGCTTTGCTTCCATCAACAAAAATTACATTTTCCCCAACATTCTGTTGGCTGTCTTACATACGTACATTTTAGCAAATGCCAACCTAGCTTGTGTATTTGCTTTGTTGATGTAGGGTTTTCTTTGAAGTACTCTGCCATGATACTTATATTTTCTTAAGACATTTCTGACAGTTTCAGGATTTACTGATTTTCCGAACACTCTAACATTGCAAAGTTAATTTTACTGCACTAGTTCTTGGATTAATGTATACTTGTCTCACAATCCACCTCTCTTCACGTTCGTTAAATAAGTTGGGACGCCCTGATCTTTGCTTGTTTTCAACACCATTTGCTTTCTTGAATCTGTCAATGACATATAAAACATAGGACTTACTCAATTTCACAATTTTTCCTACACTGCTGATTTCCCCTCTTTCCAATGACTTATCACGAGATTTCGCAGACCAACCGATATATATTTGTTTCTCGCTATTCTTTCTATAAATAATCTTACCTGTTGAAACGTTTATGTTTAAACTTCTTGTCTAAAATAGTGGTGTGAAATTAAATTCTATTATGCTCTGTGTATTTGTTAAATTTTTCATTTCCAAAGTGCCTCAATACTTTTTTGACTCCAGTGTGCCTTTGAATTATATTTGAGAAGCTAGATCAAATTATAATTCTATAATACTAGTAAAATTTTCCTTATATACTGTACACCAAATGTTGAGTGAGTGAATATTAACGTCGCACTGTTTAGCAACACGAGGGCTTTTGGCGACGGTCCGCGTAATTTCGAACCATGGTCAAGTGACGCGGATGACACCTGAGCTGGCACCCCCTCTCCTAACTAACACACCACACCAACGAGAGGACGTTTGAGCTCTCGACAGATTTAACGTGCATCGCTCCCCTACACGGCGGGTTTTTAGCGGTACTGGGATCGAACTCATGACACGCTAGCCATGATCCGATGCCTAGACCACTTGGCTACCGCGGCCACGTACACCAAATGTTAAAAAATATTTTTTAGTTAATTTTGTTTTTGTTTTAATGTGATAAATAATTTTATAAATGGCTTTACAGTTATGCATGTCAAGTGTCCCAATACTTTTTTGAGCGACTGTATACCGAAATGCAATATTCAAGTTGAAAAAAGGATATTATAAAATTCGACTATTCTCGGTAATTCCAGAATTCAAATAAACAAACCATGAAATAGACCAAGTCACTTACAAATGTGTGGGCGTAAGCCAACTTTCCTTCTAATTGCACTGCCAAAATAAGAATTTAAAAAAATTGAGAGAGAGAATTCGTGCTAAAGAAAAAGTCGTGTAGAAAGGTATATTGGTGAACCGTGTTATTTCAACATCGTGTAGGCCGTGGTAGCCTAGGGATTTTCGGGAACAAAAAATAGTAAAAAATTAATTATTGAATAAACAATAAACATTAATTAATAAAATTAATTGTTAATAACATACTAAATTAAACTTTACGAACTATATACATAGAGGATAATAATCAATCGGGAAAAAAATGAAGGGCTAAGGGGGGGGGTCCCCCTTTGTATGCGCCACTGGTGTTTGATTAAAAAGTGATGGATACATCCGGGAATGCCGAACGATCTGATTGGATTTTTGAAAGGGAAAATATCTTGCATCCAGAATATTAAGAATTAAGTTTTTTTCAAAAATTTAGTAAGTTTTCTCAGTTAAATATAAAATAAAGGATAATATTGCTCCATGTGTGTGTCATTGAATATTGCGTAACGGGGGAAAACAATTGGATGAGCTTGAAACGAGAAAACATGTAATTGAAATTTATCAATTGGTATTTTTTTGTGTACGTGTTTTGTCATTCGAACTACAGGACCGTATACGGATGTACCTGAATCCCCTTTGAAAGAAAATTCTAGAACCGATTCCTGCTTTCGTTCCAGTGAATGAGTTCCGGAAAAGAGAGAGCTCCTTCTCTTGCGAAAAAGCGGATGGAGCTGGTTACCATAGCGACCGGGGGCGTGACCGGCAGAGGTGGAGGCGTGGCCGCATAATTGTTCAAGTCACGTGCAATGACTTTGCTCTCCAGTGTTGACAAAGAAGCGAAACTGTTCGTTCTCTTCGATTCTTTCTTTTCATGGTAAGTTCGTCTCTGAGCGGACGAAAGAGGATGCGACATAAAATGCTTTTTGAAAAATCTTGCACACTTGGTTATGCTTCATGGATGTTGTGATATTTTGTGTTTCGATGCTGAAATGACCCGAAAGTGATCCACAACATTTTACAAGGAGTTTTGATCGCTTTTACTTTCGAATATATGTAATTATCCCAAAAGGAAATAAAATAAATATAATAAACAAATAGAAAATTTTTGTACAGAGAATTTGTGATGAACAATGTTCTTTTCTTTTTCATGACCACGTTACGGGAAAAAAGTTGAAGCCGCGGTGGCCTAGTGGTTATGGTCTCGAACTCGCGGTCGAAGTGTGGTGGGATCGAGGCCTGATGCCACTGAAAAACCGCTGTGTAAAGGGGCTGACGCGCGTTAAATCTCTCAAGGCTCCGAGTCCTACTGTTGCTGTGATGTGGTAGTGTTGAGAGGAGTGCCACCTCTGGTACCGTCCTCGTCACTTGACCAAGGTTCAAAAGTATGAGGTCCATCACCAATAGTCCTCGTGTTACTTATGCGACGTTAATAAAGACTCACTCCCTCACTTGAAGGTACTCGAGGGCTATTGACAGCGAATCTCACAGTTTTTATCTCCAGTGAAGTGATGACGACACCTTAGTTTGCAACACCCTCTCCAAATTTCTATTCAACGCTAACATGAGGACTAATAAGTACTAAATTGTTAGAACCAAACTAAAACAAAATTAGGAACACCTCAGTATTGGTTTAGAAAGGATAAAAATTTTAAATTAAAATACTTCAAATAGTATTAATTATTTCTTATTAGTTGTTGAAAATACATTTATGGTAAGAGGAATCGAAAGTGTTTTTAAGAGATATTCCATATCTGCTCTGTTTGAATGCATTAAGATTTTCATCCTGTAATAATGTTTTGAGAAGATGAACTGCTTTTCGAAATATTTTGTGGCATGGCCTTTTTTTTTAAATCAGAAAATATCTTTATTTATTTATTGGAGTTTATACTCCTGAATGAATCGATTTTCATATAAAGGCCCCGGTATGGAAATTATATGAGAAGTGAAATTTATAAAAGAGTTAACAAAAAGGTGTTACGCGCGCTTCTGCGCATGCGCCAAATCGGTGTCCCAAGAAAAGATTCACAGTTCCTACTTTTTCTTCATTTTTAAAAATGCGATCGTTCTTTTCTTACCAAAATCAGACAAAAAATAAATGCAGAATCAGAAAGATCATTTATTTCGCCACAAAATGGTATATATATATATATATATATATTACAAAATAACGATATTTTCAATTTTGTACGATTTTTTCTAAAATGAGTCAATATTGATGCGTTTTTATGAAAACGATTTTTCAATTGTTCTCTACGAATTTTTTTTTATATCATTATAATGAATCGACACTTTCTTCTAAAAAAAGTCCATATTTTGATCTTTTAGAATCAGGGGAAAAAATGGTAGCATAGATCGTGGATGCGGGGGGGGGGGGAAGAGTTGTGTGTACACTTTCGAAATGTTTCATTTGAAACAGAAAGGGTTACGAGATCTGTTTCCAAAAATTATTTCATTTCTAGATTGCTTTCAAAACCACCTTTTGTTAATAATTATTCTGAGAACGAGACTTGAACATTGATTAAAGTATTTGAGAAAAGTCGTTTCACACTTTTTTATTTGCTTTGAAGCTTCATTCAAGATTGAAATGGGGCCGCAGTAGCCTAGTGGTGGCTGGTGTGTTATGAGTTCGAACCTAGTACCGCTGAAGACCCACCGTGTAGGGGCGATGCACGTTAAATCTTTCCAAGCTCAAACCTCCTCTCATTGGTGTGGAGTGGAAGTTAGGAGAAGTGGTGCCAACTCAGGTGTCGTGCTCCTCCCTTTTCCATGGCTCAAAATTAGGTGAACCGTCGCCAAAAGCCCTCGAGTAGCTGAATACTGCGTCGTTAATGTACACTCACTCGCTCAAGATTGAAATTTGATTTTGTTTGTACGACTAGAGTTACAGTTAATATCTTTATTTGGAGCAACAAAGGCTATTATCCCATACAAAACTATCAAGTATCAATAGGTGTGCGGCCAAGAAAAATACACATTCACACAAATATACAAAATAGAGCTTGAAAATAAATTGATATATCCTGTTGCCTATCATAAGCAAAATAAATAAATAATTCAGAAAGGAATTATTTTTTTCCTGTCATCTAGTGGTTTACGCGTGTTAAAAATACCGTTTCTTTTTGAGTTTTCTGAAAATGTGTTTTTGAAAGACTTTTCTCAATTCACAAATTCTCGCAATTCACAAATTCTGTTGGAAATATGTACAATTTTAAAAGTATAATTTTTACTCTGTAAGAGAAAGAACCAAGCATGATATTTTGTTTGATAAGTTATATCAATATTTTACAGTTTGAAAATATTGGGAAAAAAACACTGCAAATTTAATTCTAAAATTCATACAGTAGCAACAATATAAACCAACACAAGAGCGATTGACGATGGGCCACGTAATTGTGAGCCTTGTGACAAGGACTACACCTGAGCTGGCCCTCTTCTTCAAACAACATCACCACGCCAGTGGAGGACAGTTGATTTTTGTTAAAGTACGAGTACAAATTTTACGAAACATCAGTATAAATCACAAGAATACCAAAAATGACACTAGAAAAACCTAGAAAGAGCTCCTTTCGCAATTTTTACAAGGAGAATTAAGAGAGAACAAAAATCAAGATTTTGCACATTTTGAGTCCCACGTCTCCAACGCTGTACAGGATTAACTCGAAATTGGACCACTGGGAGGGGAGAGAGGTGATAGAAGCTCAAGCAAATTGAAATCAACAACCTGAAAAAAGTGAATAATTTTCGAAAAGTGCTCTCCGGGAAGGACAAGGGAAAGTATACACACATTGAATCGTACCAGTGAAGTCAGCAAGCTGTAGTTTGGATAGTGAAATTTTCATCTCATATATTAAAAAGTGAGGAAAAAGCCACTGAAATATTTCTGATTGTGTCACAAAAAGAGCAAAACAATGAAGAAAATATGTTTCCCCTAAATTCAGATTTCTTGTAGAGAATAAGTATTCAATGAAAGAGAAATTAATTGGTAAATTAAAATTCAGCTGCAATTTTGAATTTTTTCCAAGTCTATTCTACATTTTTATTCGTAACGCGAAGTGACGTTTGAGTTCTCGACACATTTAACGTGCATCTCTCCCCTACACGTTGGGTCTTCAGCGTCTCTCGGCTCGAACTCATGACACGCCGGTCATGAGTCCGTTACCTTGGCTACCACGGCATCATGGTTTGGTTGAAGATTCACAGATAGTGTGAATCGAGATCAACGCAATAGGACAGTGAAGCACTCTGTCACATTTTCTATGAACTTCAGCACGAGATCTTTTTCCACAAAGCAGCACTCAAAAGTAGACACACAAAGTCTTCTGAAAGAAAACTTAAAAATAAATATCATACATCAGATTGAAAAAAAAAGCGATATTAATACAATGTCTTGCAAAATACTTTATATATAAGTAAGTGTAGAAATTAGTTTTGTATTTTAGTAAAAGGAGAAATATAAAACATATTTTATACATCAGAAAAAATGAATGGATTCCATCAGAAAAAGAAAAGTTGCCCCCTTCCTTTTAGAAGAATCAAGTCGTTGTATCCCCGTTTATATGGATGAAAATTTCCGGCCAAATACTGGCATTAATTCTCTCTAGAACCCCTGCTATTTACCGGTTTGAAAAGGTAGAATTTTTGAACCAGCTTAGGGCGAATAGGGAGAAAAGCGAGTTAGTTTTCAAATTTTCCCATGATGCATTGAGACTGTAATTTATTTGTTCAAAGAATCCGTACGTCCTAGAATCTTCAAGTTGGACGACAGAAGAAATTGAAGCCGTAATAAAAAAAAATATTAAAAGTGAAAGAAAAAGTTTAAAATAATTTAAATATAAAAAAAATGCGCAAAAAAATGTAGAGATTTTATTTATTTATATATTATTTGACAATATCTAATAAGTTGAAAATATCTCTAACACACTGGCGTCCTGAGTGGTCCCTGTATCATTGATACGGCGGTAGCTACGCCTCTGCTATAATAGAATATAAAAATATTCCAATGAATAGAAGATTTATACACAATTTAAACACTAACTTTGAAATAAAATTGTTTACGTCATAATAAATAAATCATACACTAAAAATTTTGTCAACAAAATTTTTAGTCTTACTTGTCTTCCAATAAGCAAAGTAATAAAAAAGAATGCAAAATAAATGTAGAAATTTTATTTATTTTTTGATAATATCTGATTAGTTGAAAATATTTCTAACTTTATATAAAAATATTCGAAGGTATTACATCTTCAATGTAACTGTATAATTAGTTATTGCATAAATTTAAGTTATAACTATATGCATGGCCCTTCGTTGCACGGACATTTTCGAGTGCATAACATTTTGCCCATCGAAATTTCCCCTTCCCCTCTCGGTGTAGGCTCTTCCTAGTGTGTATATGAGATTTTTCTATTAATGTCAAAAAAAAGTTCTCTTTTTCTAAATTTCTTCCACATCTTTGCTTATCGGATGGGTCTGTTTCCCCTCTGCTTAGCCCGGCGTTGCTCGGGCTTTTCCTAGAGTATAACTTTATTCCTATGGAAATTTCCTTCTCCATGCCAGAATTTCTGGCAGCATGTGTATGCGCGATGTGAGTATTTTCTATATTTAATGCCATTAAAATTCATTCTTCCGACATTTTTCCTTTCTTTTCCTCGTTAGACAGGTTTCTTTTCCCACCGTTTAGTATAAAATTCTCCCCCCCCCCCAGAAAAAGATCTTTCTTTAAATTTCTATTTTCGATAAATAACAAAACACTTATCTTATTTTATCCACAGAAAACACACAATGTACAATTTTATTATTGAATAATTAATTTAATAATGAATAATAAAGAAAACAATACTGCTTTAGTTTTTAAAAAAATATTAATTTAAATCTATTTTTGTTAAATAATGAATGAAAAAAATTCTTGCCGTTAGCTATTGAAACGGTTGTTTATTTCTTGATGTTATGTTTGATAATTCGATTAAAAATATATGTAACTATAAAGAAAGGAAAAAAGCCTAGAAATTTGCTTACATTCCTTGTATAAAAAAAGATTAAAAAAGAAAATAATACCATCTGATAAAAACATTTCAAATTGCAAGCACATATAGATAAGCACAAATAGAAAAGGCAAAATTTTGAAAAGAGAGGAAAGAAAATGTTACCACAACTACAAATGAAAATTTAACTTTATTGTTGTATACCGTTAGGTTAAAAAATGTCACTAAAAACAAATTTAGTTTCATACCAGAAAACTGACGCAAGATTATATTATTAGCGATTTCCGCAATTTTTTCCGCGTTTCATTTTTATGACTCCCCTAACCGGAAAAGAACCTTTTTTCAAAAATAGTTTTATGTATAAAAAAAAAAGGGGGGGGGGGATTCAAAATTAAAAAAACTTTATATTTTTTATAAAAGTTTTACAGATTCTGTTTTAGCTTTATTTGGCAGCACTGAGAAAGGTAGGAAAAAATGTTCTGGTTAAAAAAAATATCTTTATATCCTTTTTTTTTTTTGAAATTTAAATTAAAGAAAATCTAAAGGAATTTATAAAAAATGTCACGCATTGTAAAAATTACGATTTTAAAGTTAATAAATCACATGTTAAAAGTATTTATTTTTGAATCAAAGTGAGAGAAAGATTAGATAGAGCAAATTCATGAAATATCAGTTTGGCTGAAAATCGGTTTTCACCGTCAAATTCGTAATTTTTATAACAATTACATTGTTACAATGTAGACGAACCGTGATCTTTAATGTTTTTAATCAATACCTTTTTAACTGATTATAATTTTTGAATTTAAATGATCAAAGCGGATTTCTTTGATCGTTTCGCAACGTTTTGCATCTTCAACGCTTTTCTGCGTTCAGTGGTTCGTGAGAAGATAGCCTCATATACGTATACATAGAGACATAGATATATAGATAGATAGATGCGTTTGTTTACCTTCGAATTTTAAAGTGTAGATTTTTATCTTTATGAGAACTAAATTATGAATTTAAAATTTTACTATCATAAGTTTTATATCTACATCTCTTTGTCTAATCAAGGAAAGAAACTAGAATACGAAATAAATAGATTTCATTTTTTTACAATATCTAATAAGTTCAAAATATGTTTGTAATAAAAAACATTGCATAACAACATTCCAAAATGCATTATAAATCTTAAATTTACACACAAGCAAACTTTAGAGGAACATTGAATTTACCATTTTTAACGTCACAAAGATTAAATTTTTATGAATACATTTTTATAATTTTGAAATTTTATCACCAAATTTTTTGCAACTCTACATTTCTTAGCATAATTGAAAAGCATAGAGTAAATACATATTTGTAAGTACATGATCTGATTGTAGATTATTAATTTTGTCTGGTCATTCATCGCAAGCTCCCCCCCCCCCCCAATATGAGAAATAACGTGGTTTCTAAATAGGGCTATAGCGAAAATTCTGGATGATCATTTCAATCAACATTCTGAGTTACAGTGTATAATCACGTGAATATCAACCAATCTCCAGATCCTCATGTAAGCGGGCTGAAAAAAAAAACACCTGCAAAGACCAGGTTTTTATCCCTAACCGCATTTTGCCTTCTATTTGTGGGTTTGCATGTAAACGGTGAGCATATTCTTACTAGAAAAATATATGTGCATCATGTATATCCTATTCCTGAACTATTAGACTAAGGAAAAACAAAACATGTTGGCCTTTTCTTAAATGATTTTGAAACATAATAAAAGCCTACTTACGATAAAATCGAGAGTAAATTTGGTATTGAAATATTTATAAACATTTGGAGCGAATTGTTTCAAATGCATTGATCTTTAACTGTTGCTGACAAGATAGCTTATGTACTAGAAACATTTATCGTTTAAAATTTAAATAATTTGAATTGGATTAAAACAATAATAATTCAAGAGTGTGTGGAGGGGGGATTTTATTCCTTATAATACGCACGCTCAATAATAAAATTATCATAACTTAAAATCGCTTTTTTACTGGAAACTGACTACAGCAATAATAAAACAAGATATAGACCATCTCACAAAATACGACAATATTATGATGAACAAGATATCAATCATTGGCATGGCCAAGTAATTTTATCGCGTTTTTCACATGTTGTATTTTACAATAATGCAACTAATGAACTTTTTACTAACAGAAAGTAGTGTGTACTGTACAACTCCTCTAAATGTAGATTTCCTCCAAAATGCAGGTAGATTTTTTTAAAAATCTTTTTGCAAACAATAAATTTACAAGGTAAAATTTTTGAGAAAATTTTGATATAAACTAGCGAAATTCAGGAAAATTTGTAGGAAAATTCGGGAAAACTATGGGAAAATTTAAATATGATTCGGCTCATCTAGGGCACAAATGCGACCCAATGCCGAAAACCCGAGGTCAATTGGTTGCTTATTGGCTGAGAAAAAGGTACGACAAAATATGGAACGAAGACGAAGACGAAATTTGCGTCCTAATAGCGCTTTTGTTCCATTACGTGAAAAACGCGCTAAAAATCCAATACCATCCTTTAGTAACAGACGTCTTTTGAATATTCTCATGCAAAGAAACATACTTATCTACTCGAAGTATTTTTCTCCTCTTAATACATAATACAGCAATAGGACTCATAACTCTAAAGACCTGCAAGTTCTGACTTAACTGATACAAACCACAACACTGTATTTTGTTCAACAATCCAATCTTGATCCTCTCCACATGTATGCCATTTGGATTTTAGTGCGTATTAATTTTCAGTTCATTTGTCATTATTTTAGATTGCAATGTGTTAGCTTTTCATTATTAATGAGAGACATGGTGCTCTTTTACTCGTTTTTCCAAGCTTGGCATAGTAAATATCAAAACAAACTAGATACGTTGAGTAGTTAAACTGGCACTTTACTAAAATATTATGATAAAATTTTACTTATCTCTAAATAATAGTCTTCTAATAGCGAAATGAGGATCTGAATCGGTTCTGATGATACTTCTCTGGCCCGAGTAATACTTTTATGACGCAAACGTCCATAGCTCGATTACACATCCTCGCTTTCATTCAGGAAGCCAACAATGTTATACATTAGTGTAAAAAATTAAGAGAATTTGCAGATTGGATCGACTATCTCTAGAACTACAGGACCGATTTTAATGAAATTTGATATGTACATACATTGATACAACACAGAACAATTAACCATTCAACAATTGCTATACATTCGTTGGAATTGAAAGGTATGAAACAACAGTTGCAGAATAAACAAAAGAAATGGGTTAATAGGGAGTATGGCCCCTCTTACAGCTATACAGGCCTTGCAGCGTGATGTCATACTTGAAATAAGGCAGTTTATCAGTTCTTGTGGCAATTGATCCCACTCGTTCAGCAACATTGTTTTCATTTTCTGGATGGTTCTTGGAGGGGGTTGCGGGTTGCAGCGTCTCATACATACTCTATAGCGTTGAGGTCTGGAGACCTGGCTGGCCAATCCATACGGCGAATATCTTCACTCTCTTTTTATTCGTTGACCAGAAGAGCTCTATGTGGCCTCACGTTATCGTCCATTAAAAGGAACTCAGGGCTACATGCACTCTGGAAAGGCAGACATAGGGTTCTAAGACCTCATCCCTATACCTCACACCAGTCACAGAGCCACTTTAAAAGACATGGAGAGGTGTACGGCCATCCAACATGATGCCTTCCCAGAAAATTAAACCTCCTCCGCTATAATTGTCGATTTCGCAGACATTGGAGGGTAGGTAGCTGGTCCCTGGTTCTCTCCATATGGACTTACGCTGAGAATCGGTGTTTAGACTGAAACGGGACTCATCGGTGAACAGAAAGGTCACCCTTTCATCCATACTAGAATCTCTATACTATCTGAACTATGCTAAATGGACTCTCCTGTTCATAGACGTGAGCGGGACGCAAACACAAGGTCTTCTGGCAAACCCTCTCTCAGGAAGTCTTTTTGAAACAGTCACCCTTGATACACGGGTTCTTGTCAATGCATACAATTAAAGAGAGAGTTGAGAACCTGTAGCCCCTTTGTTATACCTCGCTATAATCGGCGATCTTCTCTGTCCATCGTGGCTTTTAAACGACCTTGCCTAGGCTTTCTCTTGATGGATCCAGTATCCTGGAACTGTTTCCTTAAGTTACACGCGACGCTGGGCCAGAGGTGGATTAGGAGGCTGGAGACCGCCAGGGGCCTCAAGCTTGAAGGATCCAGTAATAAATTCAACGTGCAACAAAAAAAATCTTGCACCGATATTTCAACCCCAATGATTTTCACGGATTTGAATCGTGTAGCAGCCCTAGCCATCTTTCTTCTATATATCTGTACTGTTGCAATCCATACAAAATTTTCACGTGCGTTTTTTTGAACAAATTTTATTTAGAACAAATTAATATTATTCAAGTTAAACAAGTTTGTTTTTAATTCACAGCCATCCTTAGTTCGTCTCGGATACATCTTACACTGTGACGGTAAAAAAATCCTAACACCAAGAAAAAAATTATTGTAGACTAATGAAACTACGGCAATACATCTTTCTTCATCTTTCGGCATACGTCTTCTTTCAAAACGCTGCAGCCAGATTAGACCAGAGGTGGCCAACCTTTTTGGGAAGAGTTCCACTATTTGATAAAAAAAAATTATGTGCGCCACTTTAAACATTTTCAAAAAAAAAAAAAAAAAATTAAAAAGTGAAATTTTTTATTTATTTATAGGCTCATTATGGGATTTTTACCCAAAATGCACATTTTTAATGCTAGTCAGTGAGTCGAAATTTAAAGATAATATAATAAACTAGCTGTTACCCGCCCACTTCGCTGGGTATTTCAAGATGTCTTATAAATTTTCGCTGGTTATATACATGTATAAATTATTGATATTTAAGTCCTGCATTAAGAATTCAATTGTATTGAAAAATATACACCCCTTATGCCCCCTCAACGCCACTCGGGGGTGGATTTTCACGAAACGCATTTTATGGCGTATCTCTATTCTATGAGAGGAATCTGCTTACCAAATTTCAACACTGTGCATCTAACAGTTTAAAAATCGGAATAATTATTTATATCTCCCCTTAACCCCCTGCAACACCCCTTGGGGATCATTTTTCCCAAAACCCATTTTGTAGCGGATATTTACTCCATGAAAGAAACATGTCTACCAATTTTCAAGCAGGTTGGTCAAGTAGTTTAAAAACGAAAATATTTATCTATCACGCCCCCTCGCAACGCCACTTGGGGGTTACTTTCCCAAAAACCATCTTGTATCTGATCTCTACTCTATGAAAGGAATCTATTTATCAAATTTAAAGACTGTGCGTCTAATAGTTTAAAAATGGAAATAATTATCTATAACGCCCCCTAAGCCCCCGCAATGTCCCTTGAGGGTCGATTTTTACCAAACTCATTTTGTAGCTGATCTCTACTCTATGAAAGGAATCTGCTTACCCAATTTCAAGATTGTATGTTGAGTAATTTAAAAAAGAACAATTACTTATCACTCCCCTCAACTCCCCGTAACGCCCCTTGCGGTTCGAATTTTGCAAAATCCGTTCTTAGTGGATCTCTACTCCATTAAAGGAACATGTCTACCAAATTTCAAGTCTGTAAGTTGAATAGTTCTGGATATATCGTGATTAGTCAGTGAGTGAGTCGCTTTTGTCCTTATATATATATATATATATATATACTAGCTGTTACCCGCCCGCTTCGCTGGGTATTTCATGATGTTTTATAAATTTTTACTGCTTATATATATGTATAAATTATTGATATCTAAGTCCTAGCATTAAGAATTCGATTGAATTGAAAAATATACTTATACCTGTAACTGTCACCTTTTGATAAAAAAAAAGGGCAGAACTCGACTAATTTGTATTTTCTAAAAATCTCTAAAATTGAAGCATAGAATGTTTGCTCTTTCGTAACTCAAAAACCATGTGGATTCCCGCAAAACCAATTTGCGGTGGATCTCTACTCCGTAAATTGAACATGCAAGCCAAATTTCAAGTCTAAATCTAACAGAAAAAAGCAAAAGTTTTACTATAAATTTATCCCGTTGAGAGCCGTTTTCCAAAATTACTGCTCTTAGCGGATTTCAATTCAACAAAAGAAAAATGCAAACCAAATTTCATTATTATAGTCCTTGTAGCTCGAAAAAAGTAATTTTTTTTTGTTAATAAGTCCCAGTAACCCCCTACAACCCCCCAGAACTTGATTTGCTTAAAATTTATTCTTAGTGGATCCCTATTCAACAAAAGAAACATCCTTAACAAATTTCAAGTATATGGGTCTAACAATTAAAAACAGGAATTTTTTTCTGTAACTCCTCTTGACCCCTCGCAACATCTTTGGGGGTCAATTTTCATTTTACTCTTTGTTAGAGGAACTCTGTTTCATGAAAGGAACATGCCTACCAATTTTCAAGCAGGGTGATCAAGTAGTTTAAAAATGGAAATATTTATCGATTACGCCTCTTAATCTCCCGAAATTAAACTTCGTAGTTGATATTCGCGAAACCCATTTTGTAGCGGTTCTCTACTTTACGAAAGGAATATGCTTATCAAATTTCAAGACTGTACGTCTAACAGTTTAAAAATATGAATAATTGTCTATAACGCCACTTGAGCCCCTGCAACGCCACTTCTGGGTCTGTTTTCACAAATCCCATTTTGTAGGGGAATTGCACTCTATGAAAGGAATCTGCTTAGCAAAATTTGAAGACTGTGCGTCCAATTAATTAAAAATGGAAAAAAAAATTATCAATAACGCCCCTTGAACCCCCGCAACACCACCTAGGGGTCGATTTTCACAAAACACATTTTGCAGTGTATTTCTATCCTATGAGAGGAATCTGCTAACCAAATTTCAAGACTATGAGTCTAATAGTTTAAAAAAAGAAATAATTATTTATATCTGCCCTTAACCCCCGCAACACCCCTTGGGGGTCAATTTTCTCCAAACCCGTTTTGTAGCGGATATTTACTCCATGAAAGAAACATTCCTACCAATTTTCAAGCAGGTAGGTCAAATAGTTTAAAAACGAAAATATTTATCTCTTACGCCACTTATTCCCCTGCAACGCCACTTAGAGGTCTGTTTTCACAAAACCTTCTTATAGTTGATATCTACTCTATGAAAGAAATCTCTTTATAAAATATAAAGACTGCGCGTCTAATAGTTAAAAAATGGAAATAATTATCTATAACGCCCCTTAAGTCCCCTCAACGCCACTTGGGAGCAATTTTCACGAAACCCATTTTTAGCGTATCTCTACCCTATGAGAGGAATCTGCTTACTAAGTTTCAAGACTGTACGTCTAATAACTTAAAAATAGGAATTTATAACGTCCCTTAAACCCCCGCCCCCGCAACACCCCTTGGGGGTCAATTTTCCCAAAACCCATTTTGTAGCGGATATTTACTCCAGGACAGAAACTTACCTACCAATTTTCAAGCAGGTAGGTGAAGAAGTTTAAAAACGGATATATTTATCTATTACGCGCCTTAATCCCCCGCAACGCCACTTAGAAGTCTGTTTTCAGAAAACCCGTTTTGAAACTGATCATTATTCTACGAAAGGAATCTATATATCAAATTTAAAGACAGTGCGTCAAATAGTTTAAAAATGGAAATAATTATCTATAACGCCCCCTAAGCCCCTGCAACGCCACTTGGGGGTCGATTTTCAGCAAACTCATTTTGTAGTGGATCTCTACTCTCTGAAAGGAATCCGCTTACTCAATTTCAAGATTGTACATCAAGTAGTTTAAACATGGAAACAATTATTATTAAAGCCCTTAACGCCCCTTGCGTTTCGAATTTCGGAAAATCCTTTCTTAGCTGATGTCTACTCTATCAAAGGAACATGTCTACCAAATTTCAAGTCTGTAGGTTGAATAGTTCCAGAGATTTCGTGATTAGTCAGTCAGTCAGTCAGTCAGTGAGTGAGTGAGTCGCTTTTCTTCTTTATATATATATATATATATATATATATATAATAAAATACAATCATATATAGGTTTTATTGTTAAAAAACTTTTTATATATAAGTTCACTCAGTTAGGTTAGGTATAAAATAAAAATAAATATCTTGATTCATTTAATTCTAAATAATTATTAAACAGTCAGTACTCTTTATAGTAAGGTTTTCGAATTTTTTTCCTTCTTCACCAAGTCATCTATACATATTTGAATTAGGTCTTGGAAAGAAGCTTAAAAAAATTCCGTTAATTTAGGACATATCATCTAGTTGAGTTATATTTATTTCATTATGTTCATAACAGTAAAAAATTTATTCACAAACATATTTTGATCTAAATTTTGAAGTTTTTTCTATGTGTGTGTGAGACAGAGATCTATTTCAATGAAATTATTAAATATAATTATTATTTTCTTTTTAAATTTTAATTTTTTAGTAAGTCTTGGAGTGTCACAGCTACAACTCCACTGTGACTGCGTGCCACACGTTGCGTGCAACAATCTGTGGCATGCGTGCCGCGGGTTGGTTACCCTTGTCTTAGAACATCTTGATCTATTTGATTTCATGTTCTTCCATCGGTTAACTCCGAAGTCTTTCATCCACTTTTCTACTTTATCCCTCCACCTTGTTCTCGGTCTTCCTCTTTCCCTCTGGAGTTTGAAAAGTTATTTTCTTTACATGATTTTCATCGCTATATCGAAATACATGTCCCAGCTACCTTATTTGAGCAGCCTTGATCACTTTGACTCTATGTTGGGTTCTCTGTATTTCGATTAAGTTCAAGGTCGTATCGTATTCTGCAGATTCCGTTTTCTCTAAATGCACAAAAATTTTTTCGTTAAGATTTTTCTCTCGAAAGTTATCAGTTTCTCTTCGTCTTCTTTGTTAATTAGCCAGCATTCGCTGCCGTATAAAATAATTAATCTTACTAGAGTCTTGTATAACTGTATTTTTGTTTTGCTACTTATTTATTTAGATTTAAACGGGTTTCGGCAATCCATCATAACATCTGTTAGCCATCTTGATTCTATTTTTGATTTCCTTTTTTATGTTATTACTATTATTTACAATTATGCCTAAATATTTAAATTTAGTCACTTGTTCCAAATCATATTCATTAATTTTCAGCTGTTGTAGATACATTTTTCTAGGTAACATATTTAAATGGTTTAAGTTTTATGTGCAAGTTTAAGCGTGAGAAGAGCCATTTCAAATGTGAAATGATGGTATATTAAAAACCGGTGTAACCACCAGAATTTTGAACTCAAATTCTGGTGAAACGCATGCAATGCGTTAAGCAACACATGCAAACGCAACGCATGTAATGCAAAAGCATGAAAACGTTCATGCAATGCGTCGAACAAGTACCGGATATCGGTTTGTGTGATGGAATTGCATTCCTTTTTTTCTTGGTCGGTTCATTTGTTTAATCCTGTTTGTGGATGACGCTGTCGTTTCTGTCCAATGATGTTCCCTTCCAGCTCATGTGGAGAAAGATCTGGTGATCTAGAAGGCCACTCTAATGACCATGATTTGGAATGCCACACTGCAGAGAACAAATGCTACTTTCAAATCTTTGCAATAAGCTGAGTGTGAATTTTTTATTAAAAAGATCTAGTCGACTAAAATTTCTGGAAAATTATATCGAAAATTTCAGAAATTAATTTAAAAAAATGAAACAAGAAGCAACTGATTTTTCAAGGCTCCTATTTGAAGAGGAAGCAGGACAGACTCACAGGTAGAAAAAATAAATTATTATTGGTGAAAATAAAGAAGTTGGTTAAGAATTTTTGAAAGAAGGGAAAATTTCATAGTAATTTCATTTTATGTCATGTGCTATAGGGAAAGAGCAGAACTAGCCCGAAAAGCTCAGATTTATGAAACAGTTATTAAACACTTAACTGTATTTTTTGACTAAAAATTTATAGAGTTGCCAGTGAGAGAGAGAGAGAGAGAGAGAAAGAAATCGTAATGTAGAGATACCTTTGAAAATAATTTTAATACCGATATGAATCAGTTGAGAGATCTTTTTCAATTTGAAAGAAGTACTATGAGAGAAAAGACAAACTGTGAACACACACACACACACACACACAACATGGTCCTATTATATATAGAACAAGATGCTTTGAAGAAGTAGATATGGCAAATATATATATGATTGATGAATTTTGCCAAAGAGAAATCAAGAAGTAAACTGTGTAGCAAAATTGTAAGATCTGTTTTTAATTTTTTTTAAATACACTAAGAATTTTCTTTAGCTTTTGAATTTTATTAATAGGAGTACATTTTATTTTGAGAATTTAAGGTCCGCAAATATCTTCAGTATATTAGTATTTCGATTTTTGAGCCTCCGGGTCTCAAACCTTATACCGCCAGGGGCCTCCAACTACCTTTAATCGCCTTTACACTGGGCGTTAAATTGAACTCTCTACAAATCTGAACTTGACATTGACCTGCTTCTAGTCTCACTACAATTCATCATCTCATATCACCATCTAAACGTTGATGGTAACTCATTTTTGCTGTTACAATTTGAATTGAACCGATTGTTTGAAAATAAAACCAAGAAATTCGCCGAGGTGTGCTGGAGAACGAAATACGTTTTAACTTACACGCGCTTATAAAGCCTGTTTCTCTGCTGGCTAAGCCTACACACACATGTACGCTTACGTATTTGCCGTAGAAGATTTGCATTTTTACCTATTTTTCATTCAGTTCATTTCTTTTCATGCAGATGGATAAAATATGCCAATTCTCTTAATTTGTGTGTATATTGCTCATCTGCATACACCCTTTATATCAGCGGTTGTCAAAGTGGTAGTCCACGAGAAAATTTCGCTGGTCCCCAGAAAAATGTGGAATATACTTACTCATCACGTTAAGTTATGTTTTAATATACATTGAAACATAATTCAATTCATAACAATACGTGAAAAATTATATATATATATATATATATATATAAAAGCTACTTCATAGAATAACGCCACGGTAAATAAATCGTACTGCTGTAGCTGCATTGTTTTAGTTACATGTTTTGTCTCGTCTCTTTTCGCACTCTTCTAATCCTATATGTCACCTATGTATATCAGTTGAAGCATTTAAATGTGGGCTTACAGATGTATTGAGTTCAATATAAAATCTACTTAATATATTAGTTGGGTTATTAAGGAAGTTTTTGTGTATTTTCTTTTTGTATATTAGTGTGTTTTTTAGGACAGTTATGATCTTAAATCTTAACCATGTGCATATTTTCTATAATTTGATATTTATTGGGATAAAATTCATTTGACTTTTTTAAATTCCTTCTCTTCTTTATTTAAGATTCAAATAAATTAAAATCCATTCTGAGTGAAAAAAAGCAAAAGAATATTCTGAAGAATTAGTAAAGAATATTTTCATTTTATTAGCTAGGTACATTTTATGCGTTCTTAGATTACACACAATTTTTTTATGGATATATTTAACACTTAGGAAAGCCTGTTAGTGGTCCGTGAGATTTAAATTATGAATTTACCGGTCCATGAGGTCAAAAAGTTTGGCAACCACAGCATTACATGATAAGGTACTCATATCAAATAAAGTAGTAAAATGTCCTCAGCGACTAGTTAAGAGAAATGCGTGTGGCAACCCGTTACAAGATCCCTTCCAAGTCAAGAGAGAGAGAGAGAGAGAGAGAGAGAGAATCGATGCAGTCTTTTTTTGTTTCTTTCGCTAAGCACTTTCTTTTCCCTCATTTATTGGTTGTTACATTTCTTATTGCTTAGCCCTGAGTTGAATACTCTCCAGCATGAAATTATAAACTGAATTATAGGTAGCCTATATCTAGAGTTACAACTAAAAATGAAGACTATCCTAATTTATACTATGGAATAATTTGCTGAAAAAACATTTCCAGATCTGTTTGTTGAAACCATATTAGTGGGTGGTCTGGAGTTATTTACACAAATAAGAAACAACTCCTTTTTCACTATATAATTAAACCAATATAAATTGGGGATTTTGTGAAAAACATTGTGTATATTAATCTATTGTGCATTATTTCTCCAATACTCTCTAAATGTAGAGCCAATCAGTAGGAAAGTGAAAGGGTTAATTCAAATCGTGGCATAAAGCACCCTGATGATCTCCTGCGGTATTTCTTGCCAAATTTGTTCCAATTGTTGAGCTAGGTTTTGTACTCTCTTGTAATGCACTCAATAGAATTATGAAATTCGATTAGAAATTCCAAATCTTTAAGATGTGGCACAGGAGAAAATATGACATCTTCCACGGTGGCCATGATAACCTAGTGGTAATGGTAGCGAACTCGTGGCCGGAGGTGTCGAGTCGCGGATTCATTGAAAAGCAGGTGATGGATGTTAAACCTGTCAAGGTTGAAAGCCCTTACGTTGGCGTGGTTCACTTAACCGAGGTTCAAAATTACTTCTCCTAAGGCTGTGGTGTGCGACGTAAATCAAGATCTTCCTGGAGAAGTTTGTAAGAGCATTGGCTACTAACACGTGGCTGGTCACATGGTGGACATCGTCAGTGCAGTAAGATGTTCCCCTGAGAGAAGGGATTTCCCACGGGAGGTGACCCGAAAGGTGTGCGGAAGCGGATGTCTCCGAGAGCTGACACTTTTCAGTGTCGTTGCTCCCGCGCATTCTTCCGTCTTCCGAGGAAGAGTTTCCCTTCCTTCCGGGATGTGCACAGAAAGGGGTTGTCGACCCCTCGTCTCAGGAGAAAGCGAGCACCTGGGGTGAAAGGGAAGGCAGGGGGACCGTTAAAGGGGATTCTTGCCGCCACCCCTTACGGGACCATCCCACATTTCGAACGTAACTCACACGTGTAGAAAGGGAGTGGGCAGGGGTATTCTCCCCCCCTCGTCCTCACTTTCGAATGAATCCCGTTCCCTTCCCCCTCCACCAACCTTACCTTTTGGAACGGGGAATGGAAGGGGGGCAGGGAAGCAGCTGCGGGAACTGTTCGAAAAGTAGGTCAGGCGCGTGCGCTGACGTTTCCGGTCCTATCGTTTGGGGAGTGACGTCACATTTCAAATATATCCAGATAGATGGAAAAAATTAAAAGGGGAAAAGATGGAAAAAAAGGGGGGAGTCAATGCAGAGTCTGAATGAAGAGCTCTCCCCATCGATCAATGTGAGAAAAACGGAATGATTTGCGGAATATCCTTCCTGGTGGAAGTTCGGCTGTTTCCTCTTAGACACCTTTCTCCACACTTCGGGCCGCTGGAGCACATATCTCTAAGGAACTTACTCATATCTAAAGAATAAAATGTTGCCCTCAAAACTGCACGTCACTTTTTTTTCCCTGTGAAAAAGAGCGATTTAAGCAATTGGAGGTGTGTTATTTAAAGGCTAAGGATATTTAGTTTTTAGAAAATTGTGACACACTTTTCTCTGAAATCAGCTGTCACAGCATCCTATAATTGTTATCATAATGTATCTTTCTGCGATTCCGAAAATAACTAAAGAAATGCTATTCATATTTTTTAAAATTTTATCTCAGTCTAGTTGCCGTACAAATGAAAATTGTTTTAAGAATCCAGCAAGATGTCCACGGTTACAGATACGGACAACAAATAGAACGTAAGCACTTGGGTTGGATGAAACTAATAAACACTTGTTTAAAAGATATTCTGTAAAAATTTTTATACTTATAACAATAATAAAATAAAATAAAAAATCCCTACATAACGTCGTTAAATTGTTAAAAGCTAAAATGAATTTTTTTATCTACATTCGGTAAATGAGATTACAGTTTGATTCATGTGGACAATGTTTGCGAGAGAAATTGCCCCTATTCTTGGAGAATGGGAAAAGTTCTTCATACGCAGCACTTACTTTTACACGAGCGTTTAAGAAATATTTTCATTTCGTCTTGGACTGCTTTTCATTTCCAAGTTTATAACCTGATTATTAAATAAAGATTTTAACTAGTAATTAACTTTAATCACTTAATTTTGTGCAGTGTTAGAGTTTTTTTTGAAAGAAAAACTTAGAAAGCTTTTTGTTTGATGAACAATTATTTAAAATATTCAAATTACTTGCTTGGGAAAACTTTTATTATAATATACCCCTACTACCAATTAGATAAATCCAATAGGGAAGTTGCATTGAGAATAAATCCCTTTTTAAACGTAAAATTAATGTGAAGTAAGTAGTTTTAAAGAAGAACATCAACTTATAAACTGAATAAGACAAATTCTTATTTTTCATGATGTATTTTAATCATGAAAAGACACCGGAGGAGGCTGAAAGATAATTAATTTAAAATCGATAGATATCTATGTTCCTTGAAAATAGCAAAATGCAAACATGTTTTGGAATTATTACAACGAAGAGTAAAACACATACAGAAGAATACATCATTCGCATTAAGGAAGAATTTGATGGAGTTCCCTTTTTTCTCATCTAAACGAAATAATTATTTCTTACCCAAAGCAATTTTGCTAAATTAATTTAAATTTCAGTACGATTGTAGTAGTTTTACGGAATGGTTTTTACTATCAATGTTTATAGTTATAACTCAAATATAATAATTATCATTAACTATTATTTTTTTCTCAATAAGTGCAGAAGGGTTGATTGATTGCCCATTCATGACACGCATTGGAGCAGCATGAAGTCTGTAAGGAATGAACCTCATTATTTGGAACCACGGTCAAGTGACGAGAACGACTCCTGAGCTGGCTACTTCCAACTCCGAACATCCACACTCTACACCAACTATAAGATTTTGAGCCTGGACAGATTGCGTTTTCAATGACCTCGAATTCATGATACACTGACTACGTTGAATGAGATTATTTTGTTTTAAATGAGGAATCCACCTTTCATAATACATGCTTGCGCAAATACTCGAAATTCATAATTAAATTTTAAATATTTAAAGAGATGATAAAATGGTGTGTAATAATATAACACATTTTTCTTTAAAATAAAAAAAATTCTTTCATGTTGAAGATGTACTTAAATAAATCATTTTGTCAAAGATTTATTATTTTGAGATGCATCCCAATTAAATCGTAATTTAATTTACATCTAGTTAGGAATGTAAATAAATGACTAAAAAAATTAATAAAACTAAATAAATTTTTAAGCCTTAAAATATTCGAAAATCTGCACCTGTGCTTGGAGAACAGTTTCGCCATTCACGTGAATTGGATTAATTTCCTTTCTAATTAAGTCTGGAAATATATTCTTTTCCCATCAAAATTTGATAACTTTTGGTGGGAGAAGAAATGAAATTTTATGGTTTTCTAACTTTTTCGTGACACTGAAAAATGCCTTTATCCGAAGAAGAGGCAGCACACTCTGTTTGAGAGTCATTCCTTTTTTTTTTTGGCGATCTTTTTTTTCTTCCATGCGAAGTTCTTCACAGCGTCGCCCTCAAGCGAAGCGACGCGTCTTTCTCGGAAATCGTTCCGTGAGATGAAGGGGGAAAAAAGAATCTGCGTGCAAGGCACCTGTGAATGCGTGCGAAGGGAGAACATTTTCATATAAAAAAGTTCGAATGTGCTAAGAACCCCCGAAGCTTTCTCAGTCAGAAAGGAAGAGGGGGGGGGGGTGCTTTCTCCTACTCGATGTTCTGTGATTGCAGATCACAATACAGAGCTTTTCGAGAACTTGTAGATTTTCCTTCATTAAGGGGACAGGGTACAATTCATAAGACAATCTTTTATTTAATAGTTGTTACAATGTTTTGCTTGTAATTTATGTGCAGTAGAACCTGTTTTTTTGTGCGGTCCTTTTTCATGCGATTTGTTTTGTACAATTTTATTTTTGGGTGATCCTTTTCTTTTATGCAGTATATGAATTTCAGCGGCTTTGGCATCTCTGAAATATTTCCTATCAATGTACATATATACACTTCAAGACACTCTGTTCATTTGTTATAAGCAGTTTCCCGATAATGCGCGTTCAATTGCTTTCTCTCAACTCGCTAGCAGCACACGCTTAATTACGGACGAAACTGTCAACGACAGAGACATTATCACTAATTTAATAGATTATGAAGACGGACAAGAAGAACCGGATTTTTTGAGAGTGGATAAAATATTTGCAGAGATCCAGCTTTCCAACAAATCAGAAAAGCATTTTCTTAAAATAGATACCGATTCCGAAAGGAGTTCGAAATTCCAAAAAGAGTTTTGGTTATGCATATCTGGTTATCGTGACGTTTTCAACCAACTGACCAATGGACCATCATCGCAAAAACTTATCACTTACTTTATGTTGCCAAAATACAAATAAATTGAAATTGTATCTTCAAGGGGCGAAATTTTGAATTAATTCATCGGAGGAAGATACGCTCTTTAAATTACGATGAGTAGCATTGAATAATGTAGGCACATTTTGAAAACTTTTTCATGTATACAATATGAAACTACATGTTTGTAAAATGTTTCCATGTGTAATTTAATTATTTATTTTGTTTGTAAACATTTTTTTTTTATTTTTCGTAAATAACTGACGAAATTTCTTAGTACGAATATTTTTTATGCTGTCCCTCTCCACCGCATAAATTTTTTCTTCTGTTGTATGTCTACAAAGTTGTTTGTTATACGTAACTATTTATGAAATTTTCAAATATTTTTGTGCGGTTTTTTTTATGCGGTCCTTATCTATCGCAAAAAAAAAACTTGTTTAACGAAATATGTTTTACGTAAAACTGTTTTTGTACTCAAAATATATCAAAAAGTTAACCATTTTGCTTTTTAAGGAAAAATTACAAAATTTATGAAAGGATTTTAAAATGCTACTCCTGGAATAAATTATATCTACACATGAAAGTTGATTTACATGTACGTTAAATTATGTACAACAATGGGTTTTGTGATAACATGACTAATATTCGTAAAATACTTCATTTTATGAATGCTTATTAAAAATTTCTTGAAAAAAGTGCATAAATTCTAAGTTCAACTATTTTTAAAAAAAATAAGTATTACTATGACTCAAAAATACATTTCTTACGTGTACTAATAACAATAGGTAGAAAAAATATTAGACCCTTTGGTACAACAGAAAAAGTTTTACCAATTTTAAAGGAAGATAAGCTACTAGTTATTTTTCTCTCTGAGAGTTTAAAGTTTTTATTTGCCATTGGGATGTGTTAATAAAAACGAACATAGCATAGCAACTTAGAGCTTTTAAATTTTGTGAGAGCTTAAACCTTTGTGTGTAATTTAGGCTTAAAATTTTTTATTTGAATTTTTGACTGGTTTTTGTCAGTTGAATCGTCTCCTTAAAAAATTCGAGCAACTTTAATTCTCTTTTCGACTTGAAAACACCGAAGCAAATAACCTTTTATTTTTACAAAAAAAATGTATTGGATAAAACTAAAATGATTTATACAAAAAAAAAATGATGATCTAGAAAATGGGAACAGAATATTTGCGCAACAAGATCTCATACTGCAGTCTTAAGTTTTTTTCTGCTATCTGATTAGTCATTAGTTGGATTTCAAAAAATACCAAAAAGGGATTAGGCCTCTAAACAACAAATGAAAAAACCTCCGGAAGAATGAGTGACGGAGAAAACTCTATTTAAAGAGGTCATCTATGAGAATTTCTATGAGAAAAAGAGAGAGATTTTTTTTTCTTTTTTTTTTCTTTCAAACATTTGATTATAAACTTTCTCTGAAAGTCATTTGTTTTCCGACCCCTTGATTATTATTTCTTTAGTTATTTCAAACTCACGCTAAGCACAAGTATTCTTAGATATGAACTTCTTCATCCGTGATGGTTTCTTTTTCCTTTCTACTGGAAGTTCTTTTGTGAGAATGTTCTAAATTACCTTCCTTCTGTATCTCTCGCTCATCCACCAATGGCCAGTGGGCAACGTGTTGCCATTTGTTGATCCATTGGAAACTGTTAAACCGATTGCCGAGGATGCCCCTCCCTTGTATTGCTTGACCATCCCCCTCTTTCTCTCAGAAAAGGAGAGGAGGGGAAAGAGTGCTCAGGAGAAGGATTTCCTTCGGTTTTCAGTAAAGGAGCCATTCCTTGCTGCAACTAGACGGGTGTCGATTCCAGGGACGTCTGAAGACTTGGGCTAACTGGACCCGGGCCCAGAGCTTCGCCGTTGATGGGGGCCTCGTTTCGTTCTCGATCATAATCAGGATAATTTTAATGTTCAAATATTATTCACGTACATATTTTCCAAAAAAAAGCGCATGCCAAGTGGCAAGACTGTATTATTATGAGATGACCATTGTCCATGTCTTGGCTTAGATCTAGTGCCATAAGCAATCACTCAACTCATGGAGTCGAAATACGGTCAACGGTCGAGCCAGTCTGGGGTAGGTTTGTGAGACTGGGGGGTTGTGTACATTTATTTATTTCAAACGACCGTTTTACAATATTTGGCAATGCATGCTATATACTTTCTACTTTTAAAGATCACAGGTAGGGGCTACTTTCGCATAGAGGCCCAGGGCCTTAAAGAGTCTTAAGACGTTCCTGGTCGATGTAATGAAGAAGTTCACTAAAACTAAGCAAACGGTCGGCAAACGACCCACGATGTACACCCTCAATAAGACCCAAGAGTGAATCCCATTCCCAAAGGTTGGATTTTTAAATTTTTCTTTAAATGTATTTCCTTTTGAATGTTATGTACACGACAGAAAATCATCAGTTCTGTCCCGATTATTCCTCTTACTTTCATAATTATAAAATTAATTGGAAAGTCAGAATCACTACCACACATATACATTTAAAAATACATACAGTGGAACCACAGAGAAGAGACTTATTTCAATGATATAGAATGTAGGTAAGTGAGTGAGAATGATAAAAACGTCACTTTGTAAAGCAACACGAGGACTGTAAGTGTCATTTTGAACTTCGGTAAAGTGACGAGGACCACACCAAAGCTGACACCTCCTCTCCGAACTTTCCTACTACGCCAACGGGAGGACATTGAGCCTCGACAGATGTAACGTGCGTGGACCTCATCTACACGGCGAATCTTTAGTGGCACCAGGACTCGAACCCACGACACTCTGATGACGAGTTCATGACAACCACTAACAGTTCCTGAAGACCGCTAGACTGCTGCGGTCATCATGTACTGTTGGATATACGAAAATGGTAAAATAAAGAATCAAAAGAGCTCGATCCCAGAATTTGATTCACATAGATGAATCAGCATGAACATCAAGTAGAGCTGAAAAAGTATTAAGAAATACAAAATTAAAAAAAAAAAATAAAAAGTCCAAATGATAGACAAAGTAAGGATTTTTAAAAACTTTTAACTAATTTTTGAAGTATTGACTTGATACAGGATGTTGATGATCTGCATAGGAAAAAGTTAGGATAATATTCTCAAATGCATGTTATACACTGGTGTGCAAAATTAAGTAGAAATGCAAATTTTAAGCAGATAGCCATGAAATTGTGGGAAAGAGGTTATTGCGATCAGTTAAATGAACATGCATTTCAATAGAAAGGTGATGCGTTGCAAATGTCAGGAACAAAACGTCATAGGTGACGTAAGTGTACACAAAACGCGTATGGTAGGACTATCAGGACTACAATAAAGGAAGAACGAAGGCACAATTAAAGACATTCGCTGAAATATGGCTGGAAGAAATCCCCTGGATGATTTCCCACTTAGAGGAATGATTAGAAAGCTGCAGAAAGGACGTGGTTTGACCAGTGTAGCTAAAGAGCTCGAAATCTACAAAAGTGTCATTTCGAGCTCTTGGAAAGCTTTTTAAACCATTGGTACAGCTGTTAGAAAGGTTGGTGGTACCCACTCTAGGAAAACAACTGTAGCGGAGAACCAATATATCGTCCTGTAGGCGAAAAGAGCCGATACCAGTCAGCAAGCACCATTATTCGGCAACTGTGTACAACAACAGGGCTACAAGTGTCGTGGTTTATTGTGGGAAGACCCCTTCACAAAGGTGGCCTATTCGTCCGCTGTCCTAAACGCTGCATCCCTTTGAAAGTTGACTGTCGGCGGTACCGTTTAGAGTGGTGTAAGGAGCACAAAAAATGGACATCTCATCGATGGAATCGTGTCCTCCTTACGGATAAGAATCGTTTCAGTGCCGTTTCCGTTATGGTGGACCTGGAGTTGTCGTCTGCGAAGGCATTATGCTGAACGGGTGGACTGAGCTCCACGTTTTTGACATTGGTTTTATAACCGGAGATCGCTGTTGTAAGAAGGTAATCCGCCCCCATGTGCGTCAGTTTAGAGGTGCTAATGGACCAGACTTTGCTTTTATGGATGACAATGCACGGCCACACCGGACTGCTGATATTCGGCAGCTACTGGAAAGTAAAGATATCGAATAGATTGGCCAACGTTCTCCTCTGATTTAAATCCCTTAGAACATGTGTGGGATGCTTTGGGGAGACACCTTGCGGCACGATTACATACCCCAGGGAACACCCAACGACTGAAACAGATGCTGATTGAAGAATGGGCACTCTTACCTTATGAACTGTGGGACAATCTGGTGCTCAGTATAGAGTGACGGTGTGAATAAACCATTGTAATAAGGGGAAGGCATATCCCATACTAAAGAATATCTGCATGTTTTTCTTCCTCTTGGACAGACAATCATGTGTAATGATACTATGAGTTCAATAAAGCCTTTCTTTATTTGTTTGATTCCATACTGTATTAATTGTTTCATTTTTGCGCAACTATGCTTTCATCCTTGTTAAGTACAAAATATTGTCTCTCATTTCTGAATTTCATGTCTCTCAGATGATTTCTCGTGGAGTTTATGGGGGAAAAATTCCCTTTGTTGCTTAAGTTTTTGCCCACCCCTTTTACTTATATATCCGGACTCTTTTCTTTCCCTTTTTCTTTTTCGCAACACACAGCGCAAACAGAACTAGGAAAATGACGTTCCGTTAATCTTATAATTCCAGAAGATTAGTCTACCCGTTTTTTTTATATATTTGTATCACTATGATAGTTATTTGCCCCTGCGGTATAGTGGTTAGCGATGCTGACCGTTGTGCCGTAGAGCCTGGGTTCGAATCCCTGAGAAGACTTGGATGTTTGTAAATGTATAGTGCCTTTGCGGCATGGGGTACTCTAAATAGCCGTCAAGCTGCAAGTGCATAGATTGGTGGATGGGGAAGGGAGGTGGGAGGCCCCTGACCCTCCGCCAGGGTGTTCTCCCTCAAAATTGGGGTGGAACCAAGCTAAATCGTACTGTCACCTGTATGGTGCTCAAGGCTACGGCCAACGACAGGCGTATATGCAGCCCCTTGCCATGATGAATTTCGTGGGCTTAGATCTGACACAGTCGAGATCAGGTGGCATAAGAAACAACAACAACGAAACACAACTATGATAGTTTTGTATAGCCTTTCTACTAATTTGCTCCTGAAATTTAATCCCCCACCATTTTTTTTATATAAAACATATGCGTTCCAAATGCGGATGTCTGATATAAAATCGTATAATGTAAGAAAAATATTTATCTAAATTTACGAAATCACGACGAGGGATCACGAGACGGCGCCCGTTTATATACTCGACTGTTAAAATTACAGCAGCATAAAATATGACAAATCTTTAATTATCTAGAGTGTACCCAGTTGGATCAGTTTAACGCTCTCGAATTAACTCGTGCGCACACGTTAAGAGTTAATGATATAATTGTGATCTTATCAAAATTCTCATTTAATTCTTCTTATTATTAAATTCTCTTCAGTATCTTTCAAGCAAAGGCTTACTGTTGCTATTCTTCTCAAGGTAGGAGTTCTAAAAATGTTTTGATATAATAAAAGTCTCATTGTCTGTGAATCACTGATAGGCGATCTTCTTTGCAATTAATTCAAGAACAGATATTCACTACAGCGTCAAAGGACTAACTCTGAACCATCTCTCATTCGAGTGGAAGGAAAAGTTTTAATACTTACCAAACACCATGAAGGGAATAAGAAACAGAAACGCATTAGAAAGAGGCCTCATTTCGGTGGGAAATGAGGCAATTGTTCAGTTTTTACGCCGTCGTTACGTTCTACGAACAAAATAATCTGACTTCTCGGAGAAGTGCAACACGTAAAACCTATCTCACTCTGCGCTGTTTACGATGATCGAAAATGAGGGACATAGAACGTGACCCTCCCTCCCCCCTCCACACCACTTTGAAAAAGTTTAGCCACTTGAAAAGTGGCGTTCTTTTCATAAGTTTAGTAAAAAAAAAAAGTTCACCCAAAATTTTGTATTCTGGGAGGGAGGGGAAGCAAAGGAAACCTCTATACATAGTTCACTTAAAACAGAGGTACGTGTTTGGAGCCTCCAATCATTTTCTAACATATAAATTTCGAGGAGGCCCCAATATTATGCAGTGACTCGTACAACTCATGCATTTCAAATTCACCAGTTTTTTGAATATTTATTTAAAGAGATGTCGAATTGAAAATTAAATTTGAAGCATGAAATTTTATTTTTACTCCTCTATGGAGCAATTGTGAAGAAATATACCAAAATTTTATCAAAAAAAGTTGCATAAACGTAATTATGCACGTATGTATAATTTTACTGATATCATTTACCATCTCATAGAGTGAAAATTATGTATATTACTAAATTCAGGGTGGTCACGTAATAAATATAACCACGTTGAACTCAAAACCAACATTCTATACAATTTAAATTTTGATAATTGGGCTAGTATTCAGAACCTTAAAAAGATTCTTCAAAATAAAAATTTAATTTTTTAATATTTCTTAAAAAAATTATATGCATTTTGTTTACTTACGTGCGTTATTATTGCTAACAAATATATATTTTTAAAATAAAGTTTGTGTGAAAAGTAACTCAAGAAAAAAGGAAACTCAGGATCCCAGGAAACCACAAGACTTTTTACTTTTTGTACTCCCGGAAATTATATTACGTTCTCGGGAATACCCGGGAACGGCAGACAACTGGCTGAAATAATCCTTGAGGTAGCCTTTTTTTACTTCACTGTGGATTTTGCCTTTCGATATAAATTTAGTTGACTCCACTGTTATAATCCTTCATCTACCGCATTATGATTTACTGGAAATTTTTTCCTGCAATATTTTATTTTTGAATCACTCCATTGAAAATTAAGGGATATACATAAATAAAATACTCAACTTTATAAGAAATTTAATTCGTTAGATCTAATTAATTGAATGGGTACTTTAAAGTACCGTCAGTCCACAAAGGCATCAAATATTCTTATAATACGAGAAGAACGAATGACTTTTGTAACGCTGTTTAAACTCTTAAAAATGCTAAATGACCAGAGAACACTATATTTTACAGCACAAAATATGTATTTTTAAAGGTTATTAAACTTTTAAAATTTATTTACTTTTTTAACACATAAACTTAATATGTTGATATTCAAAGAAACAGTTTTTTTCCCATTAATACACAGAAATTCATTACACGTTGTATATTTTGAGTGACGTTTCGGTTGAATGTTTTTTAAAGCACTGCATCCTGGGGTAAGAAATGCTGTATTTTCTTAACATAAACTACTGCACCTGCATTGATGTCTCTTGATCGTCCTCCTAAGAATCTAACGAAAATTCAATTGCTGGGACTTCTTTATTTGAAAAAGCATCTGTTAGTACATCATTGATTTCAGATAATAGGTTCTGTAATAAATCTAAAACCTTTTTAAGACAAGAGTTTCTGTTTTACAGACATTCTAAGGAAAAGAAATAAAAAAAGCAGATAATAATAATGACTTCAGATGTGGTCAGAACTGTCCATATGACGAAGGAAAGCTATAAAAGTGTCTTTTCGCCTGAGGAATCGGGATACACAAATAAGGGGGAGCAGACAGATGGTCATCAAAGGGGCTATGTTACAGGGCAGATATACAGAGAAAGTACAACACAAAGCATGTTAGCTCCAACCTGTTTGTTACAGGACTCTAGATAGTAAGTGCTCGAATTGTCGAGAGTTTTACAAGATAACTTCAAATTATTGCGTGTTGTAATCTGGCCAACCACAGATTTTACTTCAAAATATTGAGTGTTCCAAAGCGTATGGTTTTAGTTCGAAATATCAAGAATTTTTCTAGGGACTGAGCAAATACTTTGAATTAGCGAGATCTTCATATTATCGAAGGTTTGAATTAGCGAGAGTCGACTGTATACAAAAAACATGTTCAACCCCACTTTTATACAGAAGGATTTTTTTAAAGAAAATTTTATGTATACTAGCTGTCCTAAGTCAGCAATGTTGATAATACTGAAGCATCCATTCTTTTATATTTTACTGTGTTATTTCAATCTTTCATATCTCCTTCTAAATTCTGTTGTCTTGTTATCTGGCAATTGATATTCTTTTAAGTATTAATCATGTAATTCATCTCTCTCTTGTAGAGAAATTTTGAATATATATATATATATATATTATATATATATATATATATACTAGCTGTTACCCGCCCGCTTCGCTAGGTATTTCATGATGTTTTATAAATTTTTACTGCTTATATATATGTATAAATTATTGATATCTAAGTCCTAGCATTAAGAATTCGATTGAATTGAAAAATATACTTATACCTGTAACTGTCACCTGTTGATAAAAAAAAAAGAGCAGAACTCATCTAATTTGTATTTTCTAAAAATCTCTAAAATTGAAGCATAGAATGATGTTTGCTCTTTCGTAACTCAAAAACCAAGTGGGGATTCCCGCAAAACCAATTTTCGGTGGATCTCTACTCCGTAAATTGAACATGCAAGCCAAATTTTAAGTCTAAATCTAACAGAAAAAAGCAAAAGTTTTACTATAAATTTATCCCGTTGAGAGCCGTTTTCCAAAGTTACTGCTCTTAGCGGATTTCAATTCAACAAAAGAAAAATGCAAACCAAATTTCATTATTATAGTCCTTGTAGCTCGAAAAAAGTAATTTTTTTTGTTAATAAGTCCCAGTAACCCCCTACAACCCCCCAGAACTTGATTTGCTTAAAATTTATTCTTAGTGGATCCCTATTCAACAAAAAAAACATGCTTAAAAAATTTCAAGTATATGGGTCTAACAATTAAAAATCAGGAATTTTTTTCTGTAACTCCTCTTGACCCCTCGCAAACATCTTTGGGGGTCAATTTTCATTTTACTCTTTGTTAGAGGAACTCTATTTCATGAAAGGAACATGCCTACCAATTTTCAAGCAGGATGATCAAGTAGTTTAAGAATGAAAATATTTATCGATTACGCCTCTTAATCTCCCGAAATTAAACTTCGTAGTTGATATTCGCGAAACCCATTTTGTAGCGGTTCTCTGCTTTACGAAAGGAATCTGCTTATCAAATTTCAAGACTGTACGTCTAACAGTTTAAAAATGGGGATAATTGTCTATAACTCCACTTGAGCCCCCGCAACGCCACTTCTGGGTCTGTTTTCACAAAACCCATTTTGTAGGGGAATTGCACTCTATGAAAGGAATCTGCTTATCAAATTTGAAGACTGTGCGTCCAATTAATTAAAAATGCAAAAAAATTATCAATAACGCCCCTTGAACCCCCGCAACACCACCTAGGGGTCGATTTTCACAAAACACATTTTGCAGTGTATTTCTATCCTATGAGAGGAATCTGCTAACCAAATTTCAAGACTGTGAGTCTAATAGTTTAAAAAAAGAAATAATTATTTATATCTGCCCTTAACCCCCTGCAACACCCCTTGGGGGTCAATTTTCTACAAACCCGTTTTGTAGCGGATATTTACTCCATGAAAGAAACATTCCTACCAATTTTCAAGCAGGTAGGTCAAATAGTTTAAAAACGAAAATATTTATCTCTTACGCCACTTATTCTCTGCAACGCCACTTAGAGGTCTGTTTTCACAAAACCTTCTTATAGTTGATATCTACTCTATGAAAGAAATCTCTTTATCAAATATAAAGACTGTGCGTCTAATAGTTTAAAAATGGAAATAATTATCTATAACGCCCTTTAAGTCCCCTCAACGCCACTTGGGGCAATTTTCACGAAACCCATTTTTAGCGTATCTCTACCCTATGAGAGGAATCTGCTTACTGAGTTTCAAGACTGTACGTCTAATAACTTAAAAATAGGAATTTATAACGCCCCTTAAACCCCCCGCCCCCGCAACACCCCTTGGGGGTCAATTTTCCCAAAACCCATTTTGTAGCGGATATTTACTCCAGGAAAGAAACTTACCTACTAATTTTCAAGCAGGTAGGTGAAGTAGTTTAAAAACGGATATATTTATCTATTACGCCCCTTAATCCCCCGCAACGCCACTTAGAAGTCTGTTTTCACAAAACCCGTTTTGTAACTGATCATTATTCTACGAAAGGAATCTATATATATCAAATTTAAAGACAGTGCGTCAAATAGTTTAAAAATGGAAATAATTATCTATAACGCCCCCTAAGCCCCTGCAACGCCACTTGGGGGTCGATTTTCAGCAAACTCATTTTGTAGCGGATCTCTACTCTCTGAAATGAATCCGCTTACCCAATTTCAAGATTGTACATCAAGTAGTTTAAACATGGAAACAATTATTATTAAAGCCCTTAACCCCCCGTAACGCCCCTTGCGTTTCGAATTTCGGAAAATCCTTTCTTAGCTGATGTCTACTCTATCAAAGGAACATGTCTACCAAATTTCAAGTCTGTAGGTTGAACAGTTCCAGAGATCTCGTGATTAGTCAGTCAGTCAGTCAGTGAGTGAGTCGCTTTCTCCTTTATATATATAGATATAATAGAACTAGAATCTCTTTCGGAACCTTCTCGCGCGCGAATAAAGATCCCGAAAGACGTGGAGATTATACATGTAATTACTGTTGATATTTCCCGTTTACCATATAAAAACTGTTTGGTTAGACAAGCCAAAATAATAATGACAAAACTTTGTTGCCAGGAAGACGAATTACTGTTTAACTCTTCGCATTCAGAAGAGAGAATGGAAACTATAGAAGCGAAATCTTGAACGGTTGCGTGAAAAATTAGGAAAAGTGATTCCCATTCAAAGACAAAGATCCTGTTTTGTTTATCTAGAAAGACTTTTAGCTTCGACAAGCTAATGAAGTAAGAAATACAGTTATCTGACCCAGTAGAAAATCGATCATCAAATATTATAAAACTGGGATAGGCTTTGAAAACAATTTCCCCAACCTCAGCATTTTAGGTTGCCTAGCTGTTCATAACAAAACTAAGAACTAGGCTGAGTGATAAAAGCATAGATTGCTTATGTTCCCTCTCAAATCCTATTTTAAAAAGGAATAATTCAAATATTTTGTCGTAGTCTCTCACTACCCCTATGATTATTAACTCCCCTTTGCATATGATCTAAATTCGGGTATGTTGGATTCATAATTAACGACTACTTAATTAATAAACCAATATTGTTTATTAAAAAATCTTTCTTATTATAGAAATACACAAATATTAATCAAACTTTAAGAATAACAAATTACAGTGGAGTGCGATAAGAATTCAATTATGAACGACGGAACACTAACTGAAACTACGGAGAATAACGTATACAATCAAACTACGCATTTATATCTAATTTATGAAAATAACAGACCTGATATCTTTTTAAGGCAGGATTCTTTAATACTTGATGGATATAAAGAGTGACTTCAATCCTTGATATCTTCAGTTCCGTCCGAACCGAATTAATGAATCTTTTTCAATAATCTTCCTCCGGCGAACAAACTTCACTAGTTAAACTAATCCCTCAGAATCACCTTCTTAATCAACCTCGTAGTTATCTCCTCTATCAAACCACGTAGTCATCCTCATTTCTTCATTTCATTTCTCCCTTTTATATCTTTTTCGAACTCGCTAAACCCGAAATTATCTTGTTTGCATAAGTCACACTTTTGGCTCTCGGCGGGGATTGGTTAAAATAAATACAATCTTAAAGGAATTGAGAGAAGGTTAGTGAAACGCGTAAGCACCCGTCACAATTTTATACTTATTGTATTTTGAATTGAATATATAAACAATAATATAAAAAAAATTAAATCAATTCCCACTTAGGTCAACAAAGAAAAATTTTATTTTACTTATTTTTTATTAAATAATTACAATTAATATATAATATGTATATACATATGACAGATTTACAGTATTAAGTGGCAAAATACAAAGTGATTTTTCTTGCAATTTTTTCCATTTTCCTTTCTATATATGATGTTAGACTATTATTTTTGCTTGACATTATTTATTCGTTAATTAAATTTAATTCTTCCTATAAAATAGTATAGTAAAACGAAAGCACATTCTCAGAAATTATTACATCCCAGGTCGGATTCAAACCCACGATCTTTGGATTAGAAGCCCAACGCGCTATCCATTGTGCTACAAGGGCACACTAAGCGAATTTTCTTTTTATATATGGTAATGGACTATTATTTTTGTTTGTTACTATTTATTCATTAATTAAAAATAATTAATGAATTAATATTTGGAAAACTGTATTAACATCAGGTGTCCTCCACTACAAATTAAAAAAATGTATTTGAACTTGAATGGATGAATAAAAAGTATTTTATTAATGATTGTGAAAATTTGAACAAGATATCTCTCTCTCTCTCTCTATATATATATAGGGAGATTGTGAGAGCTAATATAGTAGGAATTGAATAAGTATAAACTGTGGAATTTATGTGTATAACTTTATTTCATACAGTTATTATTCATACCAATTAAAAATGACCTGTTTTTTAAAAAATATTTTTTGATGCAATTCCGGGAAATCAGAAACCCTATTATGGCTGGGAATTGTATTTATTATGTGACATCACATGAATTTATACCATTGCATTAATCAATAGGCTTAATTGGTAAGTATTGGATTGGCTATTTCTTCTCAACTGTTCCCTTAATCCATGGCCGAGGTGTGTTTTTTGAAAAATTCAACCCTTCTCTTCATCAGCCCCTTAAAAAATCCCCCACATTAAAGAGTATTTTATGTTGCAAACTTTTCCGTCGAAATATAAACAGAATCTTATTTATCTGCCCCTAGTCTTTTTGCCAATCCACACCACTCTTCTATGGACCACAACAGTTTTCGAAATCATAGGATCCGAGGAGGAGATGGCAAGAATGTTTTTCCACACACATCAGAGCGAACATTTAAAATAATGATTGAGTCCGCGGAGAGAGAAATGTTTCATTTGTGCGCGAGGCTCCCTTTCCACGTGTCGGCAAATAAAGGAGCCAAGATTTTAGCTCGCGGAATCGCGTTTCGTTCTTTTTACGCGGAAGGTTTCGAAACCAGGTTTTTGAATGTGCCTCTACCCCCGTGACCATGGCAACGCGCGACCTTGAGGCGGGAGGCAGTTACCATCGCAACTAGGGATTGCGTCAGGTGATGGTGGGAACATTGATTAAATCCTTCTCAGACAGCGCGCTCTGTGCCATCATCACTTTGTTAAACTGCTTCTCATTCCAAATGTTTTCTTTCTTCTCCCTCTTAGATATCCAGACTGATGCCGAATATTCTCTGCAGAGCTATTAACTGGCCCCCCTGGCGTATTTCCCCCTAGGTAAAACTTTATTCGTTTTAGAGATCCTTGTGATTAGGAGCCTTTAACCAAAGACTCGAATTAGAATTGGACGGTCCACTGTCTGGACCATTCGTGCTTCGAGTGAGATTTTCTTGAAAAGTCTCGAAACGTCGACCTTCAAAAGTGAAGAAAAAATTCAGAAATCCCACAATCAAAATATTTTTATTCTTCGAGAAAAATATTGCATGTTTTCTCAATCAACACATTTGAGGAAATATAGGTTTAAAAAATTATTTACATTATCAATTATTAATATTTATCAACCCAAAATTGTTTATTTATTTTGTATATAAATATAAAATAATCGCAAAAAAAAAAAAAAAAAAAGAATACGAAACAGAACATTCTTTGACTTTTTTCGATAACAGATGTGAGTATGTGTTGGAAAAACGGATGAACATTTTCGGGGTAACGATTAATTGCTGCCTCTTGATGACTTTCTTCAAAGGAAAGGTGTCAAATTATTAGGAAAAGTACGTAACATAAGAAAAATATGAAGAATAACACTATTTAATAATTTTATAAACTGACTGTTAGGAACAAACTTTGAGCTTAAAAAGAAATATATACGTCCAATAAGAATTTGTTAATTTAAATCCCAGCTTCGGTTTTAACTTTAACACCAATCCACAAGAAATGGTCTTTCTAAAAAAGGAATAAAGTTTCGTAAAAATTGCTAATGATTAAAATTGAAGGGAATTATTTAAAAGAATGTTATGAAGTTGTGGCAACAGGGATCATTTGAAAATTATGCTACAAGAATAAAAGATTTTACTTTAAGAAATATTACTAAGAACTGTGGCAACATTGATATTTTTAACTGTCTGTTCTGTTTCTATATTTTTTAAAAAGAGAATTTCGACTTTTTAAAGCAATTTTGAGGGTTTCCATATGTTTATGTTAAAATAAAATTCATTCCCCATAATTTTGTATTTTTATGTGAATTTAAAAATTCACTCCACTTTAAAATTTAGTTTTTTTTTTCCGGAAAAATGATTTATCAGCAGTGAAGCTGGCACGAACTTTTGACTCGGATTCAATACTTCAATGGGAATTTTTCTGAAGTGGGTATTATAAAGAGCATTCCTTGATGTAGTACTTCGAATGGATAATTCTTTGAAAAAAATATTGTGTAGTACACAATCACTATAGGATACAAACACACGATAGTTTCTAGAACTATCGAATGTCAACAAAAAAAATCAAGGACATTCTCATTACAAAGAGAAATATAATGTAAATATGTATTTTTCAAAATCTTTATAACAAAATAAAGCGGAAATATTCAGAACATTGTTTTTTTTTTACAAAACATATAAACATACATATCTACATTTAAAAAGTTTTTGAAGGAATCGCAGAGGTTAGAAATTTCATAGAAATAAATTTCTTTTGATATTTTTAAGTGAAATTTTTTTTGTTTTCCATAAAAATGGGTTTGAATTTTAAACTCCCATTGATAAATTATTTTAATATGAATACTCATGGCTATAGGAAGGAAACAATTATATCCAGCCATTTCAATAGCTTACTCGAAAAGAGAATTCTAATTTTAATATAGCATATCTACGAAAGAATATCATTTTAATATAACTCGATAGGAATTGTAGTAATTATACACGCTTTAAAATTACATGTACTAAATAAGGTAAAGTAAGCGAAATATTGAATATTCGGGTTTCTCAATTGTGTTAAAATCACTCCAATGTCTCTAATGCAGTTGCTTTCAAATTGTGTTTCACGGAGCCCCGGAGTTCCACAATAAAAAAATAGAAAAGAAAATTAGAAATGCGCATGCAAAATGGATTTATGTACTCCATGATGGTTGCACAACCACAAATACCTAAAGCTCATCCCAGTCATTAAAACTGAAAACTTTATTTATACATAATAACTTTATTTTTTAATACTTTTTTAACTTTCAATATAATGTAATTAAATAATATTAAAACGTTTTTTCTTTATATGTAAGTTGTGAATATCCCATTGTTTACAATCTCCCGGATTTCATGAATTAGTTTTATACTCGTTAGTATAAACTCAATGTTTGTAATTCAATGTTTTGCAAAACTAAATAGTTTTCTAAAGCAAAATGCAACTTTTTTAAATCTGGGCAAAAGATATCTATAATGAAGGCGAGTGAACAACTTATTGTCGTATCAACACATTGGACATTGAAATCTAAATTCAAGCAGGAACAGCTCCTAAATTGTAGGTTGCAAATTCATACAGAATACACAGAATTTTCACTCAGGTACAAACATTTTAATGCCAATCAGAATAATGTATTTAAGTGAAGAATAATTCTCAACTTGAGAGGGTACAAATCAAAATATAGAAGCAAATTTAAAGCAGAAATAAAACGCAAGGACATGCTCCAGTTACTAAATATAATGCAGATTACATTTGGATCACAAATTAATATTAGTAATAAGTAAAAATCATACCAAAAATTATAATAAAATTTTTAATATTAAATAAAATCCTCTTTTTTAAAAAAATTCTCTTCATATAAAGTTGTATTGACATGATAAGGATAACATGTTGATCAACTTTAAACATTATTTTAAGATATATTCTTCTTAAGTGCGCGCGGAAAAGGGGTTCCCTGAAAGCGCCTTTCCAATGCTCTAATGTAATTACGAAATGAGAGAGAGAAACCGCACTTACCTGTGGGAGAGAGAATGCGGGATGCGCTGGGTTAGCCCATCTACCCAGGTCCCGAGGAACTAACTTGTGTCCGAGAAGAGCCACAAGTTAGGGTCTCAGGGAATGGGGAGGAGGCTACACGGCATTTTCTGAAAGAAGAAAAACACACCTTTTTAGCACACACACACAAAAAAATACATTCTATGAAATGAAATAAATATTTTGGGTTTGGAATACAATTCTTATTTGCAAAAGAATTGGTTTCAGCCTTATCGCGAAACCAATTTTTATGACAACTTACTAAGTAGAACTATTCACTTGCTAAATACTTTTACTTGCATACCTATCTTATATGCTTTCTTTTATAAGTGTCATTATAATTGCTGAAACGTCAATTGCTAGCGTCATTATAGCTGCTCTAACCATTAATGGCTATACACATTTGAGACCTGTCTAATAATAATACAAGTGACATGCTATTTTGTTGCTTTATAAGATAGGTCTTTTAAATAATATAATATTTGGTGATAAAGTTTAATATGATAACTAGCTGTTCCCCGTCCGTTTCGCTGCGTATTTCATGACATTGTTGGACCCTATATTATTTTTAGGGTTTTTTTATATCTTAGAATAATTATATTTTACTCCTCACCCAGAGTCGATTTCCGCAAAATCCATTTTTATATATATAGTGGATCTGTACTCAAAACAAAATAAACATGCTTTCCAAATTTAATGTCTGTAGGCCTTATAGTTCAAAAATGGGAATTTTAATCTATAACTCTATCCGCAACACTCCTTAAGAGACATTTCCGCATAGCCTGTTCTGAGTAGATTTTTACTCAAAGTAAGGAGCATCCGTGCCAAATTTCAAATCTGTAAATTTAATAGTTCTGGAGACCTCCTGATGAGTGAGTGAGTCGCTTTCGCCTATATATCTAAATAATATTATAAATACGAATATGTAAGTTTGTTTGTTACGCTTTCACGCCTAATCCACTTAACCGATTTTAAAAATGCTTTCACCAATGGAATGCTACATTATCAGCGAGTAACATATGGTATATTTTATCCCCGTAATCCTTCGGGAACTACGAGGGTGGGCTAACCCCGGCCAAGTTGACGCACAAACGTTTATTACGTTACGTTTATTATATAAATGTCAAACTCAAACTTTGAGAAATATCGCCAAGTTGACTAAAAAATTCTCTATTCCGACAATCTCAGAAAATTTTTCATTACAAATTTTCTCCCACTTTTTAAAGAGAGAAATGACATAAAATTTTTGTAAATTGAGTGATATTGAAAGCTCTATGGTAATATTAAATGACAGTTTCATAAAAAATTTTGATTTATCAAATATTTAATACTTTAAAATTATATGTTTAAAAAAGATAATTCCAATATAAGGCCATGTTTTGTACGAACTTTTTTTTTCACTTTTCTGAACCTAGATATTTTATATGGAGATATTACTATATGAAGAGATATTACTATGGAGGAAACCATACAATACCAATCACCGAATAAAATTGGGGAACTTAACGCAATACTTATACATCTTGCGCTCTTTCTAATCCCCAAACCCATTGGGATAAGTACAAAGAGTACATGGGGGAAGATATTTTGAGAAGACTGCAGCAAGTACAGGCACATTTGGCTTTCAATGAACACATCTACAACGAAACACTAATATAATTTAAAATAAGGTTTTCACAATGGTTGGGAAGAAGCTACATGATTTTGGAATGATTAGTCCGTGACAAGTCGACGGAAACAACTTCGATAATGAAATTCTTCGAGAATTAGACTACAATTTTATAGCATCGCAACATTAAGTAACAGAGTAAAATCCCTCAACCAGAACAAAGTCATGTTTTCCATCAAGTGTTACGTAAAACAGAATCCGGCAGTGGTGCACTCTTTTTTCTCGACGCCCTTGGAAGAACCGGAAAAAAGTTTTTGTTAAACTTATTAATTATGTCCGACAGAAAAAACCAGCAGTTTTTGTGGCTTCTTCCAGCAGTTCTAGCCACGACACTACAGACTGGCGGACGTCCTGCACGTTTCGTTTTAAAATTATCTTTGAATCTTGTACATGAAGATTCACTCACCTGCAATTTCAGCAAAAAATAGCTCCCGAGGCGGGATTCGTATGGGAGGAAAATACCATGACACAATAAAGCTGCAGAAGCTTTAAATCAGACTTTTCAGGATTTACGAGATAGTAAATATATTATGGGAGAAATTGTTGTTTTATTGGCTGGCGATTTCCAACAAACTCTCCCAGTAATCAAGAAGGGTACATCGGCAGATGAAATTAGAGTTTGTATTAAATCATCAAGCTTATGGGTGAAAGTTGAAAAATTCAGTCTGAAAACGAATATAAGAGTGCATTGACGTAGATTCGGGACACTACGCAAAAACGCTATTGAAAATCGGTGATGGATCTTTGGATGCAGATGCTGAAAGTTATATTTTGTTTTCCAAGAATTTTGTAATTTAGTAGAAATTGATGTAGATCTTATTGCTCCAGTTCACCCAGGCTTGCAACAAAATTTAAATTGTGATCAGTGGTTGTGCGCAAGATCAATATTGTCGCCCTAAAATAACAATGTCAATAAAATCAACAGTGAAATTTTAAAAGACGTGCGGGGGATGGAATGAAGGAATGGAAACAAAAGAAAGTACTTTACATCCCCCGGAGTACTTAAATTCGCTTGAACGTCCCTCACAAAAACTTCAATTAAAACTAAATGTACCAGCTATGATTATGTAAAATCTCGACTATGTAATGGAACAAGCCTTTGGATCAAAAAATTGATGCAGAATATACTTGGTGCCACAATTTTAACAGGTGTCGGGAAAGGAGAAAGTGTTATCATATCTCGAATTCCACACACAATTATCCACGCTGACCTACCGTTTCAAACAAAACGAGGTCAATTCCCAATCAACTTCAGTTTTACTGTTACTATTAACGAAGCACAAGGGTAAACACTGCAGGTAGCAAGGGGATATTTAAAAAAAAATCATGCTTTTCTTATGGCCATTATATGTATACTGTTCGCTTGTGTCCAATGCCCAAAATCTTCACATAATTGCACCTGACGGGAGAACATATATTATAGTACACAGTACATCTTAGAATAATATTCTGTTTTGAGTTCTTTTAAAGAGGAATTATTTATTAAACGTAGATACTTTCAACTTTTAAAAATATTAATAGCTTAAGTTATTGATTTTTTGTTGTTAATTATAATAAAGAATGTTTTCAATTTTTTAAACTAAGCTCAATTTTGGAATATTTAAATTTTAATGGTCCAGTCAAGTAATTAAAAATGATTATATTTATTTATTTTCTTATGATTATGCCTTTGACAGTTATTTAAAATCATTTACGCAAGTGAAACTGCAGATAAAAGCTAGTATATGATAGATAGATGTATACTAAGTTACTTCAATAAAATATCACTAGCTGCGCAAGGGCAAAAATATTACCAATATTAATTTTATTTAATGAAGGCTTTAAATCACTTGAATCGAAATTCTTCTCCTTAGCATATGGTAAGGAAAAGTATAGAAATAATAATATTGAAAAAAGAGAGAAAAAAATCGTTTTTTTTCTTGTGAAATAATTTTTTTCATATTAACATTGATATAATACTAAGCTATTACATTTTATCAAAGTATAACAAAAATTGCTCCCTTAAAATAATACAACTGTAAATTTTGGAGTTGTTAAGTCGATAAAATCAATGTTTTTTTTTTCACTGTTGAAAAATCTGTCTTAAATATAGAGTGGTAAAAAGAGCATCTGTGAGGCATAAAGTTAATTAAAATGTGTATTCTTTTAAAGTAATCATTCTAAAAACTAAAATGGCCAAAATATTTAACAATTAGGTTATAGAATAATGCTTTATAGATGTTCAAATCCTCTTAATTTTTGTGCCTTTACGGAAACTTTAGAGATAGTTATAACAAGCAGAAATGATGACTTCATATACGTCATTTAATTGCACATTAAAAACGTATAAAAACATGAGAATGAATTTAAATTTCTCTTTTATTCACCCGAAAGGTTATTTGAATACCACGGGGAAGTATAATGTCCCCTTATTTCCAAAATTAGAAAAACTTGGTGTTTCTTTCGGAGCAAATGAACGAAGAAAGAGTGATAAGCATTTTACAACGAACACAAGTAATTTGGTTAATTTATAAAAATTTTATTTTCACAAATATATATATTATATGTATGATATTTAACTTGCAAAACTAAATTAAAACAATTAGTTTTTTTTGAAAAATTATTTTTTACTTTAAGAAAATTAACACTGTCTTCTAACCAAGAACCCCCCCCCCCCCCGCCAAAAAAAGTATTTTTCTTTTTTCTGCTTCCCAAATTTCTTTTGCTGTTAACTATACTTTTCCCACGTCGAAAGAAAAATCCTGTTCTTACTTTTTTCCTCTTTGTAGAGATTTTTTGCAGTCAGATATACCAACAGCGATGCTTCGCCGTTAACTATGTCTGGCCGGCAGAAAAAGAAATCCTCTTAAATTTTTCTAAGCATTTTTTTCATGCATAATTGTATACGGAGAAAGATGGAGTTCATGAAAAATAAAATCGTGAAATGTAGAAAAGTTTAAGAACAATAAATGTAGCAAATCGCAGAGAGAGAGAGAGAGAGCGAAGTTTTTTCCCACCGCTCCAATAAAAAAGAAAAAACCTTTGATACAAATTTCATTCTTTCATCAAAACTGAGGAATCTATTATTATTATAATTATTATTACTATTATTTGTGGGTTTTTCATGTGTGAGATGCCTTATTTTGAACTTTAAGTATCGTTATTATCTTAAAAGGGAAGAAGTTGAAATTTAAAATAATTTTTGAAAAAAGAAGGAATTCAATCCAATGAGGGATGAATTTCAGATAAAAATAACTACTACAAGATTTGAATCGGAACACTTTATTTAAGAAATTACGCTAAAATCAAATCAGTAATTTATCTTACGATTTTAAGATACATTATTCCTTCACACGAATAACTTTCAGCCGAATTACATAGAGACACAAAGAATAAGACCCAATAATTGCCACGTTTTTAACATCATTAAGAGAATTATGATTATTAATACACTGATTTTTTCGATGGTATGAATAGGATACATAGTAGAATTAAGCCAAGATTTATCAAATGACATTTTCCCCCTAGAAAACATCAATGTTATTACAAACAACGTTGATTGAATAACTTATTATTCATTTATATATAGTGTAGTCAATATATGTCTATATATCAAATGAGATGCAATATTAAAAAACCTCGTTTTATAGTTCGCAGTTAAAAATTTGTTTGTTGCTAATGTTAAACAAGGAATTGGTGTCACAAAACTTTTCCCCCGATGGGCTGCATTTTAGCAACTTAGCCTTTACAGACATGACAAGTCCCCAAATATGAGAACCATTTCATGGTGGCACCCTCTAGGGGCGACCTCATTATCAAATTTGGACGCTTGAATTGGTTTTTAATTCAAGCTCTCGTCAGATGCTAAATATTGCCGCGATTTAATTTTTCCGAGAGTACCAGAGCCAAATGGATACTCAAAGGATCTTTTACATGACGCATAATCATATGACATGCGTGTCTATGATTTTCGCATCCAGAAAATCTATCAATTCCAGCCGCGTTCGAACCCGCAACATTAGGTTTACGAAGTGGGCAAGCAACCACTAAGCCCTCGGAGCCGACAGATTACACAAACCAGTTGCATATACAAGTACACACACATGTGTGTGTACAATCAGTATATATATATATATGTAAAGTTTCAAAGGAAACATGGAAACCTTTCGGAAATAATATTTTTATTCATGAGATAACTTTCAATAACCCTTTAGCGATGCAAAACAAATCCAGTTGAACTGCTTTTGAGTAGGATTGTATGTTTAACACGCTTTTATAAGCTTCACCTGTATGTAACGGAATCTTTGAACTCAATTTTTACACACTTTAAAAGATCAGATGAATTCGAAATTCTGCACATTTGTCAAGGACCGATGACCATAAAATAATTTATCAATTTTGTTCCATTGTCCTGATCAGTGTTAACGATTTCCCCTTTCCAGGTTTGGCGACTAATTACAGTTCCCATTTCCAGATTTGGCGATTAATTACAGTTCTCATTTCCAGATTTGGCGATTAAAAGATGAGGTTATAACTCTAAGGCGAAAACGGTAATGGGTATTTCAGATTCTAAAAAAATGACGCATTTAAGATTCATTCGTCAATGAGTAAATGGTAGTTTAAAAAGCTAAAAAACTCGCTTTTATCGCAGATCGAACTAAAAAATGGAAAATAAATTATAATTTAAAAAAACTAAAAAAAACCCACGCTTTTTTAGTTAATCGAACTAAAAAGTAAAAAAAAAAAAAAATGAAATAAAATTAATGTCATTGTGGTTAAAAGCGTGGAGTGCTCGATATGAATCGTTTCAATTTCTTATTAGTTCTATTCCGAAATGCAGAGTTAGTGTAAAAATGTAGTACAAAGCACCCCAAGCTTTTACCATAATAACATTAATTTTCTCGTTAATCATTCTATTCTTATATTAAGAATTATTTATTTTTACTTTTTAGTTCGATTAATCATAAAAGCGTATTTTTTTAGTTTTTTAAAATTATAATTTATTAGTGAAGATGTCGAATGGAGAGTAGCTCGAGGGAAGTTACGGCCAAAGACTATAAAAGGAACTTAAATCAAATCTGAAGGTTGGATGAGATCTTATTTGAGAAAGTATTAATTGTTTAATTTTATATCCGAAAGGTACGGTGGAAAAATAAATATTCAACGGGAAGTAGAATTATGCTTAAGTTTGTCATTTAGTTATTCTTACACACAAACAAAATATATCTGTATGTGTATTATCCCTTTGTAATATAAAAAATTATTCACTCAAATGCTATTCTTAATTATGAAGTATAGTTTTACAATAAATATTTAGCCATTGTACGTATTGAGCTACGCAACAATATTACAACTGAACATCGTTATACAGGTTTTTATAAAAAATTCAATTCACCAAGAACAATTTATCTCGTAAATTAATATAAGTATTCCGAAAGGGTCTTTATTTTAAGAAAAGTACTCAAATTATGTATATGTTACCGTTAAAGTATATGCTTTAGTTATTTCATAGAATAATTAATTATTTTATGAAATAATTAGACAAGTCAGTTTAAGTGTAAGTAAATAAAAATTTCATGCTTTACCTAGTTATTCTATGAAATAACTGGTTATTCTATAAAATAACTAATGATAGACAGTTTAAAAGAAAAATAAGCAATTTCAATGTTATTTTATAAATTAATTTATCATAAATAGCTAAAACATCTCGGAAAATACATTTTATCCCAATTGCGGATGATAAATTGATAAATAACAACAAAAAGCAGATGATATAACTTATTTTATTGCTCATATTTCTAACATAAGTTACACAGAAAGGGGAAAAAAGAATATGTTTTGTATTATATTACTAGCACAATTAACTTTTCTACTCCTTGAACTTCAAGCATATCATAATGCTGGAGTAACCAATAGTCACATGGTACTATTTCCCTTTTCACTTCTGCTATGAAAGTTAATAATTTTTCACGACAAGTGCAGCACTTTTTTTCCTTTGTCCTACGTTTATTTAATAAAGATTTAAATCTCTCGCATTGAATTTTTCTAACACTTACAGGTTAGTATCTCCCATTCCTGTAGAAGTCTTTGCTTGAAACGAGGTTGCAAAAAAATATTTGTTAATAATCCAAGATGTAAAACACGAACACCGCCTGAATTCTACGTTTGAAAGCAATGAAATGAAGCGTACACATACGTCATTGCATAAGGGGTTCAGAACTGATTAAAAGCAGCTAGAACAGATTCAAAGAATTTTCAAGTGCTGTATTTCATACTTTAGTGATTAAGTAATCGTTATTATGTAGAGTACATAGTTAAATCGTAGAATTCAATAATTTTGTATACTTTAACTGACTTGTCCAGTTATTTCATGAAATACCTAGTTATTCTATGGAATAATGAATTTGACTCTTTTTAACGGATACATATATACTAGATATTTCGCATTTAAAAAATTTGAAGCTAAACATTCTTCATCAGGTTACAATTTTGTTTTTAAGTATCATAGCATTGGGACTGAAAAATTCGTTACTTACTTTTTATCTTCAGTGAAATACTTAATATATATAAATATTTAAAAATAAGGGGGAAAAAAGAACATCTAATAATTAATAATATCTGTCATAAATTAAATGATTACACATTAGAACATTTTTTTATACATACAGACAACTGAAATGTTATTTAAATTATGTAGTTGTTGCATAGGGTGCTATTATATAAAATGGGATTATTATACAGATATAAAATGTGATCAAATGAATAAGCTGTTTAAGCTGTTAAGAACTGCTGTTTAAGAGTAAATATACTTTAAAGCAGCGTTTCTCAAATTGTGGGGCACTCTCCCCCTAGGGAGACGTGATAGCCCTACGTGGGAGGCGCGAGCACATCGAAAAATTGAAAATGAAAGATTATTTTAAAAAAAATTATCAATTTACCAATAAAAAGGAAAGTAAAACATTCTGACATAATAAAAAATAAAATACACTGTTTTCGCGACTCATAAATGTACCAGTACTGCACAATGTATGTAATAATTAATTTATCAATACTAAATTTCTTCAGGCTTTTTTCAGGGACGCAGCTACCTCTATATCGACCGTATCAACCCCAAGCAACAGGAGCCCCAGCAAATGTTACTACAGTCCCTCTAACATAGTGCTCATATCTCAAAAAGGACTCCAAAGGAATTTGGATACAAGGCCCACTCAGAGCTGCTTTGCAATTTCATATGTTTGTGTTTAACCTTCTTTTTAAGTGCAGTCAATATTGCTTTGTAGAAATTCGAATTAAGGTCATCATACTGGGCAAGCAAAAGCAGTGTGAGACGTAATTGCAGATCAAATTGGAATAGGCATCAGCGAACGATCAATACAAAACAGATGGCTCAAATACGTGTTGAGGAAGCAGGTGGTCGTAATATTGTAATTATTTTTTTAAAATATGCTTTCGCATTGATAAAGATATTGTTCAGTTCTTTTTATGTCAATTAATTTTAGTATTGTATTTCATTTTTAATTTTCTTTTTAAACTCGGGATATATATTTTTTTACTTCTAATGGGCTGCGGAAAGGTGTTTTACTATTGCAGACCTAGTACATTTCCAGAAGCTGGTATCTCTTTTTAGTGCGGCACCCTATAGGCAGATACTAATCGCCGCAGGTAATTTTGGCGCTTTGTTTCCTCCCTAGAGGGAGGCACCTGAACGATGCGAACCTGTACTAGGATTTAATTTTGTCGAGAGTATCTAAGCCCAACAGACACCCTAGAGATCTTTTACAGGCCGTATAATCATGCGGCATGGCCGCTGTCAATTTTCTGCATCATAAAAATCGCAACCTTGGATGAAGAAGGCCAGCGACGAACCAATCACGCCACCCAGCCGGCAGCTCGGGATATATACTTTGGATAATTTTCATATATAAAATACTAATTTTAATTCTGTACGCCATGAATCTGTTTGACGTGATTTCAAAATCTCTTCACAGACGAGTAGCGTACCAGTTGAAATCTTCCACCTATTTTATCTTTTTTCAGTAATTCTAAATTAAATTAATAGCTAATATATTTTTATTTTTTGGTAATTGCTTTTTTTTAGTCGACCATTTACCTAAAGTCAAAAGATATCACCAAATGCAGCAATATGCCTTCAATAAAGGAAAACCATTCTATGTCTGTTTGTACACAATGATAACATTTTTTTGCCTTTGGCAGTGAGTTTTTCCACTAAGTAGTTGTAGAAATTTCAAAAAGTTGGGACAATAACAATAGACTCGTTAAGGATCTATTTTGTGTGATTTAAAAATTTTATTTGATGTTACTGTGGAATAAAAATGGGAAAATTAAGATTTTCTGATGTATATGTTGTATTTGTTTTGGTATTTACGTATTATCGACACTGTATTGGCAACATTATATGAAAAGAAACACATGGTTGCCAATTCACCGTGTTCGACACATACAGAATCTGGGTTTGCATAACTCCATAGTACCTTTGCTTGGAATTGTTTTTGGTGATTTCATTGAACTTTGATTTGTTTTTGATAGCTTTTTAACATTTAAGAACTATCGGAACCCTCTATACTGATAATGTTAAAAAGGCCTTTTTCAATGTACCTTTTCTAAACACCTGTTGGAAATACAATCCCCAAATTTTTTTTGCAAGTTAAACATACATTTAATATTATACTAAAATGAGCTTTTTTTAAAAAAATTTCCATTAGTTTTTAAAATTTTTTTTATTTGATGTATAGTGAGAAAACAGTGCTTTTCGAAGGAAAAAAATTATAAAAAAATATATATAAACAAAATTTTGCTAAAAGCTCATTTCAGTATATACTAGAATATATAAAAAATGTGTCATGTAAATTTTGTTGACATCAGATATATACTTTCTGAGAAAAGTTACATAGAACCTTCAAAATAACATTTTGAGAAAAACACATCCTTTATAAAAAAAAGTTACATTATCAAAACCATTCCAGCTTCATATTCCAAATTTTCAGTATTTTATAAATTTTCATCTTCTTGTTTCATTCCTTTTAAGTCTTTTTACTTTTCTAATCTCCTTAGTTTTCTGTAAATTGGCATATCTTGCCCTTGTAATCCTCTCCTTGTCGAGAGGTTCCATGCAGCATGTCGCATAATATCCTGGCTCTATGTTAAGTTTTTTAAAAAATATCCAGCTTTGTTGCATTCCCTTTATTAAAGGATGCAATAGCCTCATATGTACCAAAGGAAATTGTTTCTATGTGCACAAATGTCTTTTTTGGGACAATAGACCAAATAACATTATTAATGCTTTCATTCGGATTCTGCGTGTTTCCATGCAAGCACTTTTTCAATAATTCTGGATTAGAAAGGTCCCTAAAAATAGGCCTAATGGTTTCAACAATAGCAACTGGAAGTTTATGTTTGTGGAGATAAACTTTATTTTCCAGTTGAGTCTTCATATACTGACACCATGTGTCAGGAACTGATGGACAAAATCTATGCTGTGGATTTTTATCCGTAAATATTTTGTGAAGAAATATTGCCCATATAGCTTGTCTCATATCTTTTACACTTGATAAATTTCTTCAAATGGCAAGACCCTAATATGTTTGCAATTGATCAATAGTTGCTTCTGTTAATCTATTTTTGCCATATAATGCTTTGCCATCTGATAATTTTTATCCCCTCATTTTTGTTTTGAAACGTCGGAGGCGAGATCCCATCCGTTTCATAACATGCCCAAAAGAAATTTAAAAAAATGACGTCAAATTTCAAGCTCCCCCAAGAGGAAATGCAATGTTTACCTTTTTTCTGTCCATTTAAATCGGTGACTCGCGTTTATATGATTCTTTAAAAACAAAATTTTAGCACTTCCAAGTAAGCTAGAGATAAAAATAAGGTATTTTTGGAAAGGTAATAAGCTGAAGAATTTAAAAATGCAATAACCTGAAATTCACTTTATAAAAAAGTTTTACCTTTCCATCTCCCCTTAAGCTTCCCTCCCAACTCACTTTATCCTATTACTTAAAGGTAACTTACTTAAAATATCCATTACTTAAAAAAACACAAATAAAATTTAATAATTTTGATAATTTGTACGGCTTATAATTAAGGTCGTATTGTAAATTTAGCGGCAAAGCACGTTACTACTGCATTCAATACATAGTTATTGTATTGGGGGAGGGAGATGAAAATTCTAATTGAAAATTGGGTGGCAGATATTGAAAGTTTGAGAAAAGCAGCATTAATGAAAAATTAACTTGTCATCCAATAAAAACTAAAATATCACAATCATTGAAAATATTTCATGGGAATAAGTGGATCCATTCAATAAACTTAATGTTGCTCGAGTTGCAATCCTCCACTCTGACATAGAAAATGCGATTTTTCTCCATTTGGCTTTTTGTAGACATTCTATTTTTTGATGACTGCATTCGATGGATTGGATAATAGGATTTTTCTATGAAATATTATTTCATTTAGAATAGGAGTTATAAATTTGTTTTCATCGATATTAACAGTTTTAGGAAAAATAAAATCCATGCTAAAAACCACCAATGAAATTGAATTTTCGTATTTTCGGCTTAAAATCCATAATTTCTTGTTAAGTCAGAATGATTTAACCTGAGCTTTTTTGCTACTGTGCAATTAAACATACGTACTTATTTGCATTACTTTTGATCATTTTCATTGTAGAATTTAAAATTTAAAAAAAAAAAAACTGAACCAGAGTAAAAGTATATTTATAATAGCTATTTTTGTTATAATGACATAAATTTAAATCAATATTTCATAAAAACTTGATTTTTTGTGAAATCATAAATATGGCAGCAGACATATTAAGATCGGTATAGAATTTGTAGTTGATAGATGAATTGTTTATTCGCGCCTTATTTTGGAACTACACTAGGGCTATTAGTTGCGAACCTCAGTTTTGGACCACGGTCCTTGACGAGAACTGTCATCGTCCTTTCCCCTCTCTAACTTCCACACCACATCTATGGGAAGATTTTCAGCCTCAACATATTTAACGTGATTAATTGAGCTATAAAAGTAAGGAATGTGTCATTGCTAACTTTTAATTTTCTTATTTGGTTATCTATAAAATAGATTACTTGGGTCAAAAAAACTAAAATTATCTCATTCTACTTAACACATCACTCAATATAAGTCCAGGGTCTAACATATAGGTGGCGCTATCTTCTAACTTTTCTAAGCCTAACCTAGTAGTACTAACTTTCAAACGGCACGTGTCAAAATTTCGAGATAATATCTTGTTTAGTTATAAAGTTATGCACTGGTTTTTTGTAGCAACAGTAGCAACTGTTTAGAAACCATGGATGAAAAAGAATTTCGTGTGCTAATCAAACATTGCTTTCTGATGGGGAAAACACTGTTCAAGCAAAACAATGGCTTGATAAATGTTATCCGGACTCTGCTTCATCACAAACAACTGTTAAAAGATGGTAAACTGGCATAAAACGTGGTCTTACAGACACAAACGACGTTGAATGTTCAGGTCACCCAAATTCTGTTGTTCCAGAAATCACCAAAAAAGTGCATGAAATCGTTTTAGCTGATCATAAACTGAAGTTGCGTGAGATAGCAGAGAATTTAAAGGTATCAGAAGGCAGTGCATTTGCTATTTTGCGTGATTATTTGTCGATGAGAATGCTGTGTTCAAAGTGGGTGCAGCGTTTTCTCACTATTGATCAAAAACAACAACGCATCGACGATTCAGAGCGTTGTTTGGAGCTATTTAAGCAAAATAAACAGGTGTTTTTTTAAGTAGATATGTGACAGTGGATGAAACAGGGATACATTACTACACGTCTGAATGAAAAAGATCGTCAGCTGAGTGGACAGAAGTCAGTGAAAGGCGTCCAAAGCAACCAAAAACTCAAACATCAGCTAGCAAGGTTATGGTGACGGTATTTTGAGATGCTCATTTGATTTTGTGTTTTTTGACTACCTTGAGAAAGGCAAAACAATTAATAGTGAATATTACATGGCGTTATTGGATCAACTGAATGAAAAAATAAAGAAAAAACGTCCTCAAATGCAAAAGAAAAAGTACTGTTTCACCAAGACAATGCTCCGTGACATAAGTCCATGAAAACGATGGTCAAATTGATCGAATTGCACTTCGAATTACTTTCCCATCCACCGTACTGTCCAGATCTGACCCTCAGTGACTACTGGCTGTTTGCAGATCTTAAAAGAATGCTGCAGGAAAAGAGGTTTGTTACAAATGAAGAAGTGATTACCGAAATAGAAGCCTATTTTGAGAGCAAAGACAAATCGTTCTACGAAAAATGTATTTAAAAATTAGAAGAGCACTGGGCTGCATGTATCACTCTTGAAGGGGAGTATCGTGATAAATAAAGTTCAATTTTTCAGAAAACTTGTTGTGTTATTAGTTAGACCCGGGACTTATTGAGTGATGTGTTTAACATGCACATAGGCAAATTCCACAAATGGGGAAATGGCATAAGGATTAAGCGATTGGATTGGAACTTAGGATCACCTACTATATTAATTAAAAAATTATTTTGTGTCAGATACCTTTTTGAGTATTGTAACGTCAAATAATGAAGCTATTTTTCTTTTTAGGCAATTTTTTAAGAGAGCAGGATTTTTAATTTTTAATTGAGTGGATTACTTTAGCCATGGGCTCAATTCATGACGGTCACATGAAGATATTCTCCATTCAACTGACATGTACTCGTTATGATCTATTTGTGAAATTTAGGTAAAATTTTATTATTAGGTGAACATGTTCAGATTAAGGGACAAAAATTCTCCCAAAAAGTTTTAAAATTAAAAAAAAATCTTATTTTATTCATGTATTTTTAAATCAAGTATATTTTGCTTACTTATGGGTGATGACAAATATGTACCTTTTTTTAAAAGGAAGTTTCTGCAAAGAGCAAAAGTTGGCAACAGCGAAATGGATGAACTAATTGGCTATGAGCACATGATTGTATGTACTACGTCACCAACAAGAAACACAAGATCGTAGTTATATATGACGTCACATGAATTTAGCCCATCAAACGAGTATTTATATTTACCGATTTCATTCAATACGCTTCTTTTCAGTCTGTTTAGCTCTTGCCATTCTGCAATGCATTCAAAATTTCACATAATACGTAATATAAAATATTTATAGCTCTTTTCTTAATTTAAATATGAATGAAAATATTTTTCAATTACGCAAATCAAAAAGATTTAATTTTCAATTCAGCCATGCAATTTTAAATAGTTGTCTTATGTATTTTGTGAAAGACCTAAATCAAATAACTTTCAAAAATAATCATTTCAAAATACCGTATTTACTCGAATCTAAGCCGTCATCGATTCTAAGGCGTTTCTCTACACGTTTTTGAGAAAAAATTACAAAAAAGGATAATCGATATTCAATACTTAAGGCTACACAGTAAAAGTTTTATGGAGACAGTAACAATAAACTAACTTATGTTTTATATTCAGACTGTATTATTAAATTGATTCTAAAAGTAAAAAGTCAGTTTAATCAGCCATTATCTTACAATTTTAAAAAAAAATAAAAAAATTTGAAGTTTTTCAAATTTTTATAAAATGCTCACTTTTTAAATTTTTTAGTCATTTTAAGTTATTTATGTTTCTTATATTATTGCAAACAAAAGTTAGTATGGATTTGAAAATCTATACCCTTGTTGATTTTTAATAATTATTTTTCTAGAAAAACCTGGAAAAAACACGAAATTTTTAAAAATATTTATATATTTAACATTTTTTAACAAAATAACTAGAGATATTCGGCCCTAAATCCATACTAACTTTTATAGGACATACGTTTGGAAGCAAGCATAAAAAATTTCAAGGCTCTATCTTGAACAGAAAAAAAAAGTCTTAGGGATTAGAAAACACTTATATCTTCAAAATATAAAGTTTGGGGAAAACGCCTTTATATATAAAGTTTGTAAATACATAAAACAAAAACTTATAATGTCCGTAAAGCTCTAATTTATTTAATATGTTATTTTTCAATGTATGTTCAACATTAAAGCATTATTTTAATTAAATATGACTGAAAATAATATTTTCAATTAAAAAAATATTTTTTGTTTGTATAATATTGATAGCATTTGTAACGACGACAGTTTATTCAGCTTAATATTAACATAATATTTTCACAAAAGCTTTTAAACACTTACATAAAAAAAATAAAACTAACATAATAATAAGGATGCCTAAGATAGATAAACTGCGGAATGGTATAAGTCATAGATGCAAGTGTCTGGAATGGACGATTACATTTGACCCTTTGAAAGAGGCGGAAACTCAATTTTCGCCATCCAACAAATGTTTTTTGCCTTCGATTCTAAGCCGCACCCGATTTTCAGTAGTATTAACTCTGGAAAAATAGTGCAGCTTAGATTCGAGTAAATACAGTAATTTAAATGCAAAGTGAGAGAAAAAAATCATTTCGGAAAAATTGCTTTCAAGTGCCATGTTTAAGTATGTGACGGATCTATACGCGTCCTTCCACTAACCTCTGGGGAATTATTTTGTACCAGCGTTTTCAACCAATCTTCTCCGAAAGGCAGAAAAAGTGACATGCAAATTAAGTTTAATATATCTATTCTTTATTCGCGAGTTTGAGAGTAAGGGAATATTGAATAGATTAGAAGTGAAGTAAAATGGTGGTGAAACGTATACGTAAACAATGTAAGAAGCCAGAAGTTGGAATATTAAGAAAGTGATTAGATTAACTAGCGGAAAGTGTTAAAGTTAACGTAAAGGAAATAGAAGACTGCAAGAGTTTAGGTACTTTGATCTTAAATCAAGTCGATGTTTAGAAAGTTAAACTAATCGTGCGGTCATGAAATACGTAAGCTCTGTATAAAGTTAGAGCTGCATGATTGAATATATTCTCCCCAATGCAATCTCGTCTCTCTCCCTCTTGTTCTATAACTGATTAGAGTTATCTTGTTTAAGAGTTGTTTGTGTCTGAGTTGAATATAGGGATAAATAAAATAATTGAAGTTCATCCTGTCGTATGATCATTTAGTTTCTTCCACACCTCTAGCAGGGAAGAAGGAACCCCTTTCTAAGTATAGATCGGAAATATTTTTTCAGACAGAAAAATGCTTCGAAATAGGGTGAGGGAGTGGGCCTTTTTATCGGGCGGACTGGTCAACGTATGATAATTTTACCGCTGAGGGTAGGACGATGATTGTTTTCAATTTAAATTGTTTTGATTTAATAACTTTAATTTGTTTGTGTTTGAATAAGCATTCGGAATAAAATACAGTTGCACCAAAAATGAAAATAAAGTGATTTATCATGTGATTGTGCATTCAATGGAAAGTTGCACAAACCCGAGACAAATATACCCCAGCAAATAAAATGGGAATAATTTAATGTTCCTTGGGCGGTCCGGTACCACTTGATCCAAGGACCGGTACCAGTCTGCGGTCCGGGGTTGCTCCAAAGCAGGGGTCGGCAACCTTTCAGCTGTGGCCGTTCTACCAATAGGATTCAGCGTGCCACTCAATAGGACATTTTTGAAACAATTGGATTCCCGAGATAATGCATTCGGATTTAAAGAATACAAGTCCATACAATACATATTTACGGTTTTATTATACATTAATTTTACATTATTTAAGATATTTCTTAACATAAAAAAGAATGGCATAAAATATAACTGTTTCTTCAACAAAAATTAAAAAAATTAAAATTGTACAAATATTATGTATTTTTAAGCATATTTATTTAAATAAGAAATAGACAACATAAAATATATATAAGTATTTCCCTTCATTATAATTAAAAAAAAGATAAATAAAATTTTTAAGGCGAACTTAGTGCTTGCACCACTCTACTTTTATATCACAAAATTAGGGGTAAATTTGAAACTTTCATTTTGATACGATTCTGAGCATTTAGTTGTTAAATAATTTCTTTGAGGACTCGAAATATTTTTCATACGAGGAAAGATTTTTTACTTAGATAAGCAGAACCAAAAGCAGAAAGCAGAGTACACGTAATTTTCTCTTTTCGAGCAATTAAATCTCTCCAGCAATGAAATTCAATAATTTACAAAATAGCTGTAAATTTATTTTTAAAGTTATCTTTCAGATTTTTTCGTAATTCCGTCAATGTCCATAATTCTGGAGAGTTTGTCAAATAAGGTCCATTAAAAATTTATCAAATTCCATCCACTCAAAATTTTACAAATTTGTTGAGTAGTGCAGAGTGCCACTGAGAATTATACCACGTGCACGCGTGCCGTACGTTGCTGACCCCTGCTCTAAAGTAACGCGAGGGCAATTAGAGGAATATGCCGGGATATCCAAAGGAACCGAGCTCCCTCGAGAGGAATTAGAACCTGCCTGCATTCAGCCTCTTTATTGAATTATTATATTTGGGCTATTGGCGAATGAACTTCGTTAATGCGAACCGTGGCAGGTAACTAAAAATCCTGAGCTGGCATCTCACTCTCCAAACTTCAACGCCACACTAACATGAGGACTCTGAGCCACAAGAGGTTTAACGCACATCAGACCCTCTACTCGGATATTTTATTTGGGAGGAAAGTATACTCTCACTCACATTTCTGTCCCAGTTAATCAATTTGTTCTGATACAAAATGTACTCCATATTTCATATTGGAAATTTCCTCTAAAGGACTATTTTTGGAATATTTTCAAATTTCAAAAATTTTATATTACAAATAAATAAATGAGTTGCAATATTGCAAACTTAGTTGAAAATTTAGTTTCCTTTTTTCTCTGAATATATGTTCCAGGTGTGTTTATATACATGGTAGACAACTATTTTAATGCTGAAATGCAGTAAATGTTTATATTTGCAAATAATAATTTCATAAGTATCAAAAATTTTTTCACATAAAACAATTATTATAAAGTTAATTTTGAGAAAAAGTGGGAAATGAGTTAAGATTTGACTGAGCGAAAACTGTTTTGCTCGAAAACTATTTTCATAACTATTTTTATAGCTTTCCTCAGAATCGGATAAGAAAAATATCGTATCCAGATATACACTGGTGTGCAAAAATTAAGGACGAGACGGTTTTTTCAATATAACTTTGTATAAAAGCATTCCAAATCAACACATTTAATACCGTAAGATCCCCAATACGTAAGGACATGAGTAATGTAAGCAACACTTACTAAAAGAGAAATCAGAGGGATAAAAAGAAGCTTTATTGAAAAAGTAGCATGGAGCGCAATGCGACTGAAGACCGAAACATCCTTGTGATGGGTGTTCAGCAAGAAATATTATGGTCTTTATAGGGGATATGATCTCCCCTGACTGCTAGGCAGGTTTCACAGCGTCTGCCCATGCTGAGAATGAGGGTGTCAATGAGTTGTTGAGGCATTGCTGCCCATTCGTCTTGCAGCGCCAATCGAAGCTCCGGAATCGTTACTGGTGGTAAGGTACGAGCTGCCAAGCGTCTGCCTAGAAAATCCCATACATGCTCGATGGGATTGAGATCCGGAGATCGTGCCGGCCAATCCATACGTTCAATATCCTCACTCTCTAAGAGCTGTTCGGCAGCTACTATGCGATGACATGGTGCATTGTCGTCCATGAAAAGGAACTGCGGACCCATAGCACCTCTAAAAAGACGCACATATGGAAGAAGAATCTCGTTACAATAACGGGTCCCGTTGATTGAACCTGCGTCGAAGATGTGAAGGTCTGTACGACTACCAAGCATGATGCCTTCCCAAACGAAAACACCGCCACCTCCATACCTGTCCCTTTCAATGATGTTCGAGGGATGATTGTGGCTTCCCCGCTCTCTCCAGATGAGTATGCGATGAGAATCGCTACTCAGACTGAATCTGCTCTCATCTGTAAAGAGTACTCGTCCCCATTCATTGTCTCTCCAATTCCGGTACTCCCGGCACCACAGAGAACGCCTTCTCCGATGGGCAGGCGTTAGAGGTACACACCGTACAGGGCGTCGTGCAAACAGACCACCACCGTGCAGTCTTCTGGCCACGATAAAACGCGATATCGGTTGTCCAGTCGCCTGTGTCGTGTGTCTAGCGATTTCTCCCGCTGTCTGCCGCCTGTTTCTTCTGGCCTGTAAGGCAATATACCGGTCATCTGCGGGTGTGGTTCCTCTTGGAAGACCACTACTGAACCCCCGGATAGCTGTTCCTGTAGTTTGAAATTGTCTCCAAAGTCGTGAAACGATGCTGTGAGCAATTCCGAACTCTGCAGCCACACTTGTCACACTGCGACCTTCCTCCAACTTCCCAATGATTCGACCTCGGGTAAAAGCATCCAGATGTCGTCTAACAGATTGATTATTCGCCATTTCTCGCTGAGGCAGCAACTCGGTGTGATTTTAACTGCTATACGGTGTGCAATCTCTTTGCCAGAAATACTAATCTTACACCGAAAACATGCTTTACTACCCAGACACTCCCTCATTACGTCTACCTGCTTATCTGCGCATGTGCTACCGTACATCACCTCACTTAATCTCCTGATTGGTCTTTCTGTCCGCTCTGCCTCTTCGTTCAGCTGATATGCTAATTTTTCAACTTCATCCTTAATTTTTGCACACCAGTGTATATGAACATTTATCAAGAATTAAAAATATATGAATTCCAAAATATGATTTTGTCTCTTTTATCTACAAAATTCTATTTTAAGAATGAAACAATCTTCTCTTCTTTTAAAACAAGTAAATAAAAATTTAAGTTAAAATTTTTAAAATTCCCCTAAGTATTCTTATATATAGTACATATTTTATTTGTTACGTCTTTTCTCCAAAAAGAAAAAAACAGGAATAATATTGTTTTAGATGCAAGGAATTAAAAGTTTTTTTTAAATTTATTTTTTTAGACTAAGTTATTATAGTTCTAATAAATTCTGAAAAGGGAACAGAATTTTTCCAGACATGACCTCCATTTATTATTATCGTAATTCAAAAGCAAAATTATGGAAAATGGAGCTATACTGCACATTTTCAAAATTTAATTTTTTTTCTATCTCTTCTTGGAAACTTGAGAGTAATCTCATTTCTTTTCACATCCACGACTTATATTCACAATACTTTCCTCTTCCACGTAAGTATCTGTACATTCAAATTTATTGTCTAATAGATTATTATAATTTCCAACCAGAGTATAGTTTCATTTTTAGAAAATTCATCCTCATCAATTTCCGAAAACTCGTCGCCTATATTATTTATATGTTCTGAGAACTGTCTTAATTGTTTCAACAATTCTCATGAGTAAAAAGAAACCCTGTAATGGGGTAAGGCTATCGAAATAAAATATAAGCGTTACCAAACAATATTTGTAGTTTGTGTTTTCTTTTCTTACACTAAAATGCTACTTCCATCTAAAATTTTAGGTACTGCCTTGAAATTTTAATTCACAATTATTTTGATTAAACTAACTACGCAACAGTCTTTGTAGAAATGTGTAACTTACTGAATACAATGTGTTGAATACGTATGTAGACCATAATTTTTTTTTATCTGATAACCTTATAAAGGAATAAACTATTCTCCCGGTCAAATGACCGGTTGTGGTAGATAACGGTATACACAACATGTATTGTTCAAAATAAACAAAATAAAAATTAAGAAATAATAGAATATTAATTGTATATAATAAAAAGAAAATGTCATGAAGTCAAATGCGCAAAAGTGATAAGCTAAGAGAAGCATTTTCTGTACAAAAATTCAAAACCGGTCTTTTGACCGGTTATGGTATGCTTAGTGTTAAAACCCCACGATTATATAAAAGGATTCTCTAAGAGAAATGGAAGGAAAATAGAAAAAATTTGTTCCGAATCGCAAAATGAAAACTTCGTAGATTTTACATTCAAAGAAAGTTATTCTTTTGAGAAAAATTTTTCATTTAGGCACGGTCAAAAAGGAACAACCACAGAGATTGATTTTCATTTTAAGGTTTCCCGGAACAATCCGACTTTTCTTGTGAATGATATAAAGTAACTGGAGGGCTACTGGTGACGGTCATTTTGAACCTCGGATGACGACGACACCTGAGCTGGCACCCCTTCTCCTAATTTCTTCACCACACCAACGGAAGGATGTTTCAACTTCGACAGATTGAAAGGGGTCTCAGAGGTATTAACTTCGTCTCGGGGGGGGGAGGTGAAAATACAAACAATTTTCAAATAGATATAATTATTTGAAACTTAAATTAAATAATTCGAATTTTTTTACACATTATTTATAAAGGAATGAGGTTTCAAAAAAGTACAAAATGTTTAAAATATAATCATAATTTTAAAAATTATAAGCACATGAAATTAAGAAACATTTCTGTAATAAATATTAAGTAAATTTTACGTTGCACGGACGCTTGAAAAATCTTTCGATCAGTCCAATGGTGGAAGAAAGAGCCTCCATGATATCTGTCGGTCCATTTAATGTTCTTTAATCATTCGAAATATTTATACATGCAACAAACAATGAATCCTTCAACAGGTGTTTTCTCGGCAATGTTTTCTCTCTCTGTTAGAAGAACTTTTAATTCTCCCCATATTGTTGAATAACTGTCGTAATTTAATTCCTCGACTAGGATCCTGTCATGGAATGAATTTTAAAAACTATTTACTGCAAATTAGCTCCTCCCAAATCTGGCAAAAATGAATAGAAAAAGCTAGCCCTTAACCAATGTTAGTTCAAAGTTAGAGAACGTTAAAAAATAGAGGCAGATTATATATATATATATATATATATGTATATATATTTAAAAATAAATATTTAATTCCTCCAACTGGACTAAAAATTATGCTGACCTTCATTTCAGAGACATATTTCGTTTTTGACTTTCTACTCATCTATCCAAAGCAACAACAACAAACCTACTCAAAATGACTTTTTAACTGTAACCCTGAAGATTGTGTTGGTAACTCCACACAAGAAGGAATTCCTATCATATCTACTCTCGAACCCGACGTAAAGCCCTCAAGTAGCTGGATAGTGCGACGTTAATATTTATTCCCTCGAACCCGACGTGGTTGCAACTCTAGAAACATCCAAATAATCTCAATTTTCTAATTGATTAATCAAATAGTTTATAGTGATAAGATTTTCTCACGTGTAATAATGGTCTCAATTCTTGTCAGTCACATGATAAATGCAATCACGCATTCTCTATTGAATTCAAAACTGACATTATATTTCTGTTCTTGTGTGTTTTTTTTTTCTGCACTTAAAACTTAGATAAATTTTCGAATTTGATGATAGGGGAAACATGCTCAAATATATTAAGATCGTGCAAAATAAAAAAACAACAACCTTATGTTATACATGTAAATCAAACGCATTTTGTTTTTCTATATTCGTTCTTATTGTTGATTAATGAGTATTTTTTTAAAAGAAAGTACCTGCAGAATGGCAACAGCAACACGCATGAATTAATTGGCTGAAAGATGTGTTTTCTTTTATCATGTGATTATGACATGACATGAATTTTTGAACCGATTGGCTGGAAACGTGGGATTGTAGTTATCAAGTGATTATGACATCATATTAATTTAGTCTATTAAGTGCTTCTTGGCTCTCAGATACAAAGAAGGATACAGATGACGTGGGTCGTAGAGAAACCAAATCTTTAATGAAGTGGAACTCATCTAATGAAACACTGTATGCTACCTTGGTAGTGAGTTCACGAATTGTTGACTCACTGGTTTTGCCTTGATTGATTGATTGATTTTTTAGTCGGGAAGGATGTAGAACAACATGTTAGAGCTTTTCTATTGCTTACAATTCGTTTTATAAACTAAATCTCATAAATGTATCGCATATCGCGTTTTTACTGCAGGGAGGTTTCAATTAAGACTTGTAGCACCAAAGAAAACTCCAGAATATTTTCGAGAGGAAAACCTCGTGCGATAGCCCGTTGACTCTTAAAGAGTAACTGAGATAATACAAATGGGAATAAATTCCACCATTTCAGTGAATGGAGACAAAAAAAAAAACGGAAGTTTTAATGCGGTTTGTAAAAAACGAAATAACGAATTTCGTAAAAAACGAAAGATTTAATGCGGTTACATGTATTATACTTATGTGCGAATAAATATTTAACAATAATTTCCTCATAATAAGAATCCCCCCTTTTTTTTTTTTAAAAAAAACTCCAGACTTTTAAAAAAGTTTACGGTAAAATATAAGAGATGTTGTGAATCTTAATTAAAACAAGTAAAAAAATTCCGCAAAAAATTTATGTATTTAATTAATTATAAAATAAATGATAAATTCATTTTTGTAAGATAAAATATTTAATTTTCTATCATTTTTTAATATTTATTATTGATAATAAACTCTTGGATTCCGTCTCTGAGAAAAATTCTGTAGATCTTCAAGTGAGTAATAAAAATAGAGCAGAAAATATATGAATCTAAATCGAGTATTTAATTTGCTGAAATCTTTTTTCGTTTTTATACATTTTGCAAGAAAATGTCAAGCCTCAAACGCTCTTAACCGTTAAGGTATGTGAACACACTAGGAATTTTGAAAAGTGACTAGAATATTGAATTCTTTTATTGCTTAAAAATATTTTAAGATTTTTTAACTTTTGAAAGGTACTTACTACTCGGAATGCTTTTTTTTTTTAATATTTAGAATAGAGTTTGGAAATAAGTGTTCGGTAGTGTGTACAGAAATAGAGAGAGATAATACGTTTCCAAAATTTGAACGTTATTTTTCATCTTTTTCATGCTCTTGTTTATGAATGCTGTTTTTGCCAAATGATGATTTGTCCGCTTCCCTGGGCATTTCAAAATGACTATAAACTGTTTTTAAGTTATTGAGAGAGAAGGATATATATATATATATATATATATATATATATATAATATAATATAATCAAAATTTCTCTACAAGAGAGAGATGAATAAACATGATTAACACTAAAAAGAATTGAAATTGCAAGATAACCAGACAACAGAATTTAAAAGGAGATATGAAAAATTAAAATAATAGAGTTAAATATAAAAATATAAAAGAATGGATGTTACAGTATTATCAACATTGCTGACTTAGGACAGCTTATATATAAAAAAAATTTATATATAAAAGTGGGGTTGAACATGTTTTGTGGCCAGCCAACCTTCTCCCTTTCTGTTAATAATACAGAGCAAAAACCTATTGAAAATAATGGATAGGAAATCTAAATTCATTATGAGAAAAATGTAACTTACCTAAAAATTGCATACAGAAACGCAGAGCCGCGCTAAATCTGAGTACAATAAACATATATCTAAGTGTAAGCATTAAACTTTCTATTGTATTGAAAAGCTTCCTTAAGCCCACGGTTTTTTATTTAAAAAGAACAGGACGTGCATTTCTAAAACGGAAGTAGATTTTTCTTTTACACCTCTATACCCTCCCCTCCTTTAGGAAATCGATTTCCACAAAAGCCGTTCTTAACGAATCTTCGTTCAAAGAAACATGTTTATCCAACTATAAATGTTAGTAAGTCTAATAGTTTAAAAACGAGAATTTTTTTTTGTCTATAATGTTCTCGTAATCGATTTCCGCAAAACCCGTTCCTCACAGATCTCCGCACAACAAAAGGAACATGCTTACCCCATTTCAAGTGAGGTCGAATAGTTTTGGAGATCTCGGGATGGTTGATAGTCGCTTTTGTATATAGATAAAAATAACTGCATATAAATATAGCACACAGTATTTCGGCCCTCTGTAAAAGTCATTAATTCAAAAATAAATTTTTAAAGACTCTTCAAACGTTTTAGAGAAAAGCTTTATTTTGTTTTATGTGTCCGTTATGAAGAAATTGTGAAATTTTTTTTTATAGCAAATGATTGAGAATCAAAATTATAGAATAATACCGGAAACATTTTGCAACCTTTGATTTTAACCACAAACCATACTATACCGTGAAAACATTTAATGTTCAGAGAAAAAAATACCTAGTGAGCCTTCAATGATCATGTCTGAAAGCGAATAATTGCGGAAACGTCTGTGTCATTGAAAAACCAGGGGTAATATCATTTCTTCGAACGTAAAGCTCTTCCAACATATTTTTTTAGGATTAGATTTTTTTACACGTTTTTCAGATTTCTAATGACATCTCTTTCGTTCCATATATTCGGCTATTTTTAAGCAATCCTTATCCCAACTAAATATTAATCTGACTGTATTTAAAAAAAAAGTTATTAAAAAAAAGATACATATAATACATGTGATAACAATCTTTATCAAGTATCCTTAGGAGAGTACTCCTTAGGGAGCTCATAGATGAATTATCATACGAAAACCGAGTGTCACCGTCTTTATCTAACAAATTATTATCTTAAGCATTTAAGACCGTATAATACTTTGTTGTAATAATTTAAAAAAAGAAATGCGTTTAGACCTGAATTTTTGTTTCGCTGTAATTCTAAGTAAATACAGTTTCACCATAAAGTTTTTCTAAATTATATTTTCAGATAAAAGTTCTGATTTTAATTTTCGAGGTTATTTTATATGAAGAAGTAAACGAAAAATAATTTTACATTGTTTAAATAGTGAAACAATTGTGTTTTTAATTCCTTGCATTCGACTTCATTGAACAATCCACCTCGGCTTGACGGTGGCCGTTCGGATACGGGTAGAGCAGGGAGTGGTATATTTAGTAACACTCCTGGGAGTGATGTTAAAATCACCATCAGGAATTCTGACCACTGTTCCGTCTTTAAATCAGAACTCAGTTGTGCTCTTTTTGTCTTATCCACTTGAAAAAAAAACAATATAAAAAAATTTAAAAATCAATTCCTACTTAGGTCAACATAGAAAAATTTTATTTTAACTATTTTTTAATAAATAATTACAATTAATATAAATGTATACAAATATGACAGAATTACAATATTAAGTGGCAAAATAGAAAGCTATTTTCCTTGTAATTTTCCATTTTCCTACATATGGCAGTGCTTCTCAAACTCTGAATATTAGCGGCCCTATATTCAGTCAGGATTTTCATCGCACCCCCCTTCCCCCATACAATAACAATTTATTGAGTTCAATAATGCCAAATTTTGACGCTAAAGCTACAACATGACTTCAACCTCTTACGTGCCACCGACGTATATAATCGTCTCTCTAACCAAAACGATAATTCCCAAGGACGTATATATACGTCTTTTCAAAGTACGATCTTTTCTGTGTTCTGCTATCCATAAAATTATTCAAAAGGCTTTGGAAGGATTTCAATATGCTCGTGCCCCCTCGTAGAGTTATCACGCAACCTTAGTGCACCCCACAGTTTGAGAAACGCTGATATATGGTATTGGACTAATGCTTGTGTTTGTTACTATTTATTCATTCATAAATCACTTTCCCAGAAATTGACATCCCACTCAGTACGGTGGTTATGATACCAGGCTTGTAATCGAGGGGGTTCGGCCTCAAATCCCGAATAAGGCATGGATTTATCTTCGGGAAAAGAAGTCGAACTTTCGCCTGAAATGGATTCCCGTCTCGAATGGAAATCAGCGCACCCCTTCTGTTATAGGCTGGGATCATCGTCTCTAATAAAAAGTTTATATTCTTCTGTGATTGTACTGTATGTTTCTGTTAATTTGTCTCTCCACTTTCATATTTATCCCAGCATGAAACACACCACTACAACGACATTCTCAGAAATTAGGCCATCCCAGGTAGGATTCGAAACCAAAACTTTTGGATTAGAAGTCTAACGCGCTATTCACTGAGCTACAGATCAAAAAGAGCGTCTTTCCTTTTTACATATGGTGTTGCACTATTATTTTTGTTTGTTGCTATTCCTAAACTTAATTAAAGAATTATATTATTTGAAAATTTGAACAATATATATATATATATATATATATATATATATATGGAGGAGGAAATAATGAATTAATTGTATGAATTGAAAAAAATATTAAAAATACTCCTATAAATGAGGTTCTAAAGCGCAGGAGGGAGTCCAACTCAACCCCGTACAACTTGTTTCAGTGCAGCTATCATCGCTTGGTAAGAAAGAAGCATTTAGGTAGTTTGAAGTATATGGTACAATCACTATCGTTTGTCTTATTTTTACTAAGCAAAAAGTTGTAATCATTTCTTATTATTTGTCTATGTGTATTCATTTTCAAAGAAATGTTGATTTCAGATACTTTATAAAAATTGACTGCTTTTTGAAAATCTAATGTATCTATAAAAATATTTAAATTGTACATACGTAATTATATTATGTAGCTTTTGAAATATGTATCTGGCAATGGAATTTTATTCTATTTGTTGCAGTTTTGGTATTTATTATTTCAAAAATATTGTGATTCTTATCTGGCATATAAATATTTAATTCGTATTTTGAAAGCAGTTGAGATTAGATTTAGTTAGTTAAAAGCTTTAATATCTATGATTTTCAGACTTTGTTTTAAGTATGTTAATGTATATAAAATTTTTAGAAGGGGATTTTTAAAACTGGTTTTGGATATAAATATCTTTAAAAACTACACCTTCCAAAAAATGTTTTTCTTAAAATTTTTTATTTATTATTTTTTTGGCAAAGCTATTTTCTTTTTATAAACAATTGCATTAATATCGTTATCATAATATCAGAAAAATTTGTTAGAAATAATTTGCTTTTATTTATCTAGGACTTTGGAAATTCATTTCGGTAGGTTAGTAGTATACCTAAAATATGTCCATTTACAGAAGTAGAGAAGAGTATTGACCAGCCATTTCAGAGAAAAAAAATCTTTCAATGTATTGAAGCGCAGTTTATGTTTTAGCTAATTATGATATTATAATCTTATTAAAGATCACATTAATAGTTTGATGTGTACAAAAAAAAAAAAAAAAAAAAAAAAAAAAATCAGAAGGAAGCATTTATTTGTAAAATTTATAAATGAAAGTCTTTATTGAAATTTGCTTAAGTATTAAAGTTTTAATTTACCTTCTTCAAAATGCCTTTTAAAGATTTAATCTGGTTTAAAATAAAATATTTTTTAAAAATTTTTAGATAGTTCCAACAGTTGTTTGCTAAATAAGATACAATTACTTAGGATTTCATTTGCAATATTTTTAAATAATCAGTTTAATTAAAAAAAAAAATCTTATATTTTCTTAAAAATGATTTTAAAAATTATCTCAAGGCTGAATTGAAGCCGGATTGTCCTGTTGGCAAGCACTACCAACCTGTTTTACCACTCTTCCAACAGCTTTTGAAGGGTTTTTTTTCTCTCGGAACTGGCAGGTTAGTGTGACTTCTATGGAGGAAGTACATTACTGAAGTACGAATTCTCATCCCGAATTGAGTGCCATTCTTCTCTTGTAAGATATTCTTTGCACTTGAACGTGTTGCTTTTTCGTAGTTCTTAAATTTCATCAAAATTGGGTGATAATTATGTTGATTTGATTTTTCAATATAACTTCGCCTTCAGTATTAAAACTATATATATAACACTATGCCGGATTTCTACCTACTTATATATTTATTTCTAAATAAAATATTTTATTTGTAGATTACTAAAAGATAGTTGAATGGTTCAGCAATTTTTAAATGAAATATTTGTTTATAAGCTATTAAACAAAATAATTAAACAATTCCAATATAACATAAGAATATAAATTTAATATTAGAAAATTTTAATTCACAAAATTGAAAAATATATTTTTATTTGCAGAAGTAATAAAAATAGTTATAAATATACTGTTTCGTACAAATTTATTTCTAAAACTATTAAATTGTTAGACCTTACTAACGAATTCCTTTTAGTTGAGGTTTTTGTATTAATGTCAAGAGCAAATTTTGTGCAAGTCTCTTCTTTTTACTGTGTGAAGTCAGTTCTTTCGAGTCCAAACTGATTTGTGAATGACTCAGCAGGATGAGAGAGAGATGAATAGGAAAACTTATGTTTCTTTGAAAATTTCATTTCTTACCTGTACAAAAATCCCCTTTATTAAGGGCAATTAAAAAAATTGGCAGTATAGAGACTGCCGATAGAAGTGAAAACTTAGAACTTTTAGTATTAAAATGAGAAATTTCATAATGTTTGAATTAAAATTATCAACATCCATCTGGTTTTCACATCTATTGACACTCCGAGCAACAACTCAATGCATGTTTATATGGTCTTTTATAATTTAAATATATTACGAGTTGTACAAGATAATGACAAAATATAGATGCGATTCAATTAATATAACAATTTATATACAATCATATTATTCATGGATAGTATTTGTATTTACTTAAATTTCAATGTACTGATTTTTACATTATTTTAATTGTTTGCATCACATTGCCATCATTAATTTCAACAATACTTAGACTTTTTGTACTTTCAATTATTTCATTTTGTTCTCAAAAAGATACAATAGGCTTATGGTAACTAAAGTAAGAAAGGAAAATGGTTAATTCAAATTTATCTAAGTATCAGGTAAAAACCGCATCGATCGTCGTTTTATATTTTGTAGTACTGAGTTTTCGATCATTGGACATATTTAAATTGAGTGTTTTATTTAGAAATTCAATTAGTGGTAGATTTTTATCATCTGCAAAGTAAATATTGAAGTCTCCACTTAAAATCATCGGTACATTATCATATTTTTCGCCAAATCTTTTTTCGAGTATTTCAGAACCTTCTTTTGTATAAATCATCAAATTTTCGAACAAAAATTGTTGTATCTGTCTCAGATTTTTCGAGCGAAATATAAACGGCAACCATAAACATGCATTGCTCATTCTCGGAATCGCAACGAGCAATGCACAGTATATACACATTGAACTTTTCACTAAATCCATTCAATTTCACTTATAAGATAAACACAGCACTATACGTCAGCTGTATAGCTACAGATATATTTCTTTAAGCATGTCGGTGACGCGAACGCACGAGATTTCACCCATCCAAAAAGTGTCTAAGGCGTACAGCACACGGTGCACTGCGACGGTGCTCTGACGGTGCACTGCGCGTGCACCAGTCAGAGCATGTCGGTGACGCGAACCCACAAGATTTTCCCCTTCCAACGCCGCTAAAGAAGTTTTCACTTAAAAAAAAGACAAGTATCTTCTAACCCCTGAATTTCTAGATTTTTCTACAACATTATTTCATCTAATAATTGTATTGATAATATTTTATTATGGGCTACCATTGTGCTACTTCAAGATACAGTTTTTTTATCGTTGATCCCAATATAGCTTCCCTGGAATTCCTGTGGTCTAGCTCAGAGTCAGTCAACAGGTTTCCTGGGTCAATTGCTTATTAACTTAAAAACATGGGAACTATTCGTGACGGACCTTATCAATCTGAAATAAAGTCAAGTGGAATGTCACTCTATTGTTCAAACTTCCATACCACGTCAAAGTGAGGACTTTGAACCTCGACAGATTTCACGCATATCACGATGTGTTTTTAGACTCCATAACGCCGGTCACCTCACCTAATTGTCTGGAAGGAAAGTTTTGAAGAAACAAGTTATATAAAAAATGTTTTTTAAGTCAATTCCCTCTTAGGTCAATAACGAAAATTTTTATTTTAATTACTTTTTATTAAATAGTTGCAATTAATATAAATATGTATATACATATGACAGAATCACAATATTAAGTGACAAAACACAAAAAGAGATTTTTCTTGGAAATTTTCATTTTACTTTCTATGCATGGTGTTAGACTATTTTTTTGTTTTTTACTATTTAATTATTCTAAGAAATAGTATAGTAAAAAATAAATCACATTCTCAGAAACTAGGCAATCCCAGATGGAATCCGAACCTACGATCTTTGGGTTAGAAGTCCAACGCTCTATCCATTGCGCTACAGGGACACAACGTACGATTTTCTTTTCTATATATGCTGTTGGACTATTGTTTTTGTTACTATTCATTCATTTTTTAATTTAAATAATGAATTAACATTTGATAAAACAGTATTAACATCAAATGCGACCTACTACAAGTTTTAAAAATGTATTTGAACTTGAGTGGATGAATTGAAAGTATTTTATTAACGATTAAAAATTTGAGCAAGATATATATATATATATATATATATATATATATATATATATATATATTGTTACGTAGATCGGTGTTCGAGGATTTTATGCAAAATCAGACGTAAATAACAAGACAGTTCTTTGCGAGCGATGTGTATTTGTTAGCGTAAATCAATCCTTGAAAATACAGGTTTCAATAGCAAAGTTCACTGAATAAATAACAGAAGGATTTCACACCTTCAACAGCACTCAGACACAATAAACAGTGTCTAAATACACGTATGTAAATGATTATTCACAAGCACAGCCGAGCTGATTAAGTTCAAGGCAAGTCTACTAATCGCTAATCAAAACAGTGCTCACTACTCGCTGGTTGAAATCAGACTGACCGTTGCTCTCTCTATTGCTCTCTCCCGACTCTCTCTATTTATAGCAGAGGCCGAAATTTCTGGAAAGATGCGCTCGCGCCACAGATCGTGAAATTAGTGGATTTTTCGACAAATTTCTAGAAGAATCCAGAGGGTCCCGAACTCGCCAATGTCACCAAATTGGTCGCCAAAAATGATGCCAATTTGGCTCTATCGCCAATATTTCGCCAAGTTCCCATTGAATTGCCATTATAACGTAAGGGACGGCTTGCTTGTGAATATTACAATCTTAACATAAAATAAATATAGAGTAATATAAAGGCATTGCACATCCAAATCCAAATTATTTACATTATTTTATACAAAATTCGTAACATTGCCCCCTCCTCAAAGACTGCACGTCCCGGGCAGTACAATCCCTGAGTAAGAGGCATCTATTTACAGACATAACCTATTCACATAATAATCGAATATAAAGTAACAAATACTCAACAGCAAAAAGCAAACTCAAAATATAAACATAAATTACAGTACTAAAATAAAACTAAGAAATTAGAAAAGAGTTAAATAAATCACATTATTTACAAAATAATTTGTGACCATGGTCTGAACTTAGGTACCTTAATCTCCTTGGCCAAGGTAAGGGGCTAGCCTATTATAATGTATTACCTTCGGTTTTGTGTGTGGTGATTTCTGTATCCGAACCACAACGTCATTCAGTCTTTTTAGGACTGTGTAAGGACCTTCCCAGTTGGTCTGCAACTTCGGAGAGAGTTCTTTGCGACGTTTCGGATTCCATAACCACACTTTGTCACCTTCGTGAAAGTCGTGTCCGGTTGCTCTTGCGTCGTATCGGGTCTTCATCTTCTCTGATGCCATGCCGATTCTTTCCCTAGCCAAATGATGCATTTCCTCCATCCGTGCCTGGAGTTTCTAGACATACTCCTCAGGCACCAAAGGAGCATCTGGTGGCCCCGGCTGAACAAGAGATCTGCAGGCAAACGAAGATCACGTCCGAAGAGCATCTGGGATGGGGAAAAGCCAGTGGTCTCGTGGACGGCACTCCGGTAGGCAAGCAGGAAAAGAGGCAGTTTCTTGTCCCAGTCCTGTTGATTACTGGATACCAGGAGAGAGAGGCTGTTCAGGATGGTGCGATTGAACCTCTCTACCATGCCGTCAGACTGAGGATGTAAAGCTGTTGTCCGGGTTTTGTCAATGCCGAGTATCTCACACAGTCTCTTGCAAACTGCAGAATCGAAGTTCCTTCCCTGATCGGAGTGCAGTTGTAAAGGAACTCCGTATCTTGAGATCCAATGTTGAACTAGAATCTCTGCAACAGTCGGGGCCTCTTGGTCGGATATAGGATAGGCTTCAGGCCACTTAGTGAAGTAGTCCATGACAACCAGGATGTTGTTGTTGCCTTCTGATGATCTCGGAAGTGGGCCTAAAATGTCAAAAGCTATTCGTTCGAAAGGCGCTCCCACATTATACAGCTGGAGTCGTCCTCTGGTGCGTTTTCTTGGACCTTTACGTGCAGCACAGGGATCACATGTGCAACACCACTTCTCAACGTCACTTCGCACATTGTTCCAGTAGAAGCGTTCTCGGACTTTTTGTAAGGTCTTAATAACACCAAAATGATTACCAGTTGGACTGCCATGGAGTTCACTTAGGACTGTCGATATTCTTGTCTTCTGGAGTATTAATTGCCACCTGAATGCTTTTCTGTCGTCAGACTCCCATTTTCGATATAAAACACCATTTCTCAGGTGCAGAGAGTCCCAAAGAGCCCAGTAACGCTTCGTTGTAGGATGGAAAGAGGGGATGTCTTGCCAGCCGGGCTTTTGATCAGATGACTCTTTGAATTCGATTACTGGTTTAATTTCAGGATCAGCCAGTTGATCTTTTCTGATGTTCTCATCATTCCACGGGTCGGATTCCGATGTTGATGGCATTGTAACTTGGCGGACTAATGGATCTATTACGCCAAATTTCTCTTCGACTCTCGAGCAGTATTTACAGCTCTCAGGACAGGGTCTTCTCGAAAGGGCGTCTGCATTTCCGTGTGCTGGTCCTTTTCTATGGCGAATTTCTACATCATACTCCTGTAGCCTTTGTATCCACCTGGCTATTTGGCCTTCTGGATTTTTAAAATTCAGTAGCCAGGTCAATGATGCATGATCTGTTCGAAGTAGGAACCGTCGACCGTAGAGATAAGGATGGAAGTGCTCCACGGCTTTTACGATAGCAAGAAGTTCCTTCCTGGTCACACAGTAGTTTCTTTCTGGTCTGGACAGACACTTGCTAAAGTAGGCGATGACACGCTCCTGACCATCTATTTCTTGGGACAACACAGCTCCGATGCTCTCACAACTTGCATCTGTATCCAGAATAAACTGTTTCCCTGTTTCAGGATATGCCAGGATTGGAGCAGATGTTAGTGCGTCCTTGAGCTTATTAAAGGCGTTGTTACACTCGTTCGTCCAGATGAATTTCTGTTTTGCTTCGGTCAGCTTATGGAGTGGTCTGGCGATTGTTGAAAAATCTTTCACGAATTTCCGGTAATACGTACATAAGCCCAAGAAACTATGGAGCTGGTGAACATCTGTCGGGCTTTTCCAGTTTTTCACGGCCGAGATCTTATCCGGGTCTGTTCTTACACCTTCCGCCGAAATAATATGCCCGAGATAGGTGACTTCACGCCGGAACAGGTGGCACTTGGATGGACTTAACTTGAGGTTAGCTTCTTTCAGCTTTTGTAGCACACGCCTAATATTGTTAAAATGTTCTTCGAAGGAACGCCCCACGATTATGATGTCATCAAGATAAACCAGGCAGGCTTCGTACGAAAGTCCTCCGAGAACTGTTTCCATAAGGCGCTCGAATATTGCAGGTGCATTACACAAGCCGAAAGGCATAACCTTAAATTGCCAGAGTCCTTGTCCCGTGGCGAAGGCTGTCTTTTCTTTATCGTCAGGGTGGATTTCTATCTGCCAATACCCACTCTTGATATCTAGGGTAGAGAACCAGGTATTGCCAGCGAGTGTATCAATCGTGTCATCTATTCTTGGAAGAGGGTAGCTGTCCTTCCTGGTCACGTCCTTCAGCCGACGATAGTCCACACAAAATCTGGTAGAGCCATCTTTCTTCTTGACCAAGACGATGGGAGATGCCCAGGGACTTGACGACGGCTCAATGACATCATTATCTTGCATGTCTTTAATGAGAGTTTGGACTTCTTCCTGTTTAGCAAACGGCAGTCGTCGGGGGTGCTGCTTAATAGGAGGATGCTCTCCCGTATCAATTCGGTGCTGAGTTAGTCTAGTTCTTCCAAAGTCCTCAGATGTTCTTGAAAATAGGCTTTGGAATTCTGAAATCAGTTCTCCTGCAGCATATTTCTGTTTCTCATCTAGGTCCGTGTTTCGTAGTAAATCCCTGACTAGATCCTCTGAAGAAAGGTTTTGGCTTTTGCACTTTCGGTCAACACATGTGACAGGAGCACAAGCTGCTATTACCTCTCCTTCCTGGATAGTTTTGGTCTTATCACTGATGTTAGCCACTCTTACTGGGATGACTGACTTCGAGAGGTCTACTACCGAAGAAGCTATCAGTACTCCTGCCTTTGCACTGTCTGGGTCAGGATAATCAATTAGGCCATATCGGAATTTCCTATTTTCTTCTACTAAACCAGGTATTATGCATTCAGTTCTTGGTGATAATGAGATGTTGGATTTGACTATAATTTTCTGATTGGATTCAAACTGAGTTTGTAAGCAAAAAGAGTGATGTCTTCAAATTTTGAATGCATATTGCTATTTTCAAAGTCCAGTTTGAAGTTATTGCTCTTCAGAAAATCTAGTCCCAGGATACAGGGATCTGTAATATCTGCTACGTATGCCGTATGGCGATAATCGATATTTCCAAACCTTAGAGTGATATTAGCTTTCCCATGTACACAAATCTTGTCACCAGTCACTGTTTGCAAGGAAACGCAGGGCGGCGTCCAGATAATTTTAACTTTGGAGTCTCGAGCCAAATCTTTCCTGATTATTGACACATTGGCTCCAGTATCGACAACCATACGGCACGAGATATTATTAATTTGTCCAATCACATAAAGTCCATTTTCACCGCCATTCACTGCAGTAATTTGGAGAATCTTGTGATGGGGCTTTTCATTATCTGGCGACCTCCGCCCCGCGAGATGGCCATATCCTAGTTTTCCTGCTTCGAAGAAGAGAAGGGACTCTCTTCTTTTCTTGCTCGGGGACAGTTATTTCTCAGATGTCCCGCTCTTCCACACCCCCAACACTTGAAATTGCGTTTTTCTTGGTTCCGACGTTGAGTCATTAAAGTTTGCATTTCTTCTCTCAGTTTTTCAATGTCATTTATCCATGGAGATTCAGAGGGCGCATCCGCAGTCACTCTAGCTCCCCGAATGGAATGGCGGTCTCTGCGACTGGCTTGAGTGGCGGCCTCCAATTTCAGGGAATATAATAGGGCAGATTTTAGATCCTGAACATCTGCCATTCTTATAGCCTTCTGAATTTCTCCATCCTTCAGTCCGTCCACGAAATGTTGCAGGGAAACTATTTCTCGCACATTTGCTGGCTGGTCGAAGAAAGCCAAGTTGGCGAGCCTTTCTATTTCGGAGGCATACTCCTGCAAATTTTCTCCGGTTTTCTGGAGTCTTGTTTTCATCTGCAGCCGTGCGTAGTCTCTTTGGAGTATTTCTGGCCGAACCGAAGATCGAGAGCATTATAGAGGGAGTACAAATTCAGCCGCTCTGTGTCGGGAAGAGTCTGCAGTATTTCAGCCGCTTCTCCTCTAAGGGAAGCTGCTAGTTGACACGCCTTGACCCCTTCAGTCCATCCGTTGGCATCAGAAATAATAGAAAATTGAATCATATGCACCTCCCAGTTGGTTTTTCCATCATAGGTGGACAGCTTTACTGACACTGGAGAAGCAGTCAGAGGTACTGGAGAGGCAGGCACAAACTTGTTTTCGTTCGTCGTATTCCCGCAAGCTAGAAACTTCATTTCTAAATCTTCTACTCGCTGTGATACAAGGTTAAAATTCCCAGCTACTTCTTCAATTCTTCCTTCAACTTGCTCTTTAATTCTTTCTATTTCTTCCTCTACTTTCTTTTCTATCTTTTCTTCAACTATTGCGATCTCTTCTTTCATTTTTTCAGCTACTCTCTCTTCCACACTGTTTATTTTCTCTTCAACATTATCTATTTTCTTTTCTAGAGAATTCTTCAGATCTTCTTGACACTTCTGTACATTTTCTAGACCTTTTTGCACTTCTTGTTGACCTTTCTGCATTTCTTGTTGGCCTTTCTCCATTCTCTCTTTAGTCTCTTCTTGACTTTTCTTCATATCTTCCATTCCTTTATTAATCTCTTCTTGGCCACTTTTCAAGGCATTTATGCCTTCCAACAAAGCCTTCAGTTGCTCATACATCGCTCTTGTTATTGGCATAAAATCCCGACTTCTGACACCAAATTGTTACGTAGATCGGGGTTCGAGGATTTTATGCAAAATCAGACGTAAATAACAAGACAGTTCTTTGCGAGCGATGTGTATTTGTTAGCGTAAATCAATCCTTGAAAATACAGGTTTCAATAGCAAAGTTCACTGAATAAATAACAGAAGGATTTCACACCTTCAACAGCACTCAGACACAATAAACAGTGTCTAAATACACGTATGTAAATGATTATTCACAAGCACAGCCGAGCTGATTAAGTTCAAGGCAAGTCTACTAATCGCTAATCAAAACAGTGCTCACTACTCGCTGGTTGAAATCAGACTGACCGTTGCTCTCTCTATTGCTCTCTCCCGACTCTCTCTATTTATAGCAGAGGCCGAAATTTCTGGAAAGATGCGCTCGCGCCACAGATCGTGAAATTAGTGGATTTTTCGACAAATTTCTAGAAGAATCCAGAGGGTCCCGAACTCGCCAATGTCACCAAATTGATCGCCAAAGTCGCCAACTTGGTCGCCAAAAATGATGCCAACTTGGCTCTATCGCCAATATTTCGCCAAGTTCCCATTGAATTGCCATTATAACGTAAGGGACGGCTTGCTTGTGAATATTACAATCTTAACATAAAATAAATATAGAGTAATATAAAGGCATTGCACATCCAAATCCAAATTATTTACATTATTTTATACAAAATTCGTAACAATATATATTCTTTTCAGTTTTATATGTTTATTCATCTCTCTTTTGTAGAAATATTTTGATTATATATATATACATATATATATATATATATATATAGGGCGAAAGGGAACTAATAGTAGAAATTGAAAAAAAAAATGAATATTTTCACGTAAAAAAAAATTATTACAAATTTGAAATTTATTATCGCAGAGAGTTTGTATTTATAAAACTTTTTTCCTTAAACTTGAATGTTTTTTCCAGTTAAGTTACATTTCTCTCTATGAAGAGCTGTTGTGAATAGGTTCTTTCTGTTAAATAGCAATTGAACCAAAATAAAATTAAATAATCATTCAGTTTTGTACTGCAATAGAGGAATATTATTTAAAGGAATCTCTGCCAATTTTATTGCGATCGTTAGATCCTTTTCTTGATTAATTGCAAAATTTTATTTCCTGTTTCTCTCCATGCGGAAACTGCTTAAGCTTTCAGGAAATTAAAAAAAAAAAGAAACCATGCTTTAAACAATTTCTATTTTTAAATCACTGAATTATTCTTATATATTTGAAAGATAAGTGAGTAGTTTTTACGTAAAAATAAAGAGTTATAGTTTTTCTATATGATGGGATAAATTAAATTGAAGCGATTTGAGGAACGATTGTTTAACTTTCTTTTCAAGTTGCTGATTTTTATATCGTCCACTTTGTCATCTAAAACAGAAAACAATTATTCAAAAAAAACATTTCTTCTTTAAAAAAGTTCTATATTACTTAATGATTTACCGCTAACATGCAGATGACAAAAAACATTTTTCTTGTATCGTGATTATCCAAGTTTTCATTTCTTTAAATTAATTTGAGATCTGTAGAAATAATTTTAAATTTAGACAGGATAATGTTAAAACAGAAATTCACCTAATTAAAATTTTGTTTTCTGTTACAAATATTATTTTTCTATGTGTTCTTAGTTGATTTCGAAATTCAAAGAAAAATTGAATCGCAAAACTTATATGCGTATTTTTAAGGATAATGATGGGGTTTAGAAAAACCAATTCTAAATACAACTCTGCGTGGACTAAGAATTTATTCTTTTTAAAAAAGCCATTTACTTTAAAGAAAATTCTTCACGATTACAATACTAAGATAACAACAAGTTTTTAAAAAAATCAAGCCCAGTTTGAGAATAGTTAACAATGTATTAAAAATTTTAATTGTTTTTAAATTTTTTATTTATTTATTTATTTATTATTATTATTATTATATATTATCCAATGGACTGCGGATTGGTATTAAAAATACCAATATTAATATTCGGCAATATTAATAAATATAAAAATATTTAAAACTTGGTAAGAGTATTAAAAATATAGAAAATAATATTTTATGGTAATTTTAAGGAACTTTTAAAGCTGTTTTAATTTTAAAAGATACTTCATATTTCAAGAAATGACAAAGAAGTAGTTAAATACTCAAACAAATCGATAAGAAAATACAATCTAATGATAAAAACTACATTAATTATTTCATAAAACGGTATTCTTTATGTTTATCTCGGCAAGAGTATTCCTTTGAACCCCCAACCAACCCTCAACCACCACGAGGTGAATGAATGAGTGAATATTAACGTTACACTGTTCAGCTACTCGAGGGCTATTGGCGAAGGACCTCGTCATTTTGAACCATGGTCAAGTGACGAGGACAACACCCAAGCTGGCTGGTACCCTTATACTAACTTCCACACCACACCAAAGGGAGGACGTTTGAGCCTCGACAGATTTAACGGACAGCGGCCTCCTTTACACACGGCGGGTCTTCAGCGGTCCTTGCCTCAAACTCAGGATTATTTCAGGTGTAAGGAGCACTGGTTTTCATTTCTTAATCAGGAAAATAAAGATTTTTACAGATTAAAAAAATGTCTGTGAAACAAAGAAAATGATTTGCAGATGTATGAAATATCTTCCAATTTTTTGTTTTAACAAACTGATTAAGTCTGTGCAAGAACACATTTAGGAGCCTGTTTGGTGATACTGAAGTAAAAATTCGTAGGTTACGTGATTTACATAATGTCGGGAAAGGGCACTCTTAAGAGCTTTTGTGTCAAAAATACATGAGCACCTTCTCTCCTTTGTAACAACAGTAGAAGAGAAATATAAAGTTAATGATAGAAAAGCATAGGATTGTTAATGTTATGTACATTAAGTGGTTGAACCATGATGGATATGACTGCTTAACTGCATTGAAACATTGTTAAACAACAAAAGTCAGGTGGGAGAAACACCGTATTGCTTAATGTTTTCTCAAAAATAATACATAATAAAAATTTTCAAATGTTTTTATAAACTTTACAGCCTAAAAACTACATTTAATCCAAAAGAATCCTTAGAAATTCAAGTACTTGTGTCATGTACAGTTTTTATTGGTTCCTAAAAAGTTCCAATTGTGTGACGCGGAGTTTTTTTTTTAAATGATCGATTCAGTTTATCACAGACCGTTGAGTCAGTGAGTGAATATGGGGAGTCAGTAGGGTAAATACCTTCGGGAAGTCGATTTTGAGTTTTTGATATTTCTAAAATCCTCAAATCAGGACCTTTCCAATGATGTACCGTACTTGCCATTTTACTAATTAAAAGTATGTTAAAATGATTTTTAAAAAATAATCAGCTGATTAGCCACGCCCCCTTTAACAGATAAAAATGTAAACATTGACCTTTTAAATCTGGGAAGCCACTTCCAAAGCCACTCTGTTTTATTTATTCATACGCAATTAACTGTAGATTAACTGCAAGCGTAACCGTTAGGGTTGTTTACCTATTTTGAAGTGCATACACGTTTTTATCGTGTGTGTTTGGGTTTTTAAATTAAATATATAAAATTTCTAAAATTCAGAAATTTCGAAGTTTTTGTTTCTTTATTTGCTAGATGGAAAAAAATATTTAAAAAAAAGCATAAAGGTACGTTTTAAGAAGGTAGGAATACTCTCAATCATACTAACATTTCTTTAAACACTCATAATAGTTATATGAATCTTCAAGGGACATGAACATGACTCAAAGGAGTCATGTGCAAAAGAAAGTTTGATTAGAGTTTTCTTCTTATTAAAGTAAGTATTAAAAATACCATCATGAATTAAAATATTCTTGCATTTGCTTTCAAGAATGAAGTTCATTGTAAAATGTGTAAAAGAGGTTTAGACATGCAAGTTTTAAAAGGTAAGTTTGAGCTGGAAATTTGTCCTGAAATGTTGTGCTTGTCCATATGATGTAGAATTCTCTTTTTTAAATATTCATGAAGGAATGCAAATTGCCACAATAAATACCATGTTTGTATATGCTACCTGTTTCATTGGAAGAAGTGCAGAACCTGGTAGAATATTTTCCTGCTTAATGAATCTTAGGCAACCACCTACAAGGTTTTCTCCTTACGGTAGGCGAATCTCAAATGCTGTAAAACTTGTTTACGAGGACTCCATTCAAAATGCTGCGAGGGAAGCTATTCGTGAAAATGAAGGTAATAATAATATTGTGGTAGCGGGCAGAAGCACGGTTACACATCATCAAATGGTGCAGTTACTGTGACCAGCATTGATACAGGTAAGGTGATAGATGTCAATATTCTTTCGAAATATTGTATATGAAAAAAATGGGCACATAAAAACATTGTTTTTGACCTGTTGGTGAAAATTCATGGTGTGGATATAAACAGGCTGAAGAATCGGGTAAGCCTTACAAACATAAAAAGTTTTCCGGTTGCTGTTGTAGTAGCAATGAGTTCTATATTTAGATATCTTTCCCAGCTTGATTTGTTGAGATAATGTTTGCATCGAAAAACACAAAACCCGAATGAAAGTTTTCATAATGACATTTTATCACGGGTTCCCAAAACAACATTTGTGCACATTGAAACACTTTCACTTAGTGTTTATAATGCTGTTTGTTCCTTTAATGATGGTAATATATCCAAATTAACAAAAGCTTCAGTAAATGGCAGTAGGACCTGGAGAATATTCGGTAAGTGCCATGAAAATTCTCGATAGAGAAAAATTAATGAAAGCAAGCATGCTTTTTCTGGATGATCAAAGAAAATTAGAAAAGATAAAAGAAGAAAAAGAAAAAAAGAAGATAATATTAAGAAAAATAAGGTAAAAACCGGCTACAGTGCAGCATCTTTTTGATGAGGTAAAATTTTATATAAAAGTTACTGTTTTCTAAAAATTTTCTTTTCTAAACTGTGTTTTCCCTTTTCTATAAATTTACTGTATGCATGAACTGGAAATTTTTATTTTATATTTCATATATATTCTTATATATACTGAAGTGAAATTTTTGAAATATTCCTCAGACATTTAGCTAAAAAGCATATGTCGTAACACAGGAAAGGAAAATTTTTATTAAATTCCTTATTGTACTCTGCAAAAATTATTTTTTTAATCAGGCTGATCAATTTTTTAAAAAAAAAATTTCACTTCTGTATAAAAAATAAATGTTTATTTTATGCAAACACAAATATATCTCAAAATGCATTGCATGAAGCTTGTTATATACAAAAAAAATCATAAATTTCATGTTTAAAAACACAAAAATAGTTTACTTGTTGTTTTGGATACTATCTATGTAATATTTATATAATCTTTTTAATTCTTATATTTAAAGAAATTGTGTTTACATGTGAATATACAAAACACTAAAGAAATTTTTCGAAGTGCCATATAATCATGTATTACTGTCTTATATATATTATATTTTTTAATTTGTGTCTTCTTTCTCTATAAATTAATTATATGCATGAACTGGAAATATTTATTTTATATTGCATATATATTATATATACTGAAGTGAAATTTTGAGATATTCCTCAGACATTTAGCTGAAAAGCAGATGTCGTAACATAGAAAAGGAAAATTTTTATAAAATTCATTATTCTATTCTAAAAAATTACATTTTTAAACATACTGATCAATTTTTTAAAAAAAAATTTCACTTCTGTATAAAGATAAGTGTTTATTTAATGTACACACAAATTTTTAAGCTTTGTTTTCTAAAGTTTCTTAGTAAAAGGTACATAAATATATCCCAAAATGCAATGCCCTTTTTCGTTGCACTAAACTTGTTACATACAAAAAATACACAAATTTCATGTTTAAAAACATAAAATCAGTTTTCTTGTTGTTGTTTTGGATACCATTTATGTAATATTTTAAGAATCCTTTTAATTCTGATACTTTAAGAAATTGTGTTTACATGTGAATTTATAAAACACTAATGAAATTTTTTGAAATGTCGTATAATGATGAAATACATGAAAATCGATACATGAATATCAATACATGAAAATATGGCTTTGGTAATAACCAAAGCCATATTTTCATGTATTGACACATTTTTGCATGGTATTTATGATGCTTATAGTCAACTTGGATGGCAGTAATGTATCAGAACAGAAAATTCTTCAAAAATTGATGCATAATTTGAGAAAAATGATGCAAATGCTATAAAATATCTCGATAGATTAAAAGTGAAAAATGCTATACATGTATTTTCTGAGAAATCTAAGTAAAAGAAATAAGTAAAAAGTCTTAAAAGTTATTGAGAATAAGCTAATATTAAAAAAAAATAGTACAAATACAGATTGTAATTCATAATTTTTTTGATGAAGTGACATTTTATAATAAAAATGCCATTATCTCAAAACGGTGTTTTTAAAAATGCGTGTACCATTTTCTCAGAACCTATTCAACGGAAGCACTTGAAATCTTCACTGAATATTACTGATATGTTAATATATATTCTGAAGTGAACTTTTATTAATATACCCATAATATTTTTTAAAAGTCAGTTATCGTGAAAAAAAATGACATTTTTCATAAAATTCATAGTGATACTGTTGCGATGAATGTTTTTGAAAAAACTAAACAATATGTTTAAAAAAGCTTCCGTACATTTTAAATAAAAAGGTCTAATTAATATACAGAAAAAATTTTAAGTCTGTACATTTATTATTTTATGAGAAAAAGGCACATAAAAATGCTCAATTTAACATTAGCGGGATAGGGGGTACCGACTTACCTTAACGCCACACTCTAAGCCAACACGAGGGCTATTGGCTATGGACGTCGTAGTTTTGAACCACAATCAAGTGATCATGACCACACCAGAACCGGCACCCCCTCTCCTAACTACCACACTAAGCTCATGATAGCGCTTTGAGCCTCGACAGATTTAGCGTGCTTCAGACTCACTACACGGCTGGCCTTCAGTGACATCCGGACTCAAACCCACGACAACAATGGTCAGGGGACTGCAACTATGACCATTAGGTTATGTGACCACCACAGACCGATGAAATGTTATCATAATGTCATCGTTTGTAATTGAATAAATAAGAGTGCGTTTTGTTGTTGATCATTAAAACAGTGATCTATTTTTCAGTACCTACTATTAGTTCACACAATATCCCTATATACATAGAATCTTGTTGAAGTTTTCAGTCGTTAATAAAATACTTTCTATTCACCCACTCAAGTTCAAATACATATTTTTAAACTTGTAATGGGTGAAAAACTTGATGTTAATACAGTTTTTTCAAATATTAATTTATTAGTTAAACTTAATGAATAAATTGTAACAAACAAAAGTAATGGTCAAACGGCATATATAGAAAGGAAAATGGGAAATCGCTTTCTATTTTTCCACTTAATATTGTGATTCTGTCATATGTATATACATATTTATATCAATTGTAATTATTTAATAAAAAGTAACTAAAATAAAATTTTTCTTTGTTGACCTAAGTAGAAATTGACTTAATTTTTTTATAGTACTTGTTAGATTGAAAAGAAGTTCATAATTCGAAAATTAAAAATAAAATCTTAGGCAGGGTGATAATTACTTTCTAGATAACAACTTTTCTTTATGGATCGGATTCACAAAGTGTTATCAACACACTCAGATTGTTAAAAGTTTTACGAATTTTAGCCTGCTCTCATCATAATTTGTCATTAAAAAAAATCTGTCATTTATTCTTTGCGGCAATATAAGGAAGAAGCCTGAGACATTTGATCGGGAATCAAATTATTATCTTGAGTGGTTGTCGAGCCGAAGCAAATTTTTATATACTCCCTCCCCACTAAACAATGTTCGGTTGCGCCATTTTAATTGTATTTGAGGGGGAGTAGGTTTTGACTTGCGTTCGAAATGAAATATATATTTTTTTTTCTTAGTGTGCTCATTATTTTCCTTAATCTATGTAATTTATCTAAGAGTTGTGTCGTAGTTGTTTTTTTTTTAAATCTGTAGTTTCAAGTTACATGCACAGTGTTGCTCGTTATTATTATTTGCTTAGAATGTTTCATCCAAATCGAAAAAGGTTCCAAGAAATTTGAACCGAGCGCGGTAAATTAAAACGAGATTTATAAGAAAAATCCCTTTATTACTGCTTTAATTTAGTTGGTTATCAACTCACTCGATTGTTCCAAGGAATCAAAAACGAAAGTACTCATTAACGAATCTTGAATAACATATCAGCTGTTTTGAAGTAAACATCTAAAAAGTATTATATAGAGGTAGTTTTATACGAAAAAGCGTGAATTAATTATATATATATATATATATATATATATATATATATATATATATATATATATGACAGGCCCCAGGCCCACTGGTACAATGAGGAGAGCATCATCTCTAAAATAATTACTTTATTATTCTTCAAATATATTAAATCCAACATAGCGGCTCTTTGGCGCGCAACCTAGTGGAACAAAAGACAACATCGCAGCGAGGAGTCACTAGCTATTATTTTTGCTTATGTTCTCTCTAGGTACGTTCGTAGGATGGGTTACGGAGTACCTGTTTCCATGCGAAAACTTCACCTCCTATCATTGGGAATTTGAGTTAAACTTTGCTTAGCTTTACCTTAGCCCATTACTGCAAAAATGTATTAAAAGTTTAAGTATGCTCTTTCTCTCTCTCTCTACGTCAGCGCTCCCTTTACCTTTAAGTAGTCTTATTTATCCACAAATCCCTACGCGATAGTAAAGAGTTCGCTTTATATTTCTATTTATTATTTATTTAATTTTTTGAAGCTAAACTTTCTATAGACCTGACATTATATTATATATATATATATACGGTTTATGTCTGTGGTTGGATTTTTAATTCTTGTATCGCAATATATCAAATTATTCCTGCGAAGGTTCTTGAGTGACGTAAAGTTATTGTTCATCACTTACAAATATCTTTTCAAATGCCTAAAAGATTGTTGTTGTCGTGTCATACTGGGGTACACACGAAAGATAGATGAACAAAAACGTGCAATACAATTACAGAAGAACATAGATTTTTATTACAAACAATTGTCCCAGCGTAGAACAGAAGGAGAGCTCTGCTTTCCTTTCGCGAGACGGGAATCCATTTCAGGCGAAAAAGTCCGACTTCTTTTCCCGAAGATACATCCATGCCTTATTCGGGATTCGAACCCGAGCGCACTCGATTACAAGCCATAGTGGGTGGGGTGGCCTTAAAAGATTGGCGAAATAATTATAATAAAATGCAGAAAGGATCTAAAAATATTAGGAAATATATTTATTTATTAATTAGCTTAAAAGTGATAAAAAAAAAAGGACTAAAAAATTTGACTTATTGAATATGTTTCTTTAACCCGGGAAACAGTAATAAGGATTTTTGTTCCATGTCATCTTATTAATACCGTTTCAAAAGCAATACACACTACTGGCGTTGAACGTCACCGTTTTGAGCAATAGTCAAGTGACGAACACACTGAACTGGTACCCCATTCTCCTACACCATTAAAATGTACTGTATCAAAGGTACGTCAGATTCGATGTGATTGCTTTCATACTTCGAATCTGCAAAGGGTTTAGTGACATCGGATGCCATAATTCTGAACCTCGGTCAAGTGATCCGACTGATCCGGCACCCCTCTTTAAATTTACACACCACACCAACGTGAAGACATTGATTCTCGAGGCAACGATACATCAGTTGCAAAATGAGTGTCATCAAAATGCAAACATTTCCGATTTACAATTATGTGATTTCAAAAGATTGAATTGACACCATATTATTATGTGGTTGTTTCCTATGCCACCTGATCGCGAATGCGTCAGATCCAGGCCCAAGAAATTCATCATGGCAAGGGGCTAGATGTGCGCCTGTCGTTTAATGTAACTTTTACCACCATGCCGGTGACTGTACGATTTAGCTCGAATCCACCCCAATTTTTAGGAGGAACACCTTAGAGGGGGTCAGGGGCCTCCCACCTCTCATGCCCTTTCCCCAACCCCCCGAGAGGACTTGAGGCTCGATGGCTATTTCAGAGCACCCTCTGACACAAAAAGGCACTATACATTTACGAACATCCATGCCTTTTTCGGTATTCGAACGCAGGCCTTGCGGCACAGCAATCAGCATCACTAGCCACTGTACCGATGGGCAGCTCATTTTTTGCACTAATTTGAACTGTATTGTTTGGTTGAAGATGCCTATTCTGGTGTCGTCCTTGTCATTTGACTAGAGCTCAAAATTACGAGGTCCGACACCAATCGCCCGTGTACTGCTTCAAAGAGCTACGTTAATAAATGATAAATCAAGTTAAATTGAAAGAAAATCGCGATGTTATAGCTAAATGACAAGCTTTGTGCAAATTAAGATTTCCTTTCCACAAATGATATACTAAGCAAATTACAATTTTTTCTAAGAAAAAAAAATGATTTTCAAGTGCTTCGGACACATTTCTTGTTTTTTTAAAATTTAAATACAGTGATATTCCTTGCACACTATACTTATTACTCTTTGTGTTGAAATGAACTCTTAATTTATGTTGCACCATTGTTAAAAAAGAGCAGTAGCATTATTTTTTAAAATTAACTATGTTTTCACATGAACGTGACACCGATTTTACGATAAGCAATGTTTATTGGGGTATTTTAGTAGCTCCATTCCTATCTCTAATGTCTTTTTATACAAGCTTGAAAAAGAGTATTTCTGAAATCTCTTATTCACATGCAATTTAAAAAAAAGAACACTTGAACTTTCATTAAAGTCGCATTCTAAAACAACACGAGGGTGATTGGTGACGGACCTCGTAATTTTAAACCGCGGTCAAGTGACAAGGAAGACACATGAGCTGACACCCACTTTTCAAACTACCACATCACATTAAAGGGATGGTTTTGAACCTCGATATATATATATATATTTAACTTGCCCCCCCCCTCTATAGGGTGGGTCTCCAGTAGTACTAGGCCTCGAAGTCATGAACATGATCACTAGGTCTAAATCTCCACTACCCATTCAATTTATATTCTTCTGGCACTTTATTGAAGTGATTGAAAGCTTAAGCACCTTTTAGCGGAAGATCCACTGTGCTATGGAATAATAAACACACCTAAAATAGGAAATTTAGGAAATATCTCTTAAAACTCATGAAAATCGGTCAAAAATTAATTTCTCAATTTTTATTCGAAATAAGGGCTAAAACTGTTTATGATTCTAACTCTTTCTTCTATTTTTCTAATAAAATTACAAGTATTATGATGCTGGTACGCATTAGTTCACGGGGTCAGTTTTTACACTATATCATAATTTATGGAAATAGTATTAATTTCAGCCCAGAAGGAACTTTTGTAAAAATGACTACCTATCTTACAGTTTTGAAACTTAGCTCTCAGAACGACACTTTTATGTATGACATGAATATTTGTAAATAACGTACTCAATCAAAAAGTATTTTTTATAATTTACATGATTTTTCATCTTTTTCAAACTTTTTACGTGTTACAGATAAATTCTTTAAAAAAAATCTAAAAGTTTAAAAATGCCCATTAAAATAATATCGATACGACACTTGTGCGTATGCCCAAATAAATTAATGAATGAGTGTGTAGCAATAAATTTTAAAAAAATGTATTATTAAAACTTATTTACTTCAACATTTGAAGATAATGCTGCATGGATTTTCTTCAAACATAATTTTGACCCTACACGTTAGTACTCCAACACCAATCAAGAGGACTTTTCAATAAAATATTTCCAACATTATCAGATGAAGACATCCCAAAAGTGCTTGGGTATTGTCATAATTAGCACTTAACTTACTTGGATGGTATTCGGTTTCCATCTAGCAAGAAAATCAGCACCTCTATTGGATGAGACTGTTGGACTTGTATATCCATTTCCGGATTATAAAATTGTTTGGAATAACGCGATATCGTATAAATAAAACTACTCTTCGAAAAATTATAAAAAATAGTTAAAAAATTTTTTTTTAAATAAAATTTCTATTTCTCTCTCTCTTTCTTCTCTTTATATGTACACATTTCTGGGTTGTTAGTGGGGATGGAATAGAATCTATTCTTCGGATGCTGCAGTTTTCAAGTCCATTGATCCCGAGTTGAGACGGACGAAAGAGGATCGATTCAACAGACCCTTGCAGAAGAGAGATAAAAAAAATGGAGCTTTTCTTTCAAAGAAAATCTAATAGGTGTCACACGAGCGCAATAGGCAGAAAATAGTCTTTAGAAAAAGTTACGCTACTTCCTTACTCTCTAATGGTTTTCGGACAAATCTTTTTTTAACATGGTGAAATCGATTGGTAACATAGCTGGAGAATTATTTATATATTTTCAATAAATTTAGAGAACAAATAAACTATATTTGGAGTTATATAAGGGTTTATAACACCGTAGCTCCAATGTTTTTCCGTCAGTAACACGCAATTACATAGGAGGGCATTTATTAAGAGCTCTTGTTTCTAAGGCAGCGGTTTATCACCAAAGACTGACTGTATGCCAAAATGCCAGAAATTAATTACCAATTGGATTGAATTGCTTTTTACGTCGTACTTTTGAAGCTACACAAAGGCTATTTGTGACGGTCATTTTGGACCTCGTCAAGTGGAGAGGACAACACCTGAGCTGATATGGCTGTCAAAACGCACTAATGAATGAGCCTCTACACGGAAGTGGCATAGGAAACCCCGATAGATTGAAAATCAGCCACGAATTGGCGACAACTTACCTAACTCGTCAATGATTAATGGTCAAAAAATTTTAAGTTGTGACAACATCTTATAAACAATTATGAAAATAGGTTGACATTCAATCAAAGGTCGCCAATGGTATAGGATTGGTATAAAAGTACTGAAACAAATCTTCCGCGGAAGTAGTTTTATTTATATATGTATATATTTGGTTTCGATGGGTTATGGAACTATAAAGGTTACTAATTCTTTTAAAATAATTTAATTCTTTTTTTTACACAATAAATGTGAAAGTAAGAGGAAAAGAATTAAAAAAAATTTTTTTTTACCAGTCTTTTTTTTTCTTTGTCTATAATTTCTCCCAAAGTGAAATTGCATCGAGATTCCGTTTTGGGTATTTTACAAAAATAATTTCGAAGAGAACCTGCCTTTTTGTGCCTGAATTTCAATATACAGTTACAGATACTGCACGTTTCATTATCTTGCAAATTAAATTTCTGTAAGCAACACGCGGAGGGTCGGAATTCAGATGTTCAGACTGTTTCAAATTTCCGAAATTCTTTCCTTTAATGAATATTTATGAACAGGATGTTCCTCAAAATTTACAGATATATTTTCCAGAATAAAAGTTCTCATTTGGTTTTTGCTTTCTGTTTTTGTTGCCATTAAAACAGGTGTAATGAGGTAATCCTGCCAATGTACACGTTAAACTCCATTTTTAAGAACTGATTTCTCCACTAGTTCATTCGCGGAAAGTTTTTTTACATCAGTTGTGCAGAAAGTATTTTTTTTTAGAATCTATCTATATATATAAAGGAGAAAAGCGACTCACTCACTGACTGACTGACTAATCACGAAATCTCTGGAACTATTCAACCTACAGACTTGAAATTTGGTAGACATGTTCCTTTGATAGAGTAGACATCAGCTAAGAAAGGATTTTCCGAAATTCGAAACGCAAGGGGCGTTACGGGGGGTTAAGGGCTTTAATAATAATTGTTTCCATGTTTAAACTACTTGATGTACAATCTTGAAATTGAGTAAGCGGATTCCTTTCAGAGAGTAGAGATCCACTACAAAATGAGTTTGCTGAAAATCGACCCCCAAGTGGCGTTGCAGGGGCTTAGGGGGCGTTATAGATAATTATTTCCATTTTTAAACTATTTGACGCACTGTCTTTAAATTTGATATATAGATTCCTTTCGTAGAATAATGATCAGTTTCAAAACGGGTTTTCTGAAAACAGACTTCTAAGTGGCGTTGCGGGGGATTAAGGCGCGTAATAGATAAATATATCCGTTTTTAAACTTCTTCACCTACCTGCTTGAAAATTGGTAGGTAAGTTTCTTTCCTGGAGTAAATATCCGCTACAAAATGGGTTTTGGGAAAATTGACCCCAAGGGGTGTTGCGGGGGTTTAAGGGGCGTTATAAATTCCTATTTTTAAGTTATTAGACGTACAGTCTTGAAACTTAGTAAGCAGATTCCTCTCATAGGGTAGAGATACGCTAAAAATGGGTTTCGTGAAAATTGCCCCCAAGTGGCGTTGAGGGGACTTAAGGGGCGTTATAGATAATTATTTCCATTTTTAAACTATTAGACGCACAGTCTTTATATTTTATAAAGAGATTTCTTTCATAGAGTAGATATCAACTATAAGAAGGTTTTGTGAAAACAGACCTCTAAGTGGCGTTGCAGGGGAATAAGTGGCGTAAGAGATAAATATTTTCGTTTTTAAACTATTTGACCTACCTGCTTGAAAATTGGTAGGAATATTTCTTTCATGGAGTAAATATCCGCTACAAAACGGGTTTGGAGAAAATTGACCCCCAAGGGGTGTTGCGGGGGTTAAGGGCAGATATAAATAATTATTTCTTTTTTTAAACTATTAGACTCATAGTCTTGAAATTTGGTTAGCAGATTCCTCTCATAGGATAGAAATACACTGCAAAATGTGTTTTGTGAAAATCGACCCCTAGGTGGTGTTGCGGGGGTTCAAGGGGCGTTATTGATAATTTTTTTGCATTTTTAATTAATTGGACGCACAGTCTTCAAATTTTGATAAGCAGATTCCTTTCATAGAGTGCAATTCCCCTACAAAATGGGTTTTGTGAAAACAGACCCAGAAGTGGCGTTGCGGGGGCTCAAGTGGCGTTATAGACAATTATTCCCATTTTTAAACTGTTAGACGTACAGTCTTGAAATTTGATAAGCAGATTCCTTTCGTAAAGTAGAGAACCGCTACAAAATGGGTTTCGCGAATATCAACTACTAAGTTTAATTTCGGGAGATTAAGAGGCGTAATCGATAAATATTTCCATTTTTAAACTACTTGATCATCCTGCTTGAAAATTGGTAGGCATGTTCCTTTCATGAAACAGAGTTCCTCTAACAAAGAGTAAAATGAAAATTGACCCCCAAAGATGTTGCGAGGGGTCAAGAGGAGTTACAGAAAAAAATTCCTGTTTTTAATTGTTAGACCCATATACTTGAAATTTGTTAAGGATGTTTCTTTTGTTGAATAGGGATCCACTAAGAATAAATTTTAAGCAAATCAAGTTCTGGGGGGTTGCAGGGGGTTACTGGGACTTATTAACAAAAAAAAAATTACTTTTTTCGAGCTACAAGGACTATAATAATGAAATTTGGTTTGCATTTTTCTTTTGTTGAATTGAAATCCGCTAAGAGCGGTAATTTTGGAAAACGGCTCTCAACGGGATACGGGGATATTTATAGTAAAACTTTTGCTTTTTTCTGTTAGATTTAGACTTGAAATTTGGCTTGCATGTTCAATTTACGGAGTAGAGATCCACCGAAAATTGGTTTTGCGGGAATCCACATGGTTTTTGAGTTACGAAAGAGCAAACATCATTCTATGCTTCAATTTTAGAGATTTTTAGAAAATACAAATTAGTCGAGTTCTGCCCTTTTTTTTTATCAAAAGGTGACAGTTACAGGTATAAGTATATTTTTCAATTTAATCGAATTCTTAATGCTAGGACTTAGATATCAATAATTTATACATATATATAAGCAGTAAAAATTTATAAAACATCATGAAATACCCAGCGAAGCGGGCGGGTAACAGCTAGTATATATATAAAGGAGAAAAGCGACTCACTGACTGACTAATCACGATATCTCTGGAACTATTCAACCTACAGACTTGAAATTTGGTAGACATGTTCCTTCCATAGAGTAGACATCAGCTAAGAACGGATTTTCCGAAATTCGAAACGCAAGGGGCGTTACGGGGGGTTAAGGGGCGTTATAAATAATTGTTTCCATGTTTAAACTACTCAATGTACAATTTTGAAATTGGGTAAGCAGATTCCTTTCATACAGTAGAGATCCACTGCAAAATAAGTTTGGTGAAAATCGACCCCCAAGTGGCGTTGCAGGGGCTTAGGGGGCGTTATAGATAATTATTTCCATTTTTAAACTATTAGATGCACAGTCTTTAAATTTGATAAATAGATTCCTTTCATAGAGTACAGATCAGATACAAGATGGTTTTTCGGAAAGTAACAACTAAGTGGCGTTGCGGGGGGGGCGTAATAGATAAATAGTTTCGTTTTTAAACTACTTGACCAACCTGCTTGAAAATTGATAGACATGTTTCTTTCGTGGAGTAAATATCCACTACAAAATGGGTTTGGGGGTCAAGTCTCAATGTTTGAGAGCCTACTCTAGTCGTAGTTGGCAATGACGCTTGGTCAACAGAAGCCCGCGAGTGGGACGTTTGCTGTGTTACCCCACTTCGAACAGTGTCCGCCGAGCTATACATTCAGAAATACTTGCACTTGAATCTGCATTACACTGGGCTGTTAGTTGAGCCAATGTATGGCGCCTATTTTGCTTACCAAGCGGGACCATTTTTGATGTCCTTTTTCTTTGATTACTTGTGAACGCCCAACAGTTAGGTGTCTTCTGGTTTCACTGTTATTTATCCTCTTTGTATACATTCTAAAAACCGTAGAACACGGACAACCTACCAATCATGTTGTTTCAGATACTCGTTCCGAGTCTTATGGCCATTGTAATCTGCTCTCTTTCAAATTCGCTTAGACAAGCCGTCTTTCCTCTCACTCGGAAAAGTAAGCGCAAGAATGATGGTTTATTTTCTCCAGCAGTACAGTTTAATACCACTCTCTCTTAGTCATGTGGCTTCCACGTCCTCCAGAGGAGTTCATTGAAAAATGTGGAGGTGATAATAATGTTTTGGTTCGATAGTATTAAAAAATTTCAAAGGCAAACTAATAAGTGCTCCGTTATTTCATGACAATTATGCTTCTACTCTTTCTTTCCGAAGTATGTTACGGATATTTAGGGGAGTACAAGATCTGCCCTGTAATGATAGTTTTTTATTCATTTAAGTTTAAATTATATGATTTTTTTTACCTGACAAGAATTGAAACAAAAATTCTGGAGAATTTTTTTTTTCATTTGTAAAATTAATGCTTTTTTTTATGGGTGTATGTTAGGCAATACATGAATGTTCATTTATCACATTCTCCCTCATAGCTCTCTTTTAATAAAAAATAAACAGGATTAGTATACAAAAATGGAACACTTTCAACACACTCAGAAGATGGATTTCTAGATGATAATATAGCACTTTAAAAGCTACACAAAGCGATGCATCGTATTTTTTAAACCCAACACCTGCTAATACGTCCCTCTTTAAACTTCTACAACACGCCTTATCGAGAGCTTTGAACCTCAATAAAGTGAGCGTGGGTTTTAAGTGGAACCAGGACTCGAATCACCCGGAACAAAATATTAGAATTTCACTAATTTGTGAAGCTTCACTTGTATATTTATCCAATTAAGAATATGCTGCTATTCAACAAATATATATATTTTTAATTTTCATTGATTTTTATATTTTTCGATCTCAGAAAGGAAATGATATGCACGAAATAAGATTCTTATAGTCAATTTATGTTTTTTCCATCACAATGTGGTGAAATTTTCAAAATTTTTTTTTTTAATCCCCTTTACAATTCAAGTTGTTCCTTAAATCTTGGTATATATATATATATATATATATATAAAGGGCATCTTAATAAGTATTATTTTGAGCATTTGTGAGGTACTTAAACAAGTTTTGAGAAAGGGTGTCAAAGTCCCGCCATTTGACCGTGGTTCAAGATTACGAGCTTCATCACAAATTGTCCTCACGTTGCCTTTCTTGTTTATAAACATCCTTGAATAAACAAAACTACAACAATTACAAAAAGGAAGAGAAGTCTGAAAAGATTTAACAAATATCTGATAGTTATATATATAATGCTGTTTGTAAAAAATGCAACACCATGAAGGAATCATCAGAATTAAATGAAATTTAATGCACAAACAACTTGTATTAGTAAAAATAAATGACGAAATTGTCAAAGCAAAAAAATAATAATGCGTGTCCGAAATTAGTATTCGGTGTCGCCACCACGCGTTGCAATAAATGCTTCTATACGACGTGGCATGGAGTCAAACAGATTTTGAATGTCTGCTTGTGGAAGAGGATTTCATATTGCTTGTAAGCGTAGCAAAAGTTCGTCTTTTGAAGTTGCAAAACGCGTATCACGAGTGAGACGCCGACCAACCAAATCCCACACATGCTCAAGAGGTGACGTATCCGGTGAATAAGCAGGCCAAGGAAGAAGAGTTGCATGTGTTGGGCTGAACAGAAGTCTCGAACAGTCTTTGCAACATGTGGGTATGCATTATTCTGCTGAAAGATAGCTCCATGGATGACTTGAAAGAAGGGAACGAATTCGGGCTGTAGCATTTCACGGGCGTACCTGTTGGTGTTGAGATTACCCTCAGTTCGTAGCAAAGTGGATCGTCCATGATACGAAATAGCACCCCAAACCATGACTCTGAATGTTAGGCTACTATGTTGTTCGATAACGCACTCTGGAAGGCAGGATTAACTGACAAAACGTCTAACACGAATGCGGCCATCATGGTCCCACAAATTGAAGAGTGATTCATACAAAAAGACAACTTGGTACCAATCAGCTTGTCAGGCTCTGTGCTCATGAGCCCATTGCAGACGCAACCATCGATGGTTTGGCGCAAGGGAGATCCCGTCAAAGGCACTCCTGCACGCAATCTACTCTGCAACAGACGTCGACGAATTGACGAAGCCGACATTAGTGCATCTGTAGCAGAAGACCAACGGTCATTCACCGGTGTAGATCGTCTCGCGCTGACGTCACCTTCGGTCATCCACTGCCAGTTTTTCAAATTGTTCGGTGCTCGTCGGTCCACTGCTTCCAAACTCGCATCACTATGAAATTGCTCCACTTCACACGAGCTCCTATTGCGTGATAGGAAAATCCTCCTTCTCGAAGGTTGATAATCCTCACCCATTTAAATTCCTTAAGTTGTTGGAATTTCTCTTTATTTCGTCGTGGAGGCAAACTTAGGTCTCACTAAACGTTCGCCACTAACAAATAATCATTAACTATTTTCAACGTCTCGCTACAGACCTCTATACGCTTTCAGCATCAGTTCAGAGGGCGCTGCACACGCCACGCATGAGCGGTGGATCTGAAACTTTACTATTTTACGTAACATCCTATAATTGATATTTGCTGCAAAGTTCATTTAATTCTGATGATTCTTTCATAGTGTTGCTTTTTTTACAAACAGTAGTGTATTATTATAGGGAGATTTGTTGGTTGTGGTGCATATTCATTTGGTACATATTATATACACTGATGAAATAAATGAAGAGAATTTGCATATTTTATCGAATTGCATGAAAATAGCGGAACTGAATGAAAAACCACTGCTTCTAGATAAAAATGCAAATATTGTACGGAAATTACGTAAGCGTACATATGTGTGTAGGTGGAGCCAGCAGAAAAACAGGCTATATAAGCGCGTGTAAGTTAAGACGTATTTCGTTCGCCAGCACACCTCGGCGAATTTCTTGATGTTATTTTCAAGTAATCCGTTCAATTCAAGTTGTAACAGTAAAAATGAGTAACAACCAACGTTTAGATAATGGAATGAGGTGGCGAATTGTAGGGAGGGAAGAAGCAGGCCAATGTCAAGTCCAGATTTGTAAAGAGTTCAATTTAATGCTCAGCGTCGTGTGTAACTTATGGAAACAGTTCCAGGATACTGAATCCATCGAGAGAAAGCCTTGGCAAGGCCGGCTAAGAGCCACGACGGACAGAGAAGATCACCATTTGTGGATTATAGAGAGGCATAACAAAGAGGCTACAGCTTCTCGGTTCTCTCGTTACTTGTATGCAGCGACAGGAATCCGTGTATCAAGGGTGACTGTTTCAAAAAGACTTCATGAGAGAGTGTTGTTTGTTAGAAGACCTGCTGTTTGCGTCCCGCTCACGTCTACGAATAGGTGAGTCTGTTTAGCATGGGACAGACAGCATAGAGATTGGAGTATGGATCAATGGGTGACCGTTCTGTTCACCTATGAGTCCAGTTTCAGCCTAAACACACCGATTCTCGCCATACATTTATATGAAGAGAACCAGGGACCCGCTACCTAAACTCTATTGCCCCCGAAATCTACAATTATGGTGGAGGAAGTTTAATGGTCTGAGCAGTCATCATGTTAGATGGCCGTACACCTCTCCATGTCTTTGAAAGAGGCTCTGTGACTAGTGTGAGGTATAGGGATAAGGTCTTGGAGCCCTATGTTTGCCTTTTCAGGGGTGCGTGCATATGGCCGCGAGTGCATTGTAATAGACGATAACATGAGGCCCCATAGAGCTCTCCTGATTGACGAACTTCTAGAGAGTGAGGATATTCGCCGTATGGATTGGCCAACCAGGTCTCCAGACCTCAACCGTATAGAGTAAGTCTGGGAATTGCAACTCTCAACCCCCCTCCTAGAACTATCCAGGAAATGAAAACAGCGTTGCCAAATGATTGGGACCAATTGCCCCAAGAACTGGTAAACTGCCTTATTTCAAGTATGACATTACGCTGCTAGGTCTGTAAGAGAAGGGGGGGGGGCATACCCCCTATTAACCCATTTCCTTTGTTTATTCTGCAACCGCTTTTTTATACCTTCCAATTCCAACGAGTATTACGCTCGGTCATACGTGTGTATTGCAATTGTTGAAAGATTATTTGTTTCGCATTGTATCAATGTATGTATACATCAAATTTCATTAAAATCGTTCCAGTAGCTCTAGAGATAATTGATCAAGTCTGCAAATTCTCTTAATTTCTTACACCAGTGTATATTAGAATTTAGAGTATAGGAATTAATAAGATAAGTTTTTTCCTTGGGCCTAGTATTGAAGCAAAATGCCAGAATAGGGGGGGGGGAATTAGCTATGAGGTTTTTATACGATTTATAAATTCACTGAAGTGAACTGATTGAATCGCTATTGGCGATTTTTTGAGATTTTGGCTACATTTATCAAAAAATTTATTCATGCTTCACTTACTCGAGAAAATTTTTAATGTTCTCTCAACGATATCCAAATCGAGAGTTTTGGGTTTGAAAATTCAACATATCTATTGATTATTTTTATCATTGTGCTAAAACCCCATTTTAAATAGAAACAAAAATTTTCGCAGTGGCATGGAAATAATTTAAATTTTAAAATACATGAACCACATTGGTAAAAAATTTCTTAAATTTTAATGTCATAATATATATATGATACTTGTTCTGAAATTTTTTTAAAAATTGTTATCGAAAAATTTGATTGTTGTTTCTATTTGCTTTGGGATCGAAATCATAATCTAAACTCTCAATATAAAAACCGCATCGATCAATGCACATCGACGAGTTTATTAACGGCTTTCTCAATCAATGGCTTTATCCCTGTATCAACATTGCTTAGCGTTCCGTATTGCATGCCGCTGTTCATTTGAAAACACACACATACACAAATATACTTTTTTCACAAGTAATTTTTTTTTTTGGAGTATACCATCAAATATAACAGCGTAGTAAAATTTTCATTCGTTATCAAGGGCTGAACATATTTCGAATTTAAGCTTTTATTTGTGATATCTAGATTAAAAATCTCCCAAATTTATTATTTTCATTTGCTTAAAGCAAATATCCATGCGACCTGGATATTTGATATTTTCTAACACGCTTTTGTAAGCTTCACCTGTATGTAACGGAATCTTTGAACTCAATTTTTACCCACTTTAAAAGGTCAAATGAATTCGAAATTTTGCACATTTCTCAAGGTCCGATGACTATAAAATAATTTAATAATTTTGTAACGATTTCCCCTTTACAGATTTGGCGACAAATTCCAGATCCCATTTCCAGATTTGGCGAAAAGAGGAGTTATAACCCTAAAGTGAAAACGACCAAAGGGTATTTCAGATTCTAAAAAAATGACGCATTTAAGATAAATTCATCAATGAATAAATGGTAGTTTAAAAAGCTAAGAAAAACTCGCTTTTATGGTAGATCGAACTAAAAAATGAAAAATAAATTACAGATTAAAAAACTAAAAACATGCTTTTTTAGTTAATAGAACTAAAAAGTAAAGAAAAAAAATAGTTCTTAATATAAGAATAAAATGATGAACGAGAAAATTAGTCGTTGTGGTAAAAGCTTAGGGTGTACTATATTTTTACATTAACTCGGCATTTCGGAATAGAGCTAGTAAGAAATTATAGCAATTGATATCGAACAGCCCGCTTTTATAGTTCCATTACTATAATAATAAATTATATTTTAAAAAAATTTAAAAAAAACACCCTTTTAATATAGTTAATCGAACTAAGTTGTAACTTAATCTTTTAGTCGCCAAAACTGGGAATGGAATCTGATATTAGTCGCCAGATGTGGGATGGGATCTGAAAATGCGAAAGCATTAATCCTGTTGTTCCTGATCAGATAATGGAACAAAATTATTGTATTTTCATCGGTCTTGGACAAGTGAGCAAAATTTCGAATTAATATGACCTTGTAAAGTGGGTAAAAATTGAGTTGAAAGATTCCGTTACATACAAGTGAAGCTTATAAAAGGATGTTAAAAAAAGCGTGTTTTTTAAAACTATAAATTATTTTTATTAGTGTGGCCCTCTAAAGAAGGCTATTGGCGATTCACCTCGTTATTTTGAACTACGGTCAAGGGATCCGAGTTGGCATTCCACTCTCTAAACTTCCATACACGCCATGACCATGGTAGTCGAATTCATGGCTGACGAGTGACGGGATCGAGTTCTGGTGCTACCGAAGGCCCGCCGTGTAGAGGGGTTGGTGCACATTAAATCTTTCGTGGTTCAAAGTCCTTACGTAAGCAGGGTGTAGAAGTCTGGAGAGAGGAGTGCCATTTTAGATGTCATTTGACCAATGCTCAAATTGACCGTCTGCAATAGCCTTTGCGTTGCAGTAGAGTTGGATGTAAATAAAAAATCGAATCCAGCTCATTCCCCTTCAACCTGGAAAACAGAGGTATATAAAACAAAAATACGAGTTTAAAAACGATAGTGAAGATTAAATGAAAACAAGTTTTTTGTCGACATGGATGAGAATATAATTTTAGCATTCATAAAAGCCAAAAATTCGTTGTGATAAACTGAAAGAAAATGTTTACTTAAAGAAATAAATCTTCTAGCAATCCTATAATAATTTCTTGGAAGCTTTTACTTTTTAATTTCCATTTCCTAAAATTTAATGCTAAAACTACCATTTTATACATAAATATGCCGTATAAAACTTTTGAAATATATTTCATAAAATGTTGTTCTACCAAATCTAAACTCATTTGATGGCAATTTGAAATTCCCGAAGATTTAAAGTTGTGTGGATCGAAAATTCGACAAATTCCACTGAAGCTCTCAAGATTGGCATTTCAAATGAAAGCGACAAATCAGCTTTTGACAGCAAAATTTGAAGAAAAATTAATTGTTTACATTTGTCTGAAAACGCGTGTATCTGTTAAAAATACAAGAATTAAATCTTTGTAAAGTTTACTTTTTCACACACATTATAAAAGGGTGTAGAGCACTGAGAGAATTTACCTAAATAAACGAAAATGAGAAATTTTTTATAACTATTAGATTCTCCACATAGATACTGGAGAGTGAAAAAGTAGCCAATTTTGTGGATAAAGAATAATTTATGCTTATATTATATCCATTCACACAAAAACATGTGGTTTTTAATTAGCTTTTCACAGACGTAGAAAGAGCAGAAGTACCGCATTCCGCTGTTAAGGGGGGAGTGAACAGGAATTGATTTTAGAAAAAGAAGGGGGGTCAGCAGACCAAGGGGTCAGCACAATGAAGTGGACAGTGTCCCTAATCCGAATGGGTGAAACCGAACGCTATCGAGCGCCCCGGAGATGGAGAGTGATTGGAGGAGAGAGAAAAACTGTCAGAGGGGGGGGGGCATGATCTATAATTCGATCGGAGCAGGGGTCGCCCGCGCGGAGGTGGCGCTGTTTGTTTCGTCGCCCCCTTCCCTTTTTCCGACCACCTCTCTTCTCTCAGACGATAAAATGGCCGTGCCCTTCCCCTGGCTTATACTTTTGTTCGTCCGTCTCATTCCATCGCGGTTCTTGTAGCGACTCGCTTACATTCCTCAGTAATAAAAAGGAGCTTCTTTCTTATTTTCTTACAGAACACTGATTGGCCAGAAAGAAAATATATCGAGTATTCCCTCCCCTTCAAGCAGTGTTAGATACCAACAGTCCTTGGTTAATGGAGATTCCCCTTTAGCCACCTATTCCAATGTCAACTAAATTATTTACTTCTTTTTTACAACTTTCTTTTCCTCAATTAGTTAATGAATTGTTTATAATATAATTCTGCACAATAACATATTGGAAGACTCGTTGCTCAACGCTAACCACGAACGATTTCACAAAAAGTTTTATTATTAATTAGCCTTTTTATTAATTAATGTCCCTCCTTTACTATGTCCAGCCCCAGTATCACTAAAGTCGTGGCCGAGGTAGTTTAGGGGTCAAGGTAACGGACTCGTGGCAGGCGTGTCTCTGAAGACCCGCCGTGTAGTGCAGCGATACACGTTAAATCTGTCGAAAGCTCAAACGTCCTCTCGTTGGTGTGGTGTGATAGTTAGGAGAGGGGTTACCCCAGCTCAGGTGTCGTACTCATCACTTGAACGTGGTTCAAAATCACGAGGTCCGTCGCCAAAAGACCTCGAATACCTGAACAGTGCGACGTTAATATTCACTCACTCATTAACTGTACCACTAAAGTCTCGCCGTGTAGTAGGGCTGATACACGTTTTATGTGTCGAGTCTCAGAATCCTCCCACTGCATGGAGTGGAAGTTTGAAGAAGTGGTGACAGCTCAGGTGTAGTCCTCGTTACTTGACCATTGTTGACTTGTTCAAAATGACAAAGTCCTTAGTCAAAAGCCTCTTGTAGCTGAATAGTGCGACGTTAATATTCACTCTCTTTTTAAAAAGTTTCAGAAAAGTATTGTGAAGCTTATTTCGATAGTCTTTCATAGCAACAAAAAAAGAAGAATTGGACATTCGAGAACCAGAAAAAAAAATAAAACAATTATGTTATGAAGGAATCAATCGGATCTAGTGAAGAAAGTTTCCGAATTTAATGTCTTATCCCCAATCGACAGTGCAATTGTTTCTTTAAAAATTCAAATTCTCACAAAGATGACACATCGTATAGTTTTTCCATGTACATAATTCGAATAATATCCAAAAAAGGACTGAAAACACTCTTAAATACAGCAAAGGCTGAAAGCAATGATTTAGATTTATTTCGTAAAATCAAAATGTGACATCCAATTTTGCCTCTCACAATCCCAATATTACAAATATTGTATTTCATTGTATAACCTGGAAAATTTTTCATTTAAAAAATAAATTATTTGAATTTTTTTGAATTTTTTTTTTTACTTCTCTGATAATTATACTTTGTATCGTATATTTGAAGAGGAAAAAAAAAAGTGTTTCTTCAAATTAAAGTTATTTTTTTAAAAAAAATCGCGAGATTTAGGTTTAGCTTAAAATGATTTGCTTCTTGTTTTATTAGTCGAATTCGGATTGACCAAATTTGTCAATTATGATGTATTTATATATCAACACAGTGTATAATACAATGTATTTGTGCAACACAATATAAAAGAAAACGAATTGAAAACGCACGTGTATTCTACGAAATTGCATTTCAAGCTGTGTTTTATAAGAAGCAAATGTATTTGTTTCTGAATTTACTAACAATCGTTCATGTTATTGAAATATTAATTTATCAAGACAAATTAATTATTTCTCCTTTTCTTTTATTCTATTTTATGCGGTGTAATGTACAGCAAAGTACAGTCCTTTTTTTACAGAACGAAAGGAAAATGTAGACCAGGTTATTTTATATTGAATATTGCTTTTGATCGAGCTGTCCTTAAAAGAGAAAAGAATTTTTAAAATCTTACGTTATAAAATGAAGTGTTGAAAAAAATATCTGACGTTTATTTTGATATGAAGCTATAGTAATGCCGAGTATTACATTGGAAAAAATAAATTTATAAAATCTTACTTTTTGTTTTAAAGAGAAACATTTTACAACGATTTAATTTCAAAATAATAAGCAGAAAAATGCAGTAGATCTGAAAAGAAAATTAAGAAAAGGTTATATACAATCAATAAAATACACCAACCCTCTGAGCTGCTTTGTCAATGTGAGAAACTAAAGTGCTTATTTAAAGCACCACAAGTTTTTCAGGAGAGAGAGAGGAGAAAGAGAAAATGTGATTTATTTTTAATTTATAAAAGAATTCAGCAACGAGTTCTTATATCGAAGCGAAGCGCTCCAAAATTAATTTGGCGTAATTTAAGATAAAATCCGTATTGCATATAAATAATTGTTTTTGTATGACAACACATAATCATAAGAATCTTTACATCGCAAAAATTCATCTATGTCCACATATTTGGGTACGGTTTGCATAAGCGATGGGCAGGAAAAAGGAGAGTTTCTCTTTTTAAACACAGTATTTTTTGTCAGAAGGGTACAATGGCCCTTTTCCTGGCAATAAAATGCTCTTACTATGTAAGTGAGTGAGTGAATATTGACTTCGCACAGTTAAGCTAAACGAGGGCTTTTAGCGACGAACCTCGTCATTTGGAACCATGGTCAAGTGACGGGGACGACACCTGAGCTGACACTCCACTCTCCTACCACACCACACCAAAGGGAGGACGTTTGAGCTCTCGACAGATTTAACGTGTATCGCTCCCCTACACGGCTGGTCTTTAGTGGTATTGGGCTCGAACTCATAACACACCGGCCACGATCGGATGCCTTAGCCATTAGGCTACTGTGGCCCTCTTAATATGTAATAAAGATAGTACAAAATATAATTTATGAAAATATGTTTACTTTACGCTGTAGGATCAAAGATAGATGTACCATTAGGTGCAAAAAAATCACGAAAAAGAAATTTATTAAATTATATAAACATTTTGAAGGCTTAAACATTAATTTTTAAACCACACCTACTCTTATTCTTTTACATGCATTTTGAACTTTTAAGTTGAAAATAAACAAAACTGGGCGAGGTAATTGCTTCTGAACATAAATGGTACGCACTCTCTAAAATGACCCAAGCGATCCACCATGAAAGGAATTTTCCGATTTGTATGAATAGCGGGGGAAACATTTAGGGTAAACGTTTAATTTTTTTTAAAAAAAAATAATAATCAGATTTTTAATTTCGGAGATAAAGCTACATATAGTGAAAAAGGTAGGTATTAGGCCACCTCTGAATTTTATGGAAGTTGTTACTGGGATTAGTATTGATTTGTAGAATTGGAGAATGTTTTTTTTGAAAGATCGTTTACAAATTTCCTCTAACTAATCCAGATTATAGTAATATTCTGAAATAGCAGGACGCGCCTGCTCATCAGACCGATACCTTGACCACTTGGCTACCGCAGCCACGTGTAGAGTGGATAGCCCCCCCCCCCTTTTGTTCTGACATATTTTTACTGGTCATCAGAGCTTAATTTGTCTCATCGGCCAATAAAATTATATTCCATTCAGTGGAATTTTAAGATGAACGAGTTCCTTCAAAAGTACTTATCGGTAAGTACACGTGAAGGGGAATCGGCGTCATGGGCATTCTTCGAGTCTCTCCTAAATGATTCTTGTGGGTATTTGGAGTAGGGAATCACATTGTTTATCTGTTAATGACGAATTGGTTGCTGTAAAAGCCCTTCATTTATCAATTGCTACCTTTCTGTCAATGCATTCTGCCATGACTCCAGCGTTCGGGCCAGCATCGCTCATTGATGGCATCATTCCGATCTGAATGTAAATTTGACCATCCTTAACTCAATTGCTCATCATCTCTTAAGGGGCGACAGATGTTTTAAAACACGGTGAAGTGATGAGGACGACACTCGAGCTAAGACCCCACTCTCAAAATTTCCACACCACATAAACGTGAGGATCCCTTGTTGCAACTAGTGAACAATAACGTGCATGTTTCTTTTACATGATGTGCATTTGATTTATTTTTAATCTAATTAATAAACAGAAGATTTTAATTTAAAAATAGTTTGCATTTTTTGCTCACTCTGTTATTAACTATCAATTAAAAAAATTTACAGATTTCTGTATTATTTACAAAACCGAGTTTTAAACCAGTTGTAGTAAAAAAATGAAATCCTAAAATCCTGTTTTTAAGTTTTATTAAAATTGTAAAATCAGTATAGTAGCCGAAGTTTTCAAAAGAAAACTGTGCACTCTAACAATTGGGATTTCTCCTCCCTTCCTTTTATACCATGTGGCCGTGGTAATCTAGTGGTCAAGATCACTGTCTCTTGGTCAGCATGTCATGAGTCAGAACCCTAGTGCCACTGAAGCCCCTGCCGCTTAGAGAGGCCGATGGACGATAAATTATTTGCCTCAAAAACCTCATCTTGGTGTGGCTTGGTAGTTAGGAGAGATGACATTCTCGTGACAGGGCTCAAAGAGACGAGGTTTGTTGCCTTAGAGTGTGACGGTAATAAGCACTCCACCTGGAGGCTGAGTAGTGATTCTTTTATGTTTCACCAAAATATAATCCTTTTGGAATCGGATCGAAAGATATTTGCATCAGAAATTTCTTTTGAATCAGAAAATATCTTCTTATAAAAAGCGTTTCTTAGAATAAAAGTTTTAAACTACTCGACAAAAATAAAAAAAATAAAATAAATAAATAAAAATAAGAAAATGCCGGCCTTAAGTATGCAAATATAATTATTATTAACAGTGAAATAAGAATAATCATTTAAGAAAATTATACATATCCCCCCCCCCCAAAGAGTGAACTTCAAATTATCATTCTCGATTGTAATATTTTAAAACTCCATTGGTTTTGCTTATTATAATTTTTTTTTTTACTTTCTCTCCCTTTGTCCCATAAAATCGAATTATTCAAACTGTTTTTAAATTTTGTAATATATGTTGAGACAGTAAAAACAGAAAAGGTTTTAATTCTATTTGTGTTCTGAGATATTAATTTTACGTCATTTTCAGATCCTTTAGAGCACAGTTCTCTCTTCTACAATGTTAAGAACTTTAAAAAAATGTATGAATGAAGCACAGACACCTTCGAGAAATTGAGGTTTTTTGCTCAGGCGCCATTTTTCTGAGAGCAGTGTCTCTAGAGTGAATAGGGAAAAGAATAAAAAATACCTCAAAATCGTATCATTTATTTTTCAAAGTGAAATCCTTTTTCTGCATCAAGTGATAAAGTCTTGGGTCATTATGAAAAAGAATGAATTAAATGGATTGATCAAGGAGAAATATAAGAAATCAAAACATCTCGAGAAATGTGTATCAGAAAGGTTTATAAGCAAATTAAGTTGTGGCCGATGTGTCACAACTCCGAGCCTGGTACCGCTGAAGACCCGCCGTGTAAGAGGGCACGTTAAATCAGTTCAGGTTCAAAGTCCTCACGTTAGCATTCTGTTGATGTTGGGATAGCAGTGTGACAGCTCAGGTGTCGTCCTCGTCACTTGACGGAGGTTCAAAGATATGTGGTCCGTCACTAATAGCGCTCGTGTTGCTTTAAGTACGACTCATATTTTCATCGAGATAGTCTGCACTTTTCCATTAAAGCACGCTTTATGTATTATTCGTTTTTCCTAAATGTGTATTAATGTACAAAAAAATATAAAATCCCTATTTCAATATGTGACAGTGCATGTTATATCAGACAAAAATATAAGAAAATGTATGAATGAAACACTTAAATTTAAATTTTAGAATAATAAAAAAAAATTTTTTTTGTGCTATTGGCCAATAACAAGCTTTATTAAAAAACCACATCATCTCTCCACTTCCCTTATATTGGGAAGGGAATAGCGAGTGACTAAGGGTTTATGAACATCAAACTCAACGAAACACAAGGGCTATTGGCGAAGGACCTCATGGTCAAGTAACGAGAACGATACCTGAGCCAGCCCCCACTTTCCTATATTCCGCACTACACCTCGTGAGGACTTGGATACACGCAGGTAGAACGTGCATCAGCCCCCTCCAGATGAAGAGTTTCTACTGACATCAGGACCCGAACCCATGACTCAACAACGCCAGCCTAAAGTTCATGACCATGGCCATTCGCTGCCATCTGGAGATGGAAGAAAGTAGAATCAACATAAATATAGAAGAGTCATTCTATATTTTAAGGAAGAATGAATATTTATAAAATGTAACTAGAGTTGTTTTCAAGATAATGTTAAAATGTTTTCTCTCTCATCCCTTTTTAAAAATTTTATTGTGTAATAGGAATATAAAGATGTTTCTATGTGAAAATAGTAATGAGTAATGATTAAATAAATAAATATAAAACGTGCATTATGTAAGTCAATTTTTTTAAAAGTGAGCCAATGTTTATATATATATATTTAACAAAGAAGTTTTTTCACACATCAATGATTAAGTATTTATAACTATGAAAACTATATTTTTAAAATAAAATTCTCATTAAAAATAAGGAAATATTTAAAAATGTTCAAGAATTTTCAATTGCCCCGGAATTTACATTTTACACCTTTATTTACATACTTGGGGCCGTGGGTAGCCTAGTGGTTAGAGCATTGGACTCCAGACTGGAAGGCCTGGGATCGATGCCCGATGCCACCAAATGCCCACCGAGTATATACGGAGAATGTGCTCGTTAAATCAGCGGGTCCGAATGATGTCGCCATCTATCGTGTTGTCCCGAGCAAAATCGCACTGTCACCTTCATGGGGGCTCAAAAGTCTAACGACAGACGTAAAATTCTAGCCCTTGGCCGCGATGAATTTCGTGGACCTTGATCTGATGTTACTGTCGATCAGGTGGCATAAGCAACAACAACAACAACATATTTGTGAATACAAAATCCGCTTGTAATGATCCTGTTGAATAACTGAGGAAATAAACAGTGCTTGTATTGAAAACATCTAATAATTCAATGATATCGACAATACTTAATAAGGGGAATAGACATAACGAGAAAGTATTTATGTGTACGAAAAAACTTTCAAAACTTCGCTATACCTTTAAAAGGGTAATTCTTTGAATAATAATCAAGAGTAATTCGAATAACAGAGGTAGCCTAGTGGTTACGGTCACGATCTCTTGTCCGGTACGTCATGAGAACAAGTCTAGTGACACTGAAAAGGGGTCCTTGCACGTTAAGCCGGACGAGGCTCAAATACTTCCAGTCTGAAGGACGTCGAGTTTAAAGAGGAAGATGTAAGCTCGGGTGTTGACCTCGTCACTTAACCATGGTTTAAAATGACGAGTTCCATCACCCCAGTAGCCCTAGTGTTACTTTAGAGTACGACTTTCATAAATACTCACTCGAGTACCGTTAGATAAAAGTATTGAGAAATTTATTTAAATTCTTTTAAATATTTGAAAATTAAAAAACTTCTGTGGTTTTGTATACTTTAACTGCGTTAGCCAAACTAAAACCAGGGAAATGGATTTGAAACTGTGCGTATAAATCTACTTAGATGATATAGAAGTTTAAATAATATAGAAGAATGATTAGATTTTGGCAATACTTATATTTCTGAATTTTCTTCTAAATAATGCTTAATAGTATTAATTTTCAAAGGTTATTTAAGATAGAAATACTTTAGGCACTTTCAACACAAGTTAAAAGTTATGTTCGATGCAAAATAATTCGTTTTAAAAAGCAATATGTTTAAAAACTATAGTTTAAAAGAATTAAAAAACACGCTTTTATGGTTAATTGAACTAAAATGTAAAAAATAGTTCTTAATATAAGAATAATATGATTAACGAGAACAGTGCCGATTTAAGCTCATTTTGGGCTCTGAGTTCAAAAGATCTACAGCCCCTCTCGGCTAAATTGGATCGAAATTTATTACCAGAAAATCTGCTTTCCAGTTTTGCCTGACCCTTCCAGCCGGCGGGCCCCTGGACCAACGCTCTAAGCGCCTAGTGGATAAACCAACACTGACGAGAAAATTAATGTCCTTGTGTTTAAAGCGTGGGATGCTCGATATATATTGTTAAAATTTCTTACTAGTTCTATTCCAAAATGCCGAGTTAGTGTAGAAATGTAGTACAAAACCTCTCACGCTTTTACCGCAATGACAGTAATTTTCTCATTAATCATTTAAACCTTATACGAGGGTAACTTTGAAATGTTTGAGATAAGTGCAGACGAGAAGTTACAAAACAAAATTAACGGTTTAAGTTGAAAATACAAAGTATTTTAACACAGCAGACGACTTTTTACTGATTTACTTCAAGTTGTTTAACGTAGAATAAATTTTAGACAGAAGAGAAAATGGAGTTGCGCGAAAACATTATGGTGCTATGATTTTCTATGATTTTAAAACTGGATTAAATCAAGAGGAATGCGTTCAATAGCTGCAATTAACATTTGGTGATGAATCTCCATGTCATGCAACTGTATTCAGATGGTTTAAAGAATTTTGCAGTTGTCATAGTTTTCTTCAGGATGAAGAATACACATGAAGGCTGAGGTTGGCAGTAATTCTGGTTAATGTGCCTGCCATACGAAAAATGTTTATGGATGAAAACCGCTGTATCTACCAAATGATACAGAACTTTAAATCCGCAGCCATATACAAAATTATTCATGAAGAATTACATGTGAAAAAAAGTAGTTTGCCTTTGGGTTCCCCATAATCTAACTGAGCACCAAAAAGAGGAGCGTGTCAGAATCAGTTAAATTGCTAAATGATGGGGGCCACTGCATCATTTGTTTAACGGTTGATGAAACGTAGGAGCTGTTTTTTTAACGTTCCAACACGCCAAGAAAGCAAAGTATGGGTCTTTGAAGATGATTCTACGCCAACAATGTTGAAAAGACAACGAGCAATGAAAAAATAAATGTATGTCGTTTTCTTCAGAAGTATGGGACTGGTCAAAGCCAACAAGTTGGAAGGACAGAAGGGAGTAACAGCAGACTGGTATACCACTAAATCTCTTCAAGAAATTCTCCAAGAAGTTAATGTTAGGGCACTAATGCTTCACCATAACAATGCATCTTCCCATACAGCCGGTTTAAAAGTTGAGTTTCTTAAGTAAAAAACAAATTAAATTGATAGAACATCCACCTTATTCACCAGATCTAGCTATATGTGATTTTTAGTCATATTTTAATCTAAAAAGAATTTTCGTGGACGTCGTTTTCATTCAGAAGAAAAGATCGATGTGGCGATAAATACATTTTTTCATCAATTCCAAGAAATGAAAGGTTTGAGGCATTTAATCTGTGGGAAAATTCGTCTACAAAAGTGCATTGATGCTAGAGGAGACTACTTTGAACACTCCTAAAATTTTGTAAGTATAACTTTAAAAACCTAGGAATATCTCAAAAATTTCAGTGACCCTCGTATCAAAAATTATTTATTACATTTTAGTTCTATTAACCATAAAGAGCGTGTTTTTTAGTTTTTAACACCCTTTTTATAAGCTTCACTTGCATGTAATGGAATCTTTGAACTCCATTTTTACTCATTTTAAGAGGTCAATTTGAAATTTTCCTCACTTGTCCAAGAGCGATGACAATACAATAATTTAATAATTTTGTTCCATTATCCTGATCAGAATCATCAGGATTAACGATTTTCCATTTTCATATCCCATACACCTTCTGGCGACTAATTTCAGATCCCATTTCAATATTTGGAAAATAATTCCTGATTAGGTGACTAAAACATGAAGTTACAATTTAGTTTTAAAAAAATAAAAGGGTTTTTTTTTAAAAAAATTTAAACACTCATTTATTTTAAACTCTAATTTATTTTTCATTTTTTAGTCCAAACTTCAAAAAAGCGTGTTTTTTTAGTTTTTTGAACTTATTAATTGAAGAATTAATTTTAAATGCGTCATTTTTTAGAATCTGGAATACCCATTGGTATTCCATCAGTGTGTCGATACTGCCTGGTTTGCAAAATGTAGGATCGGACAACTGAAAGAAATCGGGAACTTTGAAATATTTCAAGCGGAGGAAAATCAGTGATATTTTTCACTAAAAAGAACTCAATATTCGCTCTGAAATTTGCACCAGCATTAGATATAAAAATACAGGTTTTGGATCGAAGAGTTTGTGAGAAATTATTTAATCCGTGACTTCTGAATCAATTTTCAGCTGTTTTGATGAAATGAAGCAATGAATGATGCTTCACTCTACAGATCCAACAAGAGAATTTAGAAAAACTTTATAACTGATTTTAGACTTGTCTGAGTTTAGTTCGAACTTGTTTTTTTCTTTCACACGCACGAGACTCTTTTATTTCAATTTTTAGAAAAACTAGACACTTGTAAAAATTATGGTAAGAAATTGCTGTCGCACACTCCCCTTTCCACACAAAGAACACTTTTTGCTTGTTTGTTGTATTTATATTAACCCCAAGCCTTTTCGCTTTTAGGGTTGTAACTTATTTTAGTCGTCAAATCTGGAGTTAGTCGCCAAATCTAGAAATAGTTAATCCTGATGATCCTGATCAGGACAATGGAACAAAATTCTGAAATTATTTTATTGCCATTGGTCTCTGACAAGTGTGCAAAATTTCGAATTGATCTGACCTTTTAAAGTGGGTAAAAATCGAGGTAAGAGATTTCGTCACATGCAAGGGAAACTTATAAAAGCGTGTTAAAAAGAGGCAGAATTTAATTTACAGCAAAAAAAAATATTCTCAAACCAGAAATAGTTTGGAAACGGGTTTATTCAACTTGTTTTCCGTCAATTCTTTTTAAATGTATCTGAGCTATTAATTAATGGTTTTCAACTCAAAACCAAAAACACGGTGAATAATTTATGAAGTTTAAAGATAACTTTATTTTAATATGCGTCAATAGAGAAATGTTCAACACTCACGTGCATTAAACGTGAAAACAGATCGGGAAAAAACTTTGGGTTAAATCGATTTTTTTTTCTCTAAAAGAAATTTCTGTGTGTTACAGTAAAATTCTATGTAGTTTTCAAAAATATTTTTGCGTTTTAGAAGTTATAGCTTAAGTTATATATTTTGTGATAAAGCTTATAAAAAAATTCAAAAATCTTTGAAGTTTAATACTAAATTTTAAATAAAATTTCAGTAAGATTTTTTTTAAAAATATAGCCGGAATCTTGTAAAATTATATGTATCTATGAAAACATCGATGACCAAAGAGAATCATTCCTTTTACATTCACTAATATTTTATTATTTTTTTATGTGTATTCAGTTTAACTTTCAAAAAACGAATGTTGGAACATTAATTAAATATTTAAAAAATCATTTAATAGATTTCCATGTACTTGATCCGAACAATACCAGTTCCTGTCAGTTACCAAGCACATAAGCGAATTAACTGACTCAAGAAATTACCAAATAGAGAAAGTAAGAGCCCTTCGAAAGAATTTTCCGCCAACATGAGACCACGGTAGCCAAGTACAGCGCTGCCCAACCTTTTTATATCCGCGGACCGGTCAATGTTTGATTATTTTACCGCGGCCCACTGACGTTGGGGGAGAAGTTCATTATTTGTATTTTAGATTGTTTTAATTTAATCACATTTTAGTTTAATTGTATTTAAATATGCAGAATAAAATGCATGTACGCCCAAAAAAGAAAGGAATATAAAGTAATTTATATGGAAATTCGCACAAACCACAAACAAACGAGAGAAATACACCACAGAAAATAAATAGAAACAACCTTCTTTGGGTGGCCCGTTTCCATTGGATTCACGGAAAGGGTGCTGGGGACCACTGTTCCAGGGATCAAAGTAACTGACCCGTGGCCGGCGTGTCATGAGTTCGAGCCCAGTACCGCTGAAAATCCGCAGTGCAGAGGGAACCAATGCACTTTAAATATGTTGAGTCCTCCCGTTGGTGTAGGGTGGAAATTAGGAGAGGGGTTGCCAGCTCGGGTGTTGTCCTCGTCACTTGACCATGGTTTAAAATTACGAGATCCATCGCCAAAAGCTCTTGACTAGCTGAATAGTGCGACGTTCATATTCACTATTCACTCACTCACTCTCCCACCAACATGATCTTCTCTCTCAGCTTCCCTTCGCCCCTTTATTATTTCTTTTTTTTAGATTGAACTTTTCAACCGGGGTAGGATTCTCCCCCTATTCTTAAGCTATACATCTATATGAAGTGAAGTTTAACTCGGTAGTCAGTTGTACTCTCAGCCTTTGTGTGTGTTATGTCACGTAAGAAAAAAATAGGAGGTATTTAAAAAAAAGCAAACTTTTCAATTAAAAAAATCATAAAAGTACAAATATTTCTTCGAAACATTCCAAATATTACCCTTAAATATACCCAAATGTTTTACAACGACTGATATAAAAAGACAAATATTTATTTTTTTAAGGATAAATGTAAGTTAGCAAAACAAAATATTCGAGTAAATGCTGCTGATATTCAATAGGATCCTCTTAGCATAAGGTAAGATCAGATTTGTTCTTCATTTACAATTACTTTCAGACAGAATCATCCCATAAAAAATAACATCGGTCAAAAAACGAGTGTTTGAAACATGACTTTTCTTTCAACCTTCACTCTTTGCATAACATAAGTTTTTTAAACTTTAAATTTTAAGAGAGAAAGGAAACGTTGAGTCACACAATTGAATTTATTCCATATAATTACTTTTAGTTTTCTTTTTTTCTTTTTCTTCAACAATTACAATTAAAAGTATAGTTTTCATTATTTGTTGTTATTTAGCATTGATTTTCAATAAACATTAGCACAAAATAGCAAAGTTTTGCGTAAAGTATTTTTTTTTAACTTTTTAAAATTTTACGAGAAGATAGTTTAATTTGCTGGGGGATTTTAAAATTCAACTGTTTCACGTTGTAAGCAATAGGAATTATGAGTAAAATTTAATTCTTTAAATAATTAGTTTTAATTAATAATTTTTTTAATTATAGTTAAATTATCGTATTGTCATCCAAAACAATCGTGTATAGAAAATTTCAACTCAGTGGAGCGCTTTAAAATGTGAAAAGAATACTTTTAAAGTTTTTACCCGAGCATAGTTACAATGCGAGTAGAAGAAAACCCATTAAAAACGAAGAGTACACTATTTTTTAATTATATCTATGAAAAAAATATGTATTGATGTATATCACGTATATTAGTATATAAAAAAAGATTTAAGAAATCTTAATTGTGCTCCGATTTAATTTTACGTATTGATTAGTTCATAGATATCTCTCAGAAGTAGCACAAGGGCTGTGAGCCATGAACCCAGAAATCTTGCCGATTGACAAAGACGACACCTGGACTTGCACACTTTAACTCTTCAGACTTCCACACTACGCCAATATGAGGACTTTTGAAGCTCGACAGATTCAACGTGCAACAGTAAGTTTTTAGTAACATCAGAACTTGAAAATATGATTCGACCTCAACAAGGCCGATCAAAAGTTTGTGACCATTTAAATTTCTGCAATAATGGGCGGGCTTAAGGAAATTCCATACAAATGTTTCATATTTAAAAATGATTGCAGAGCAAGATTGTAATATATATAGATGATGTACTTTTTATATAGTTGTGTGCATTAAAGTGTAAATATGTATTAGCTGGACAAGTGTTTGCTGGTTTCACTTAAGGTTAGCCTTAAGCTAGTTAATTATAACATATTACAGTAGAACGTCGTTTATCCGAATCAATTGAGACCGGACACCGTTTGGATGCGCGATTGTTTGGATAACCGAAAACCGAATGCGACCCATCCAGTATATGAAACCGGACACTATACGAATATTGAAAATCATAACATGCGGGAAACGTGCTTGAAGAAAAAGCAAAATAGGTGCAAAATGTCGAATTTTACCTTGATTGTGGAAAGTTATCATTTATTTTTCGCTGTACCGTTGTACACCTTCGTTTTTTCACTGCAAGGTCTCCGATTCTCTTCAATAGCAGTAGTTGAGTAGGACAGTACCCTGATTGTTGTTCGTACCACTCCATAGCTGTCTCTAACGCAGAAAAAGCATCAGAATTTGATGAACCCTTGCTACTTTCGTTTTTGTAGTTCTCGTCTTCCTCCGTTTCATCGTCGACAGGGTCGGATTCTTCTTGCATGGAAGTCACAATCTCGTCATTATTTAGCATTTGAAATCCACAATCTTCTGCATCGCATGCCATCCAGGTTTCTATATCAACAAAACTCAACAAATGAGTACGTATACACCCCCTCACTTGGAAACAAACTGACTTAATATTCCGTGCAGATGTTTACGAAACCACACAACTGAAGTTCCCCAAATATCCCTGACCTTGGGGTTTCCGTCACTTTTGGCCTCACACGAAACAACTGTAAAGCATTGCACTGTTCGAAAACGTATCCGGACTTTGGTTCGGATATTTGACGCTCCGGATAATAAATATTCGGATAAACGACGTTCTACTGTATAATATATGTAATTCTATGGTGTAACTAGTTTAATAAGCTAGTTAAATTTTTCTTAAGTAGGTTAATTTTTCTAGTTAGGTTAAATTTTTCTTAGGTCTTCAAAATAAAAATTATAAATAGAATAATTTTTTTTCTTTCAGGTGATAAATAGTTTTCTTATTACTTTTAATTATTGCTGTAGTACGAATCTTATTAATAGCAACCCACATGATTTCTTGAAACATTTATCCAGATTTGTTAGTGTATGTATTACATACACATTTTTCTCGGTAACTATTTGGAACTCAGAAGGACTTTAGTGAAATTTAAGGAAACGCATGTGGATATTTAAAATTGTTGATGTGAGTTCCTAATTTTTAATAAATTACTAAAATAAGGTTATTAATTTCTCTATCACTAGTTGCTGATTTAGTTAAAGATCTATTGTTTTGAAAATGCTATTCATATACTATAGTAATATTTGCAATTAATACCATAGTTTCAACTATAATTTTATCAACATAAACTAAAGTTTAAAAATTTTTTTATTTAATTTTTTTAAAGTGAGTACTATTAGAGGAGTACGGGGCAAGATGACTATATTAACAATTTTTTGTTCTTTATTAATTTATTTTTAGGGTAGTGAAATTAATTTTACATGAACTTTTAGAGTAGTCCTTTGCAATATTAAAATATATTACCATTTAATTCTTCAAATAACAGAAGTAAAGAATAATTTTATTTTTTTCATAACCTTAACAAATCGTTATCTTACCCCAATACTGAGATTCATGATAGTTGTAGGATTTTCTAACAATGGCAAATGAAAAATCAAAAAAGTCTCAAGTAAACTTAAAATTAATTCACTTTACTATCAGCAGAATATTTAAGAACCAGTTTTTGAAGCAGTTCCAACTTTATATGGAAATGACACACATTGATAAAGTTGATCTTCATATGGACAAAGCCTCTTGTCACACGTCTAAGTCAACTGCCTCTTATTTAGCAAAGAAAGAATCAGAATCAGGAATAAAACGTATTCCACATTTTATGAAATGCGTGTAAAATCCCCCTACGCTTCTGCAATAGACTTTTGTGCTTTCGGTTTATTGAAACGAGCCTTAGGAAAACAGAATGCACGAACACTGAACGGACTTTGGAAAACGATTCAAGCAGAATGGAGTAAAATTTGCATAACAGTTTACTTTCATGAAAAATTCGAGCTAGAGATATTGTCAACCATTATGGCTATCAGGTAGAAGCAGATTTCTACAAAAAAATATGGTATCTATTGATAAAAATTAACTATCAAAATCGTTTCCATAAAGTGTGTGAACGACCTAGCTCCTGAAACTATTACTGTCTTCTTTTCATTTGTTAACTAAAGCCTTCCTTTAGTTTCTTCTTCAACAACGTTTGTAACTAACAAGTCGTCAGCTTAACTTTCTTTTCATTAGAAAATATAATTTGCTTCCATTTGTCATTCCAAGGCATAACATTCTTAAGCAGTAGCGCACACAAAAGTTTTTCAAGGAGGGGGTCCATGGTCGAAAGTCCCCCAACTCGAATCATACCTCAAGACGACACAATTGATTCTTATTTCGTCGATTTTGTTAACAAAAAAGAGTAAAATATAAAGTATTGAATTAATAATTAACATTAATTAATAAAATAAATTGTTAATTACAAATACTTAATTAAATTTTACGTTATATATATATATATATAAGATTACCATCAATCGAAAAAAAGTGAAGGGCCTTGGGGGGGGGGGTCCGGACCCCTAGGACACCTCCTCTTGTGTGCGCCACTGTTCTTAACCCATTTCAACAATTGTGCTCCAATAACTTCAAGTTTTCTCCATCTTCACAAATTTTGCGTTAGGACTGATTGGACTGAAGACTCTTCCACACTCTGTAGCACGTGAAATTTTTCTGCTGAAACATTTAAAAAATACATGAAGGAAAGAACCCCCCACCCCATCCTTTTTTTTCTTTCGTTGGTAGACGAAAAATTTGTCAATCGTCTCTTAATCTCACAAACTTCTTTTAGTTTCAAAAGTTTTCATTTTTTTAAACCTTTTTTCTAATAACGATTTTTTGCCAGTATTAGAACTCTTTATTAGCCTACTATCATTTATGTGCTTAACAGTATTCATGTAAAATAAAAATTTTCTCACTTTGCATTCAGATAACTCTTCACCTCTGGAAATCTTCAAAAACATGTATATAGATAAAAAAAAAACTAAACCTGCATTTTTGCTTCTGCGGTAAAGTTTCCAAGAATTATTAAGGCATACGTTTTTTGATTTTGATATGATATATATGTTAATTTTTTCAGGTGGATTTACAATTTTATTAACAGATCTCGTATGTAGTTTCATTAGAAGTTACTTTTAAAGTTACAATTAGTGCAGAAGTATTTTTTGATGAATTTTAAATGCACTAGTATTTCATAATGCTTTATTCTGTAAATAGTTTTTAACTTATTGAGAGATATACTATATATATATACCTAAGTCTAAGAGTATTAGACTTTTAACGGTATTCACAAACCTTCTTAAAACCCTCTCTTCTTGATTTAAAAAAGGAAAGAAATTGAATTTCTAATGGAAGCATTTTTATCTTTTACACCCCCCACCCCACTCTCTTTGGGATTCTATCTCTACAAAACTTGTTCTTAGTGGATCTTTGTTCAACCAAGGAAACATGCTTACCAAATTACAAGTCTGTAGGTCTAATAGTTCAAAAATGGTGAATTTTGTCTCAAGGCCAACTCAGCCTGCTTTTGGAAGTCTGTTTCTGCAATCGGTTTAAGCAGCTCAACGTAACATGCCTGTCAAATCTGTATGTCTAACAGTTTCAGAGATCTCGAGCACTTTTCTTCTTCATACTAGCTGGTATAACCTTTCTTCGCACGGGTCAATGGAAAAATAAAACTAGAGATACTGAAGGATAAAGAAACTTCGAATGAGAGAATTTGAAGTGAATTGCTAAATAAACTTCATGGAAAGAACAATTCAGTCAATAGATTAGCGAAATCAATTAAATAAATAAAGCTGAATTGTACGGTATTTCCCTACGTCCTTTGTCAGTCAATATATAAATAGTATCTCAATCGAATTAATAAACATAATCATTTACACCGCTGTGGGAGCCGATTTCAGTAAAAATAAAAAAGGATAATATAATGGGGAAAAAAATGTTTAAAAAAATATTTAAAATTTGGAAAACTTTTCTTGCGTTTGAAAAATAGAATTATTAAGTTTTTCACAACTAGAATATACTATATGAATATTTACTTCTAAATGTGTAAAAGCCGGTTATTAATCAACTAAAAGTTTTAATGCATTAATAGAAACTTCATAGTACCGCAACAAAATATACGATAAATGTTAGTGGATAATTAAAATATTATCTTATTTAAGAACTCTAATTTAATCTTCAAAATAAAAAAAAAACTAAATAGAATAAATTGATTAATTTGGAATATATTTTAGGATTAAATCAATTCGTTTATTGAATACACAAACTTAAAAACAAACTCACAATCAGACTTAAACACAATTAAATACTTGATACTTCATTTGAAACAATGTTTTTAGTATTTTCTTCTTGAAGGAGGATCAAATTGTCAGAGAATTTGACTCTTGAGCATGCCACGTGTAAAACTAACATGAGAAAAGCAGTCATTTCTTATATCTATTTTCAAACTTTGCAAACTTTCTTCCCTGAAAGGAACATGCCTACCAATTTTCAAGCAGGTAGGTCTAATAGTTTAAAAACAACCAAAATTTTCTATATAAGGTACCTTAATCCCGCTCAACTTCTCTGAGGGGGATTTTTGTAAAATCCCTTTTTGTAACGAATCTCCACTTCATAAAAGGAATGTGCTTACCGAACTGTACATCTAATAATTTAAAAATGGAAATAATTATCTATAATGCCCCTTAATACCCCTCAAAGCCACTTGGGGGTCATTTTTTGTAAAAATCATTTTGTAACGGATCTCTATAAACGGAATCTGCTTACCAAATTTCAAGACTGTACGTCTTTTAGTTTAAAAATGGAAATAATTATCTATAACGAACCTTAAACTCTCTTAACGCCCCTTGGGATTCTATTTTCGCAAAAAAATCCGTTCTTAGCGGATCTCTACTCCTTGAATGGAACCTGCGTACCAAATTTGAAATCTGTAAGTTTAATAGTTCCGGATATATCGTACTGTGTCAGTGAGTGAGTCGCTTTTCTCCTTTATTTATATAGATAACTTTCAAATGCTTTTCTTGGTACATAACCTTCTTTTTATTAATAATGGAAGCATCAGTGAAAGAGATAAAGCTAAAAAACTGGCTGTAATGCCCCGAAGCAGTCCTCAGTCTACTATGTTTATAGATACTACAACATCCATTTCTTATAACCAAAATTTAAAATTATCTATTTTTAAACACTTAGTATCCAAATGTTTGGAATATCTTTAAATATAATTAAATCATGCAAAAGAATAAAGAAAATTGTTCACGTCAGTTGACATTTTCTAAGAAAATACACCCATTTAACTCCGAAAAACAAAAGTTTTTTCTTTTATACTTCTTAAAAAATCTATTCGAATGAACAATAAATAAATGTCATTTCTGTGGGAAAAATATCCTACAGAAATTAAGATATTTCATATTTTATCTCCTTTTCCACTTCCATACGATGCTGTCTTCTTCAGTCCTTGCACTGTTAAAACTAAAAATTTTAATTTAGGAAATGTTTCTAAAATTTAGATACAATTCAATAAAGGGAAAAATCTTTCAAGTTTCAAGTGAATTGATGAAATTGTGTAACTTATACATCCCTTTATTGTATTGTATGTTACAAGTTCACCAATAATTCGAAACTTGAAAGTTTTTTTTTATCTGAAAATGTGCTCCGAATTAAGCAAAAACTATTCTATGCAATACGTTGCAAAGAACAATCTTTTCCACAGAGCATTTGTTTTAAAGAAATTCATATTTGAACTATAATAATATTAATAATAAAACTTTCATAATTACTATATATTTCATTTGAATCGACTGCATTGTCTTTCGACTAATTTCTTTCAATTGTTCATATTCTTCAAGAATAAATTTCCCTCAAAGCTTATTAGGTGCTAATTTTAATAATCCATGAACTTTTGCACATGATAATCTCATCTTAAACTTTATCCAACACATTATACAAACATTGCTGCAACAATTATATAGATTAGACAATTATAATTACAAACTTCAAGACTAAATCCGAACTGTGGAATTATTTTGTTTCACATATATTCCATATTATGAGACAGTTATTTTTTTGTAGGACATATAACACAGACGATTTATTTAAACAATTATAGTATAGTTATGAAATTACAAAATGATTTATTTCAAAATATATAATGAATATGCTAAAAGATATTTTAACAACTATATTTTATTCTGAAAAATGGGATACTATCACCAATTCATGCATCACCAAAATTAATTTAGTCCCTTAAATGGCTAATTTATTGAACAAACGAAGGACAAATTGCTTTTTAAGAAATTTACTCTCAACACAATCTCTTCTACAAATTACAGTTTAGGATTTATAAATAAGCAGCAGTAAGACAGGGAAATATCAAAAACCAAATCTTCTTTATTTCTTAGGAAGCTTTAGGATGTGATTATGCATTTTTAGAATAACGATAAAAATTTAAAAATGTAAATACTTTGGAAGAGACTTCATGGCTTATTATTTAATCCATTATTTATTAGTTATTTACGCACAGTTTATTATTTAAATTAAAATGATCCTTGATGCTTTTAAATTTATTATCCTTTAAAAAGTTAATGTAAACAATATGTGGATCTAAGGATACTTTTATGCGCTTTACGAGGAAAAATATGTTTATTTCGTAGTTTAAAAAAACACTTTGAAACACATGGTGTAAAAATTTCTTTGTGATAAAAAGCATTATTTTACCGCTTAGGAAAAAGTTGTTAATCATTACTTCTACATGGAAAAAAGATTCCAAATGAATATTGGAAAGAGGTACGTAACATTTCGAATGTGCTAAATTCTGATAAGGAATACGAATTAGCAAAAGAATTTGTGAGATCGAATGCCTTAACGCATATTCAATATTTGTAGAATTAAAATTCACTTTCAGATTTTACCTCGATGAATCATTCTAATTGGCGTTGTTTTTCTGATAAATTTAATATCAGTCTTGAAGAAAATGTTCCTGTTAAATATTGCTAACAGTAAAAAGTTTAACTTTAATAGCACGTGTTAACTCAGTTTTCATTTTTAGGGAAATATTTAGACAAATTTTCAACTAATTGTGCTTTGAAATGAACGTAGCACTAGAAATTGCTCAAGAGCTATTTGTGACAGGCCTGATAAGGGTGACATATGGGCCAGTACATCACTCTCTTCACCTCCACACCCCACCAGGTGAGAATTTTGATAACCAATTTACTTTAACATTCACTGCATTCTCAAATTCACACGACAAAAATTTTGTTGAACAAGACTCGAACCTGCTGCTTGATTTGATTATCGCCTGAAAATGCCCGACAACAAAACGCCATGATAGATAAAGATCTTTTGAATTCATTACATTACTGAGATTAATACTTGTAATACTTAAAAAAAGTCAAGTACTTTACTTAAAGTAAAAAACATTGATTTGTGAATATCTTTTATTAATATACATAATATTGGACTCACACAACATATTAGTGTGTTTATCCTGTATACAATCGTTTTCAAAGTAAGTTGCACGAAGCATACCTAGGTGTTTTATAAGACAAAATATTTAAATTTTGAAAGAAAACAATAAATATGTATGCAAAATAGATTGGCGTTCTCTGTGGAGTTTGGATGATCACATTTATCTAAAGCTGTGTTTCTAAATGCATGGCAGGTCTCTCGTCCCATAGGGTAAAATTTAAATAAATTTAGTGAAGGAAATTACTTTTTGGTAATTTCCTGTAATTTTTTAAATTATAATATAATAAAAGAATATTGTATAATGCATTTTTTTCATTCTATGTACTACTTAGACAGTGAATATTCTGTTTATGATCCTGGGTTCAGCTAAATACTCTTTAGTGCAATGTTTCGCAAAACTAAGTGGAATGGAATCCATTCAATTACCCTGTTCAAAGTTATACATTAATGTAAATTTTCCGTTTGTAAAAAATAATCACCTATAAAAAGATATTTTCAAAACAGAGAAAAAAAACCTGTGAAATAATATTTCGGAGGAGAGAAAACCAAGCATGAATGGATAAATTAGAAGGCTTGCCAATGAAGGAAAAATAATGACATATCAACAGATTCGATGTTCAGATATAAATTTAAGCAGGAACAGCTTCTAATTTTAGGCCGTAAATTTACAGAATACATACACATACACAGAGGTTTCTCACACAGTTATAAACTGTTTTATGCCATTCTGAATAACGTATTAAAGTTAAAATATTTTTCAACTCATGTTGCAACGAAAACAAAATATAAAATAAATTAACGCAGAATAGGAAATGGAGCTGTAGATAGCTTCAATAGACTCAGACACCGACAGTTCGTGTAAAAAAAAATGCAAACATATACTTTAGTATATATAGTTCAAGGATGAATGACACCCCTGGAGCACGAGAATTAATGTTATTAAAAAATTATATAAGTAGTACGTTAAAAAATTTTAATTTAAAAAAATACCCTATTTTTCCTTATATATATAGTTGTCTTTACTTAAAATGCCTATAACACGTTGATGTACTTTAAATATTATTAAAAGATATATTCTACTAAGGCTTATATGGTTTTTTTTTCTTCTTCCCGGAAACATCTTATAACTTCAAGGGTTCCGTGAATCGACAAAGTTAGAAGAACCATGCAATACCTACTTTAAATTATTTTCGCTGTTGAAAAATCATATTTGTAAAAGGTTATGATTAAACAAGCCGATGAATTCTCCCTCTGTAGAAATTCCTCAATTATTAAAATACGACTATATTTCAATTTAAGGAGATTTTCTTTTAATAAGTTTTCGTTTTCTAAAAAAAATAGATTTTTAAAAATACTGTGTTTTATAGGAAATTAAAAAATGAAATACCATATTATAAATGCAATCGTGTGTTCTCCATTGCATTAAAAACTTGACACTAGACCTGTATTTATGTCAAGCATAAGTCTAAAAGAAAAAGTAAGAAATCAATTTTACTTGCAAAATTTAAATAAAATTTCAGATTTGATGTGATTGGGTAAATACGTTCAAATATTAACCCGGCACTTCTCGCGCAGGGTGTGTCATACCCATCGACTAACTTTTTTCAACGCTCCTTCTAAACCTTTTTTGTAAAATGGATAGTTTCTCGTGTATCTGACTTAAAGGTCATATTCTTTGAGGGGCCTTAGCTAGTAGGGGAATTCTAAATATATATTTTTGGATATCGCCTCTTCGGGTATGTCATACCCTGTGCGTGAATCACCGTTACACTTCTGAATGCATGAGCATATTTTAAATTTTTCTTATGCTATGGCGTATTATTGTAGTTATGATGAAGAAATGTGATATTTAAGTAATTTAATTGATACTGCATTTAATAGGTATAGTACAACTGTATTTTCGGATGAAGAAATTCTCTTCGTGGTTATGATGAGGAAAAATCTAATAAAGAGTATAACAGCAAGTATGATTCCTCTACTGAAATCGATTCAGATTTAGAAAAGGAAGACACTGTTGAAAATAAATGTTTTATATGTAGAGACACAAAAACATGTGAGAAGAACGTTATTTTAAAGGGGCACATCTTATCCACTTTCAGATGAACTTTTGAAGAAAAAAAAACTATTGCGGGAACAAAATAAGAGAAAAAAAATTCCATGTTTTAAAATTTAAAGAATAGATAAGTTTACTCCTATATGTTTAGTTTGAAAAAGATACAGATTAAAAAAAAGTAAGATCCAGTGTAAACATCGCACTTACGACGAGATTAAAGGAGTGTATGAACTCCTGAATGCTCTTATAAAAAGAACAAAAAAACTAAATTTACGTGTGAAAAATGTAAAAAACAAGTTGTATTTCCTACTTTTCTTAGTTTCTAACCTTTGCATACAAAGCGTACGGTAAAAACACAATGTAAACACCCTTGGGTATGACACACCCTACGCGAAAACTTAAGGTCGTTTTTTTTCACGCGAGTGATGCTGGGTTAAGATTCTTCAAAAAGTTTTTCAAAACTATCTTATACGTGTATTTTTTAAATCAGATGCATTTTGTTTACCCCTACATGTGGGTTATTACTGTTGACAAATACATACATTCTAAAAGAAAAACAAAATAGCGAAACGCATTCACTGGCTGACTGGAAACACATGATTGTATTCATCCTGTGACAATGACATCACATGAATTTAGCCCATTAGACGCATGTATTTTTCAAAAGTGCTCAGTATGTAGAAAGTGTAAGCAGAACTATTATAATTGGATAGTTATGATTTTAAAAAAAAGTTGCTGAAATGGTCAATAAAGTTACCTTAAAGATTTGAAAATATATTGAAATAATCCGAAAACAATTTTATTTTAAAAAGCTTCTTTATTTATTAATAACAGCTCTCTAGAAGGGAAAAAATGAATCGAATTTTTCAGCATCTTTGTAATATATATACGATCATGATGAATTTTATGCGAAGCAATTTGAGAAATGCTATTCTGAAAATCCTAAAATTTGCTACAAATAAGAGCAATTTTTCTTATAATAAAAGGAGAATAAAAATAAATAAAAGAGTGCAATAATTTAAAAATGTTCCTAAAAATAAAAAAATAAAAAGCATAATACGAAGACGGGGTTCTCAAAAAACGAGTCTTCTTTTTAACCTGGAAGCTGCAAGCAAGGTTTAAGGAGAGCGTTAAAAAACGCGTCCTGTAGAATGAACCTTCTGGATCCCGGGAAAGGAACTCTCTGTTTGGGGAGTAACAGGTGGGTTCTCCTTCTCTTGGTCCTTGGAGAGCAGAGTGGATGTCGTGTGCAAGACAAAGCAAAGACCCGTAGAAGCGAGCTTGTGGTTTGTGTCCCGTAAGACACAAGTTCGTATCTACGGGTTCCCGCTCAGCAGCTTTATCTTCGCTTTCTTCCGCTACTCCTTCAGCTCTTCTTCAGTCTTTGACTTCCAACGTCCATTGGGTGGTGGTCGTGCGTGTGTTCGTAGGGGGGGGGGTGATTTCAATGTCTCGCGGAGGGAAATACTATAACAGAGGTCTTCAAACTATGTTCCACGAACCCTTGGGGGCCCAAGAGTTAAGAAAAATAAGAAAATCATAAATGTTTAAGCAAAATGGATTCACATTCTATATGAAGTTAATATAACTACAATTATCTAAAGCTCATTCCAATTATGGAAACTAAAAACTTTCTTTATGCGTAACAAGTTTATTTTGTAATACTTTTATTATAATATAATAAAAGAATATTATTATACTTTTCCTTTCTTTTGTTTACTATCCCGAGTTCCACGAAGCACAACATTTTGCAAAACTAAATAATGGGAATAAATTATAATGGAAAATGCACCGTTTTAACACGCTTTTATAAGTTTCATTTGTATGTAACGGAATCTTTGAACTCGATTTTTACCCACTTTAAATGGTCAGATTAATTCGAAATTTTGCACACTTATCAAGGACCGACGGCAATACAATAATTTCGTAATTTTATTTCATTGTCCTGATCAGGACATCAGGAATATCGATTATTCAGATTTGGCGACTAATTTCATATACCACTTCCAGATTTGGCGACTAGTTCCATATACAATTTCGAAATTTGGCGACTAATTCCAGATTTATTGACTAAAAGATCAAGGTGCAATCCTAAAAACGAATACACTTGTGGTTAATAGAAATAAAACAAACAAAAAAAAGTGCTCCTTATGTGAGAAAGGAAAGGGTGAATGTGCGTCAGCAATTTCTTACCATAATAAAAACAATTGTCTAGTTTTCTAAAAATGGAAATAAAAAAAAAAGACTCGTGGATATGAAAAAAAAAACAGTTTATGTTCTAACTGTTAAATATTTTAAAAATTTTTATAAAGTAATATGTTTGGAAGAGATTATACGAACTAACATTATAGAAATACGTTTAAAAGGTGATAATACGATTGACACTTAATATTTCTTCTTAACACACTTTTATTAGTTTGACCTGTATTTTTAGAGACGGGATCTTTGATATATCACGAAACGGAACTGATCCGAGGACCCGTAAACGGAGAGAATAAACACCCTTCAGACCCGTTAATTAATATCCATTGAAAAGCAAGACTAATTCCAGCAGCTACGTAATCCCCCCCCCCACCCCGGCTACAAATTTCAAACTCAAGGATAAATTGATAGTTTGAAAACTAAACAAACACGCTTTTATTGTAGATCGAACTAAAAAATGGAAAATAAATTATAGTTTTAAAAAAACTAAAAAACACGCTTTAATACTGAATCGAAGTAAAAAGTAAAAAAATAATTCTTAATATAAGAATAAAATATGATTAACGAAAAAATTGATGTCATAAGGGTAAAAGCGTGGTGTGCTTTTTACTACATCTTTACTCTAACTCAGCATTTCGGAATAGAACTAGTAAGAAAATATAACAATTAATATAGAGCATCCCTCGCTTTTACCCCAATGACATTAATTTTCTCGTTAATCATATTTTATTCTTATATTTAGAATTTTTTTTTTTACTTTTTAGTTCGATTAGCCATAAAAGCGTGTTTTTTTTAGTTTTTTTAAAACTATAATTTATTTCCTTTGTGAAAGAACCCCCCCCCTATATAATGAAGAAGAAGGGAACAACTTATCAACATTTCAACAGACTCGACGATAAAATCTAAATTTAAGCGAGAATAGCTCCTAAATTTTAGCTTGCGAATTCCTTCAATATACACAGGATTTCTCACACAGCGCTATAAACATTAATGCCATTCAAAACAATGTACTTAGGTTAAAAATATTTCTCTCAACGTGAGTGGCTACAAAAATGAAATATAAAAACAAATTAAACGCAGAATATGAAATACGACTGCGGGCAGTTTCAATAGACCTTTACTTCGAAAGTTTGAGTAAAAAAAAAAAAAAAAAAAATTGTGCTTTTGCTTATGATAGAAGATTCATTCTGATTTATTCTGCGCAAGAGAATCCAATTGTTTGGATGTGCTACGTTTTCTTTTATGACATTTTCGCATACAGGCATTAAGTAGTTCTCTTTTTCGTGCCCATTCATCGGAAGATTTGTTTATTTCATCCATTTTCTGTAAAGGGCAACGTTTAAATAATTATGTATTCTTATATACACGATTTAAATGCAAATTAGTCTCATTATTTTAAAATATTTATAAGTAAATTACTTATGTAGATTATATTTATAAAATATATGTGTCTATAAGGTAATTGCGTATTACCGCAACAGGTATTGGTGACATTATATGAAAAGAAGCACATGGTTTCCAATTAAGTACGTACGACACATGAGAAACCAGGGTTGTCTATTTGGCGAGTTATCTTGAACGTTGGAATTGTTGCGATAGTACATAAGTACCGTTTATATAACTTATATAACGCCGAATATTATATAATGAAATAAAACCAATGCCTGAAAGCCGTTTACTTTTTTTTAAAATTCTCTAAGCAAACAAAAGGAGAGGGTCCTTATTTTTTTCAAAATTATTGCTTTTATTTTATCGTAATCTCTTAATTGTCATCACTAATATAAACTAAAATATTTTCAACTTCCTAGCCAACTAACTTCATTAAAATTTCGGATTTTAAATCTTTTAGTACATTTTTGTGCTTAAATATATATGCTCTTTCTACTGAATCAAAAAGTAGATACCATGTGTTTCGCGCTTCTTCTTATCTTCTATCTCATCAACAGGAAAATAATCTATTTTTTTTTCCAATTATTTTCACTTGCGATCCTCTTCTCACGTTCACTCGCTGGAGCTGAGGGGAACTGGGCTGCATAGCAGTAATATTTAAATAAAGGAAAATAAGACTTGACGAGAAAAAGTATGCACATGAAATTTTTACTTAAAAAAAACACACTCCTAAAAAGTTTTCAATTTAAAACTAAGCGAGCGTCACCGACCCGAGCACGATTAAGGAGTGGATCCGAGTAAAGCCGATTGAGCGTACCGCAGCCGAACCTGATGTTTAATTTAGATTAACTCTTCAGCAAAACGACGTGTTTAAAGAACTTATTACTTCAAAAATGCAAATACACATATATCGTTGTTACTAAAGGGGGGTAGGTGCAGAGGGGTAAGTAACACTTGGATCAAAAATTAAAATTATATTATATAATGAGTGAATTATATTAAAATTACATTAAAAAATTTAATAGCTGATTCAATACATTTTAATTGTTTTTACATAAGTAACTCTAACACGTTGGCCTACTTAAATGTCATTTCAAGATATATTCTTCCCCCAAACACTTTGTACTTCTAAAGGTGCCGTGAATCGAAAAAGACTACTGAGGGATTAAGGATTGTTACAGTTTTAACATTTTTTTTCTACATTACGGTTTTGTTTTAGCCTGGTTCGAGAGTATAATAGCAATAGAGTTCAGGATATAAATTTTAAAACTAGATTACAGTATCCTTACTCAGAACTTTACTTTCATCAGCTGCGAAATCTATAAAAATATCTCATTCGAAAGAAAATAATCTGAAAAAATAAAAAGAGAGCATGAAAACTCAAAATTCTGAAAAATAATACATTAAATGTGTGATTTTCCCTTCTTTTTGAGTAATTATTAATTCAAAAGGCATCAACTTTTTGAATCTAACTTTATTTTTATATCAACTGTCTTCATTTGTATTTTACACTCAGCACATATTGATTTCGGAAACAACATAATACATGGGTCAAAAAAATAAGAATCAATACCAAAAATTGAAGAATTGTTTTGAATCCTTTAAAAACAGCGTAAATTATACAAAATGAAAAACTTATAGAATTTACTGCATAGAGAATTATATCTTTCATTATGTCTACTGTATAAAAACATTCAAAACGCCTTAATTTTTCTTAGACCTTTTTATAATATTAACCTTTTAATTGTCCTCGGATAGGGCACTACTGCTCTCACTACTAGGGGTAATTTCTTTTTTTTTTGAGATATGCAGTAGCGGATTAAGCGGGTGTCGGACCTGGCGACCGTCAGGGGCCCCCCGCCCTGGTAGGGGCCCCAAGCTTGATGAGTGCAAAGGCCAGCGACAAACCAACCACGCCACCTTGGAACAAGAAATGAAAAGAAAACAAAGGTACAATGAAAATCCCGCTAGAAATTTATCGAGATGCAAGAGAAATCCTAATGTAGAAAAACTTTTGACAATATTTTTAACAATACCGATATCGAAAGCATCAGGTGAATGATCTTTTTAAGTTTTAAAACGTGTTAATAATTTAAGAAGTACTATGGGAAAAAAGAGAAATTGAACAACATGGCCATATTATATACAGAATAAATTGTTTTGGACAAAATAGATATGGTGAAGATATAATTGAGAGGAATTTGCCAAAGAAAAACCAAACTGTATAGCAAAACTGTAAGCTCTTAAGTAAGGTTTTTAATTTTCTTTATATACAGTTAAGATTTTTCTTCAGCTGATGAGTTTTATTATAGCAATGCATTTTATTTTGAGAATTTAAAGAGCGACTCTTTTCACTATTTTAGTTTTTCGACTCTTAAGCCGATGGGCCTCAAACCTTTTATCGCCAGGGGCCACCAACTACCTTAATACGCCTCTGGATTTATCCCCAAATGCATATTAGAAGTTTACTTCGGCTTCAACTTTTTGTTTAAACTCGAATCTATATCGGCAAAAAATTAATTTGGACTCAATTCAATAGATGGCGTTGGATGAACATTATTCCATGATATACTTTCATGATCAACCTTACTCAAGATAAAGACATACTCAAGCCAAAGATTACTTTTGACCGTAATCTAACTATAAGTGGCAGGATCAGGAAATATCCTTTCATGTGACGATTCAAAAAGGCCAGAAAAAATGTTATAAAATGATATTTTTACATTTATACTAGCCTACTTTGGAACTCATTTTTGCTCTATAAAAATGTAGTTGGAAAACGTAACGCATTTTTAGAGTTTTGAATCCAAGTTGTAGAAGAGCATTTTTATAAATATGATGATGCCGCTTCTGGATAAAGGAATCCTGGCAAATCATCTACATTGAATAAATCTGCCTGTCTTAGAGAACGAATTTTATATCTCTCCTATACCTGTAAACCCAGAACCTACAAGGCAGAGCAAAGTTTAATGTTCAGAAAAGGATGCAGATGGGGAAAAAAGGAAGGAAACACGATTCTGGTGTAATGATTGTGGAGTGGTTTGTGCTTGGAAAAGAGTTTCCAGTTATACCACTCAAAACTGAATTACTGAACTACTAATAGGTATTCATTTTAATTTTAGAAAATAATGCTCAACTCAGTAGCACACACAAGGGGGAGAGGGGTCGGCCTTTGGCTCTTTTTTTCCGATTGATGAGAATCCTATGTATATAATATGTAAAATTTAATTAAAGATCTGTTACTAACAATTTATTTTATTAATTAATGCAAATTGTTAATTCAATAATTTACTTTTTACTGTGTTTTGTTCCCAAAATCGACAAAATCAAACGAGTTTTTGGCGGCTTATTAAGGCATGATGCGAAAGTGGTGACCCTTGAAAAATTTTTGTGTGCGCCTCTGGGTCGACTAGGAATGAACATTACCACTTGCCACACTGTGTGGCAGCCACCTCAAGCGAATATGCAGTTGCAACAAATGTTAAAAAAATTCTGTGCATGTGTGTGTGTAATTCAAAATATAAATTTTTAGCTCCTAAATATATTTTATTTTGTACTAAACATTTGATTTTTGAAATAAAAAAAATTGACAATTTGTGTATTTAAATTATCAAAATATCTTGACTATTAAAGTAAATCTTATCATTTATAAATTTTGTGTGCTGTTTTTAATTAAATATCATAATTTTTTTCAATCTAAATGTTATTCTAATAGAAAATTACATGAAACGAGAATCAATATAATAACATTAAAATATAATATTGATAATGAGAGTACGAAATAATAAAATAGAAATTATGTATTCAATATTAATCAAAAGGGAGTATCTTTCGTCCAAACCTTTTCCTGGTTTTGCTTTTGATATTTTACATGCAAGGTCATAAATAGTTGTCATGCATTATTTCTAACAAAAATTATTGCATGCTAAAAAGCAAACAAGAAAAAACATTTCATTTTAAATTACAAAGAAACAATTTTAAAGTAATTTTTCTTTACTTCGTAAGATTTCCACTGAAAAAAAGTTATGATTTATTTTACAATTCATGATAAAAACCAGCTTATTGATGTGATCATCTTGAATTATTGTCTTTAAACATTTTTTGAGTTTTGAATATATTTTTCTGACATTTAACTGGCAATGAACTACTTTGAAATTTACCTAAAAAGATATGTGTTTGATTACAGTTTCTTTTTTTCAGAAGTCATTTTTTAGCTATTCGTTTTGAAAAATAATCTCGGCTGTGGTAGCCTAGTAGTTATGGACACAAACTCGAGACCGGATTCGAGTTCTAGTGCCACTGACTGTGTAGAAGAGGTCAATGGGTATTAAACTCTGTCGAGGTTCGGTGTTCTCCCGATGGTGTAGTAATCAGGAGAGGTACAAGCTCAGGCGTCGTCCTCGTCTCTTGATCGTGGTTCAACATGACGTCAATAGCCTTCGTGTTGGCTTAAGTGCAACACTCACTGTTAAGAAATAGTTTTTAAATCATGATAGGTAGTTAGGTATTATATAGCACTGAGATATGAAATACCCAAAAAGCACTTATTTAAGAAAAAAGTTTAACTAAAAAAAGAACCATATTAAAAAGGATACAATTTTATAAAAGTGGAATTTAAACTCTTTATCTTAAATTAATGATCCTTTATTATTAGAAGCTCCATTATTTAGCTTAAACCTTAACATAGGTTTTACATGAAGACTGTGACGCAGAACAAATTTTAGCACTTTCTTTCTTTTTTAGTATAAACTCCCATCTCTGAAAGGAATACAGATTTTAAAAAAAACTTTAGAAATATATTCTAGGTTTTTCTGTGATTTAAAAAAATACTGACGTTCTTTTTGTTTCACGTACATTTTAACACTGCCATTGTTCCATAACGTCAGTTTTACTTTTCCAAACTGATTGTTGAGACGGGAATGTGAAAAGCATTGTCTACCATATCCGGTAAATACTTTTATCTACATCACCGAATCCGAAGACATCAAGTGTGACACAACTCGTGGGGGAGAGCGTGCGCGTGCATTCGGAATGACGTCATACGAGGCCCTTCGTTTTCCCACCTGTTCGCAGGGAATAAAGGGTTGCAGCTGAAAACCGTTGCCCAACATTTCGGATGTTCATTTCGCAGAGAAAGGGGTAAAAATCGTGTATCACACCCAGCAAAAGAGGAAATGCGCAGACGATTTCGGTCGAATCCGGAAGCAAAAGAACTAAATCATAAAATCCTGCTCTCTTGAAAGAAATTTTTCTTCTTTAACAGTAACTAGTGCAAAAATACGAATTATTATTCTAAAAGGAATATATATATTTACATTTATATACATTTAATTTACTCACATGTTTTACATGTATTTATTCTCCTCAAAGTGTGCTAGTTTCAATTTAAAATTTTCATTCACAGAAAAATGTATTTAGGAGTCATCAACATGCAAAGAACCTGTAATATGCCATGTGAATTTTTTTTTTAATTTGAAGAGGCTAATGAGAAACTTAAGAGGAAATTTTTCAAATAATGAATAAGTTTTCTTTATTTATTTATTTGAGGAGTGAGTAGGATTTCACCTTTTTTTAAATTTGTTTTTTAAATCTATAATTTTTTGTGTGTAACATCTGAGCCTATATATTTTAAGTACAGTACTTTGGATACTGAGCTGTTTATTTTCAGGCAATTTATATCAATATAGTTTTCCTTGAAACATTTTCCTCTTTAAGATACTATTATGAGAGTTAGATTCATCTTCCTATATATATTTCCCAAATCTAATATATTGAAATGTCACATTTTTAACTGTAAATCTAAAATATTTAAAAAATGGCAAATTCATTGAAATAATAACATATTTTAGAAAAATAGGACTGTATCTCATTGCAAATGTTGTTTAATTTTTGAAAAAATATATATATCTGAGCTTATATATATTTATATAGTTTTGAATCTGCCATCCCCCTAATTTTCCTCCAAGTAAATATATGGCGAAGTCAAAAATAGAAAAATTGAATTACAAAAATGTGTTTCCGATTCGATTTATTTATTCAAAGATACATTAAAATTATATAAGCTTATTTGGAAAAGGACGGAAAACTATACAGCATCTGTATCCATATATACATTCATACGAAAACATCATATGAATATATATATATATATGACTTATGTACGTATGAATACATATATATATATCTGTATTCATACGCATAAGAAAACTAGAAAATATATTTTATTCCTTTTTGAAACTCAAATTTATTTCGTCCTTTAGTAGTGACATCTCACAAATAAGACTATTAGCTGTATCTGGATATGCCATGGAATAAAGAAAATGGACAATTTGGAGAAAGCAATAGATATTGGTGAAACTATTTTAATAATTCTCATGCATATATTTAATCAGCTAAAGATAAAAAAACTGGAGCTGTTAGGTAAAAATGGGATATTTTGTTATAAAAACAAAATATATCATTAATACGAAAACAGATTGTATTATTAAAGAAACTTCATTCTATGTTACTAATAATTGGAATTAGTAAAGTTCTTTTCCTGTAAATTCGTAACTGCAATAAACTATTTATACATCAAAATAAAGCTCTAATTAATAACCTTAAAATAACATTTTTCATTCCTTCCAAAATTAAGAACTATTCAAGATATTTTTATTTCTGTGGCTCACACAACGCAAAAGCAACTATTGTCAAAATATCATAATATTGAGAATTAAATTATCAAAAACCGCGGGGGAAAAATGCTCCTACAAATAATACCGAAATAACCTTTTTCTGAAATTTCATGTTTACACTTATAATTAAAATAGATTTTTTGATTGTTCAACCATATAAAAGTCGTTTCAACTCTTTTAATTTACTTAAGCAGATCACAAACGACTGAATGTGTTTTTGTCACTTCTGAATGTATTTTGAGAGTTTATGTTTATGTCTGGCTCACATTTAAGAGCTCATGTATGTAATTATTACTTAGAGCACTGTCTTCCCATTCCCATGGCACCACTTCTACCAATGCTTTAGAACACATTTTTACTGATTCTGAATACACTTCGTCAATCGGAAACAATTTCATACAGAAACTAATCAAAACTTTAGTTTTAGACGAAATTGAGGTAAATCTTTTCAATACATAATTATGATAGAATAAGTAATAGAAAAAAAAGTTTAAAAGTTAATTCCTACTTAGGTCAACAACAAAAAATTATTTTAGTAACTTTTTATTAAATAATTACAACTAATATAAATATGTATATAATATGACAGAATCACAATATTAAGTGGCAAAATAGAAAGCGATTTTCCTTGCAATTTTTCATTTTACTTTCTGCATATGGCGTTAGATCTGGGATACTCAACTTTTTTTCTGCTGGGCCGCATACATATGTTAGTTTTTTCGCGCGGGCCGAAACATGAGGATAAATGGTGGATTGGAAGAAATGTTTTAAAACCAAGATAATATTGGAAATTTAACATGCGGAAAGTTTTCAAAATACTATAGCTCTTGTTTTACTTCTTTTAAATTTTTCTCCTGTTTTGATATTTTTAATTTTTGTTACTAACACTAAATTCGAAGCATTTAAGAAACACTCTTTCACAATTTCTGCTCAGTAAACTGTGTTTCATACGGTTTCCAATAATATAACAAACTTCATAGGATGTCTTTGTTACCCCTGTGATATTACCACTGACAAAACACTTTGTTGCTGATGCAAAGATTATTCAAAAAAGCCTATTGATCACCTCTTGAAAGAGATCTTCGAGGAAAAGTGTCATTGAATGATTTCTGTTTATTGGTATTTTTTAAATACACTTTCGTTACAAATCAAGGAATTACTGAATCATGCTTGTTTTTCACTACAAAATAGTCAACCTCCCACTCGTCTTGAAACTATATATTTTATTCGAATATTTTTCGCTAACAAGGCATGAAAGATAGTTAAAAATTAGTTCCACCCATAAAATTGTCATTACTCCACTGTTTTCACTAACCGTAACCATTCCAAAAAGAATATCAATTTGTACCCGTACGACACCGACAGCAAAAAGTAAAATTGATATATTTGATTTTTTGACAAAGGATTTCTCTCCAAATTTTAAATGCATTCTTAAGTAAGTGAAATTCTCAGAACAATGGACAATGACCGGGTCACTTAAAAAGGCTCGGTGGGCCGCAGGTTGAGTATCGCTACGTTAAACTATTTTTGTCTGTTTGTTACTATTCATTCATTCATTAAGTTTAATTATTTTAATAAAATAGCATAGTAAGAAAGAAATCACATTCTCAGAAATTAGGCCCATCCCAAGTGGGATTCGGACCCATGACCTTTGGATTCACTACACTTTGGATTCCTGATGCGCTCTACTACAACTTTGGATTCCTGATGCACTACAAGGACACGACGAGCGATTTTTCTTTCAAAAAATGTTGTTGGACTATAATTTTTGTTTGTTACTATTTATTCATTAATTAAATAGAATTAATGAATTAATATTTGAAAAAAAAACTGTATTAACATCAAGTGTCATCTACTACAAGTTTTAAAAATCTATTTGAACTTGAGTGGATGAAGTAAAAGTAACGATTGAAGATTTGAACAAGATTATATATAGATAGATAGATACACAGTAGGCTCAGCATTTTTGAATGCAATTTTTAGGTAAGTTACCTTTTTCTCATAATAGATTCATATTTTCTATCCATTATTTTCAATAGGTTTTTGCTCAGTATTATTAACAGTGAGGGGGAAGGTTGGTTGGTCATAAAACATGTTCAACTCCCCTTTTATATAAATTATTTTATATATAAGCTGTCCTAAGTCAGCAATGTTTATAATATTGTAGCATTCATTCTTTTGTATTTTTTATATTTAGTTCTAGTATTTTAATTTTTCACACATCCTTTTAAAATCTATTATCTGGTTACCTTGCAATTTCAATTCTTTTCAGTTCTGATCATATTTATTCATCTCTCTCTTATAGAGAAATTTTGACTATATATATATATTATATTATATTATATTGATATACACGGAGAGTGGGAACTAACAGTAGGAGTTGAAAAAGAGAAAGAAAAACAGTAATTTTAAGTAGATATAAACAAATACAAGCTAGAAGTGGACAAGCAGCAATCGTCTTTACAAAAAGCCAGGGTATGTCGACCCCTGGTTTAGAAAATTTAACCCCCATCCAATTCTCTTGAACTGGCACTTACTGACCTGTTTCATGCGTTGACGAACTCATTCAGTCGAAAAATATTTGATTTTGAAGAAGGAAAAAAAAATTGCCCTGAAAAACTTTTATTCACATTCAAAACCTCAGGACTTTATTGAAGTAAAATGGCAAGAAGATAAAGGATGCGGAGGATAAAGAAGGCAAGAAGTTATAGACAGTAATGGTAAATCTTAAGTTATACACACATTTTGTGTTTTTTCTTTGCTTCACTGTCACATAATTCGCGTAGACCTTTCGCCTGAGAAATAGATTTGTTGATGATTTAGATCAGTGGTTCCCAAAGTACGGACACCTGGGGGTACCCGATGTTATTCAGGTGGTTCGTTGAAAATTAAAGCTGATTTCCCTACACAACGTCAGGGGGTCTCCGAGCAAGTTTTAATATATAAAATAAAAATATATTTTATCAGTTTTTGCTTTTATGGAATTTTAGTAAATAATAATAATTTACTTGGATATTCCCGACTGTGTTTTGAACTCTTTTGAACTAACTCTTTCTAAGATCCTAAACACAGACGAATCCATACTAATACAGGGGCGTTTATTGAAATATCCACAAAGGAGGGACTAAAACCAACGTTTGAATAAGGATAACCACAAATTCGGGTTATAAAAACCGATTCCAATTTTATATCCTGCTTTATGGATTATAGTACAGAAATTGTTGATTACTTTCCCGTCTTCCAATTTGGTAGAACATGGATTCAGTGACGTTATAAACTACCTCAAGATAAAAAAATAAAAGAAAAAGAGGAAAAGAAACCGACTAAAAAGTAGTGCTCGTGGGGATTAGCAGTTGCTACTCACAAGCATTGAGACGGACATAAATACACTCATAATATCCCATCAAGTTCATCCAAGTCATTTTTTTAAAAAATTCATTTTAAATATAAGTTATAATTTTAATAAATAATTTTTCAACAAAATCTTTTTTTAAATTTTTGGTTTTTATACTATGAATTTATGCAGCTTTTTCACTTGGGTGTCTGTAGGCAAGTTTTGACTGTAAAAAGGGGTTCATGGGTTAAAAAAGTTTGAAAACTACTGATTTAGATGATTCCCCTTATGATGACAGTAATAACATTAGTTAGAACTCTTTTAATACTGAAGCTAAAATAAGATAACCACAAAATTCGCAGAATTACTTTTGAATTATTTTTTTTTTCATCTCAGAATTGATTTGGATGAAGTAAAAGTAAATAAAGCTGCATTATAAAAATTAATTTGTCTCCTTTTCTCGGTTATTCGTAAAAATAAATCACGTAAAAATAAATTCGTTGTATAAGATTCATTTAAAGTATAGATAGTGAGTTTTCAATAATCACACATATAAATTGCATCAATAGTCAAATTATTTTAATGATTTATGTGTTTTATGATTCAAAAATCTCCAACTCATACATGTAAAATAAAAGAACTCGCAGAACAAAGTATGTTGTATTTTACACATGAATATTTATAATATTTTCCCATTAGACATATCTGGAAAAAAAATTGAGTTTACAGAGATACTTAGAACAATTTTAGATTAATTTTAATTGCAATAACTAATAATTAATTGGCAAAAATAATTGTTCCTACTTAGACACATTTTAAAGATAACTCTTAAGCTGTGTTCAGTGTTAATTTTCTTTTAAGTTGAGTTAATTTTTTGGGCAAATGGTTTCGGGAGTTGTTTTCATTATAAATTGAAACTGAATTTTAAAAAATGAAAATTTTTCATTCCAAGCTGACACGTTTTTCAAAGCATACAATTAGTTATAAGTAAATGAATGGAATGGGGCAATCACAATTAAATACTTAAAAGAGATTCTAAGCATTTCAAAAACTCGAAGGGAAGAATACTTTTAATTATTTCAATCATATCTTCAATTATTGATTTATTTTAATTATTTTTGTAAAGAATCATTTTAAAGTATTTGGATCATATACCCAAATTACTGTTTCTTTTGGAATGGGACAAAACTTCGCTTTAAAAAGCTCACAATATGTACATATATATTTATATACGTGTGTAAATTTCTCTTTGTTGCAAATATTTTTTTAAGAGTAATGCTGCGTAAAATTAAAAATAATAAATCTCTTTTTATTTTCACTTTTAAAGTGTAATAAATTCTTCCCTTTTAATCCAGCCTCAGTTTTCCTGAACAATATCCCTGTTTTAAAAGCACCATGAATGTAATCGGAACGATTGCACCTCGCTGTGTTTGTGGTGGCCTGCTCTGTAAAGTCACTTTCCCTGAGTGGCACCGAAGCCATGAATGGAAAAGCATCTCTCGTCGCTCTGCATATTGGTGGGAGAGGGGACACTCGCTGGATGACCACACCCCCTGACCTTGGGAGGGAGGGACTTTCGGGGGTCGGTCGACGTGGGAGGAACACCCCCTAGGTGAGTCAACGGGAGGGGGTTTCTAGGCCAAGGTCATTGGGGCAGAGAGGGGGGGGGTGCTTTGACAAGGTCGCCAACGCTCTCTTGGTCATGGTCGCCAACCGAAATATTGAGGGAACAGATGATGCATTTCTATCGTTGTGAGTTGACGTACCATCTATAAACATTATGGAAAATAAAATACAATATCAGGTAAATGAACAATTTAGTGATCGCATAAATAATTCGTCCAACTCTTCTATAAAGTTTTGGAATAAAAAGATACACGCTTTAATATCTGAAAAACAATTCTTTTTTTCAAATACTATCCTAGTTCCCCATCCTATTTGTTTTGATATGATGGAAGACATGCCTATTTCGAAGCCGTTTTTAAATATCAGAATGGAAGCTTAATCTTAATACTAGCGGAAGAAAAGGCCTGATCAGTGAAATTAGAACTACACTCGTTCTTTAAGAGAGCTTCTATTGACTGGGGTGAACAGTATCTTTAAGAAATGTAATCAAATAAGAATGCAAATATCTATCAATCAAATTAGGATTGCAGAAGAAAAGTAAGGAGAAAAGAGTAATCGTGGGAAAAATTTCCTTTGTAGCAAAGAATACAAATAAAAACGACCGAAGAAAAATATTATTAAAAAATATTTCTCTCTGTATATAAAAAAAAGTTTGTCATGACCGATGTAATAAATTTATTTATTTATCTCACACACACGAGAATAATAATAAAAAGACAGAAAGTCTTGTTCAATATTATGATTACAAATAAAAAACGAAGATGAAGACTTGAAATTTATTTTTCCCCTGCTTACAATATATTGAGAAAAAAGAAATAGAACAATACATATTGCATGCAAATTACAATTGGAGCAATAAGTATAAACAGTTGTACAATTTTGTATAATGGGTCCGCCAATAGGTGGACCGGGGGGTAACCCCCTCCCCATATTAAAAAAATATATTAACTTTTTTTGAAAGAAAGAAAAACTATTAATTTTATTTCAAAAGTCTTGAAAATGTTCTTTATTTTCTTCAAAATTTCGCTATATAATTTTAGAAAAACATTAAAATAAGTAGGCCAAAGTGAAAGCCATATAATTTTCTTAGCTAAGGAAAAGAGATATAATGCTGTCTTTGTGATATCTCATACTTTGAATAGCTTTTACTATTTAAAGCTCCGTAGTGGAAGGCAATTATGTAAACATGATTAAAAGATCGTGGAAATTGACTGAAAAAATGTGAAATCTTAGAATTGTAACAGGATAAAGTACAGAATATATAGAAGATCTGAGGACAATTTTATTTATTAAACTTAAATTGTCAGCCGCACAAAGTAAATATAAAAGATTGTGTCAATGATGTTGTAACCTTCGAGACTAACTCAAAATTACGAGGAATGTCACCAAAAGCTTTGAGATGTTCTAAAGTGAGACGTTAATAAACTTTCAATCAATCATCTACACCATTCGAAGCGCATGCAAATATGCATCATTATTTATTCTATCAAAAGTTTAATAAATTAATATACAGCGTAAGTATTTCTATTGCTTAAAATTTCATAACTTTTTGTAATTATGGATATCAACATCTAAAGAATGTTCACTCTACCAACTCAGTGCGTGCCTTTTATAAGTTTTTGTGTGTGGTCTCAAATAATATGTATATACTACACAGTTGTACGCATTTTTGTCAAATGCATTTAATGGAAATTATATAATTGTTACAAATTTTTGTGCATGCATCTTGAAAAAATATACGGTAGGCAAAATTTCTAAGAGAATGTTCTGTGATATTGCATTGTAAATATATTCCAAGTAAAAAAAAATTTGTAAGGTCTCCAAGTTTTTCCTTTTTTTCTTTTTTACTACTATAATTTTAAAATCCAACAAGTCGATGAATGGCTCATGAATGTTTGGAACAACATTTCCGATAGCTTCTGTAAAAATTGAAAGTTACAAAGGCAGATCACATCATATACACTGCAAAAAAAAAGCTTTTTTTTGTTTTTGAAAAAATTACTGCTTTTGAGAAAATATTTTCCTTTTCCTGTTTTTTCACACACACACCCACCCACCCACACACACACACACAAATCTTTTATTCATTTTTTGGTTTAGTCTCTCAATTAAGTGTAACCCAGAAACCTATTTTCTTGTTTCGAAAATATATATCTCGAACAATTAAATTTGAACCTGTAATGAATTTAAAACCTTGTGAAATCTTTACATTAATTTTCAATACAGTAGTGTATTAATCTAGTTTGCTGAATAGATTTTTTAAAAAAAAATTTCTTTATTAATTTTAATATCAATTTAAATTTTTATATTTACAGCATTCTATTTTATTGATTTGTATTTAACAGCTTTCAATGAAAAAAAAATAATAATATTAAATTTATTATGAAAATGTTTCTTACACCAGAAAAAGAATGCGTTATATTTTTCAATAATATTTACTTTTTAAAAAAATAATTCTTTTCTTTAATCTTTTTTCATATTTTAACCAAGCAAAAAAATACATCCGATGCTGTTTTTAAGTTTTAAAACAATTGTATATAAATCTCTACAATATGAATGACCTAATTGGGAAATGGAAGGTAGAATTTAAATTCTTTTATTTATATAAATCATCAAGAAAAAGTCCGATTTTTTATGTATGATCTATATAATTTTAAATTCTGCATTTTAAAATATTTTTTTTAAAAAAATAGGAACTAGGTATGCGCGTTAAAAGCAATGTTGTTATCTAAAAATAATAATTTTCCAAATAAGTGTTCAATCTGTATAAATTTAAACATTTTAAAAGGATAGTATAAAGGTAACAAGATAAAATAAAAATTTAATTCATACAAATTGAAATGAGTTATAGAAATTACTTAGAAACATTATTTCTGATAAACCTTCCCTAGAACTGGTTCATTTAACCTAAACTTCTCTCCCACACATTTTGATTTATTCTTCGCCTCCCAAATCTTCCTTTTGACAATACCCTACGTCAGGCTCGCCAAGACAATGAGAAAACCAAATATGCAGAAAATGTTCTCTATATTTGGTCAACATATATTAATAAACAAAGTGTGGTTTTTTTGTATGAAAATCAACAAGATTAAATACAAATGAAAGTTGGCTGACCTAAATTTGCAAACTGTGGGATAGGGTACATTTGTCTCATTGAACTGTTTCTAAAACTAAATGGACTTGCAGCTTTAGATGGTAAGAAATTAGCGCAGTAAATAAATTGAATAAAACTGTCACTATTTTATTATATTTATTGATTTTTAAGGTACAGTTTATATCTTTTCTGAGGTACAACGTTAACTAATGAATGTAATCATCCTCTGCTCCCACAATTTAGTCCACGAGCCAAAATAGTTGCCTTCTACCTCCCTATGCAGATAAAAATTATGGAACAAAAAATGTTGTGGAAAATTTTAAGAAAAACAAATCAAATGCATTCTTGATAGCATCATATCTTAAGCTCAGAATTCAAACAAAATTCAATATATTGGTACAAACACGCTTTTTGATATTGTCCACAGCATTTGTTTAATTCAACGAAAATAGATGAAGTATATCAGAAAGCAAAAAAATACACAATTATAGATTTTTAACAAGCAAATATTTTTCAAAATATTTGGCGCCGTAAAAGTTATAAAAAAAATATATAACTTAATTTCTGGTGTTTGTTTCCTCTTTTAATCAGAAAATTGAGTCGTTAAATCTAGAAATATATTACTAAAATAAGTTTTCATTTATTATATGCTCTAATAAAGGTTGTATTAATTAATTTTTGAAGAAAATTTCATGAAGCAATTCCAGAAAATGGATTAAAAGGTATCTCCAGTGAGTGACCCTTCTTAAATAGAGTTTGCTACTAATAAACAAGTCACCTCCCATCTCTTAATGTTTTCACAGCTTCTGCTTCTTTTTCATTTAGTATTTTTCGGTAATTTTTACTTGTGGCAACACTGGGTAATTCCAAACGCAAAAATATGAAATTTCTTATTTTTCTTTATCTATGCGCTTTTTGATGTACGATTATTTAAATTAAAAATGTTTCCCATAAGAACATAATAATCTTCTTTTCAAAATAGCTCTAAATTTAATTTTCAAGAAATCCTTCCCTCCCCCCTGCTCTTTCATACGATACTTTGTCATTAGTGATAATGAGATCTATTCAGAAAATAGCGATGTTATAGGTGACTTTCAAAACAATGTGCACAATTGTTTTATAGTAACTTAGCTATTTGAAAACGCAATCGATTTTTAAGTAAAAGGTGTTCATAACTAAACGAGCCCCATACTTTTTAAAGTTACATATCAGTGTAGCTCCCTTAAAAATCAGAATTCATAAAAAAATCTGTTCCAACACATTTTGATCCAAATTTAATATTAGATGCATAAATTAAAGAAAATAAAAGTATTAATAATTTGCGAGTATATCGTTTCATTATTTCAGCTGAATTAATTAATTCGATAGTTTATTTTTTTGTAAATAAATATTTAATTAACAGAAATAATAGATTAGCATTTTAGCAATATTTTTTGAGATGTATTCACAAATATTCGATATTTTTTTTTATCGAAAAGTAACTGTATGGATGTTCTTTATTTAATGTTCTTTTCATTGCAACTTATGCAGTGCATTTTATTCCTTTAAAATATGTTCCAAGCAGTTGTGACGGGTGCTTACGCGTTTCACTAACCTTCTCTCAAATCTTTAAAGACTTTATATATTTTAACCAATCTCCGCCGAGAGCCAAGGGTGTGACTTATGCAAACAAGATAGTTTCGGGTTTAGCGAGTTCGAAAAAGATATAAAAGGGAGAAATGAAATGAAGAGAGCGAGGATGACTACGAGGTTGATTAAGAAGGTGATTCTGAGAGATTAGTTTAACTAGTGGAAGTATATTCGCCTGAGGAAGGCTATTGAAAAAGGTTCATTAATTCGGTTCGGGACGGAACTGAAGATATCAAAGATTGAAGCCGCTCCTTAGAACAATCCAGTATTAGAGAAACCTGCCTTAAAAAGGTATCAGGTCAGTTATTTTCATAAATTAGATATAAATGCGTAGTTTGATTGTATACGTTATTCTCCGTGGTTTCAGTTAGTATTCCGTCGTTCATAATCGGGTTCTTCTCGCACTCCAATGTAATTTGTTGTTCTTAAAGTTTGATTAATATTTGTGTATTTCTCTATTAAGAAAGGTCAATAAATAATATTGATTTATTAATTAAGTAGTCTTTAATCATGAATCCAACATACCCAAATTTAGATAATATGCAAAGGGGAGTTAATAATCATAGGGGTAGTGAGAGACTACGACACAGTTATGTAAAGAATACAATTTTAAAGACAACTTTCTTCTTTACAACAAAAAAAATATCGCTAGATAACTGTGTGGAATAATTTAAAATGTGGTACCATTGTAATAAATTTCAATAGAAAACATTTACCTGAAAGTACTCTGTATTAAATGTAGCAATTCAGTTATAGTCACGATGAAATGGATGAATTAATATTACTTTAAATTCAATCAAACTCGTTTCCTGTTCTTTGTAAGGATAAATCGTTTGTGATGTGCGTTATAAGATGGAAAGGGAAATATGACTTTGCAAGTGGAAGGGATCTATTTTATGACATATTTTTTAACAAAACTCTTCTATCATGTATCGCGTTATATACTTCGATTTGTATGCGCGTGTTTTCCTTCTTTTTTTGTTTGTTAAATAACCCATTGAATTGTATCCTTTACACGTATAATACTTTATATATATTTTTGGGTTTCAAATTATTTTGACACTCTTTTTATTTTATTTTGTCCTTTAAAAATAGAACACATATTGAGTATTCTACAATAAAATCACTTGGCAGATCTCTTCCGCCTCTAGGCGATGCTGACTAATTGCAAGATGTCACATCGAAACCGAAGGGCCCAAGATCGAGTGCTTAAGAGGAAAAAAAAAGAATACAAATTCTTCAGGAACTGCGTTCTAATAGCTGCATGTATCTGATTTCTCAAAAAGCACCGAAAAGAATATTTCATTAATTTGACTGACTTGACGGAACATAAAATCGCTTTGACATTGGTTTGAAAATATGTTAGTTTTAAAATCGTTTTATCTTTTAAAAAAATATTTTATCTACAATCAATAAAATTGGTTTTAAGAGCTCATAATTAATGTTGCAGCGAGCAAAAACAGGATTTATTCCAAATTATATTGAACCGGATAACAGTATATATTTGATTAAACCCCAAACACTTTTAAATTTATCTTTTTCTTTTCGGTGCATTTAAGAAACTGAAATCTTCAGAAGATTTATCATTCTAAATCTTATTTATGGATTAAATTTGTACAGTATTAATTTAAGCAAAAAGCATTAAAAGTGAACAAAGTAATTCATAATATATTTATGTCAAATATTTCTAAGCATTCTTGAATGTTTCAGGTGTTTTCGTTGATTGATTATTAGTTGCTGTCTGGATAAAAAAATTGTCATTTAGGAAATTAAAAACGAGCACTTAAAAAGTAGTTTAAGGCCATCATTAAACTATTAACTGCTTCGAATGGAAAGAAGTTTGAAAACATCACGATTTCATTGAAAAATTCCAGGAAAAGTTCAATATTTGAATTTGCTCTTTAATGCAAATGAATAGCATAAAACTCCTTACATTTTCACTAAAAGGGGAATTAATTATTAAAAAATTTTAGAAATATCTTTTTAAAACTCCAAATAGAGAAATTCACGCAGAGGCATCACATACATAATTAAGAAATTCCCATTTAGGAGAGACTTTTTATGAGTAAGAAAATAATTTGTGTGGTTAAGAGTAAGATTTGTAATTTTAATTCAGAAATACTAATTTCTTTCCCCAAATCTTTTCTGACTGAGCGTATGAGGAACGTAAAAATTGCAAATATACGGGTACAGTTAACTAGTTCAGTACAACACACTACACATATTCGTCGAAATTAAGATAGTCTGAGATTAACAAATAAGGATTTATTTCCTTCTGGATAAAAAAACTAAATTAAAAGTAATTATATATATTCTTTATTTTTTTAAGTAAGAAGGGAAATAAAGATAATTATTTTTATCAATCATAAAATAAAGGAAGAAAGGGAATGTTGAAACATTTAAAAAAAAACTCTGAAAGTACCATTGTTAGGTTTTAGTATTTGCACATTAAAATATGTTAAATTGTTGCTAAGGATAAAATTTATAACTATTTTGAATCAATTAGCTTTAAGCATGTTGTATTTTTACAGTTGAATACACGACTTTTTAAATGATTATCAGTATCTTTGCAAACCAAACAATGTATCTTTTCAATTTTTTTAATTTCCTTGATTTTATTGACAAATTTTTCTACTTGTCTAGAGGGTGTAAACTGTTTGAGAGGGCAGAAGAACACAATTTTATAAGTAATATATATTTGGTTTGTTCTTATAAAATGTTTTTAAGCGCTTTCGAATTTTTATCTTACAAAAATGTAATTGCATTAGAACTGAATATAGAATAAAAGCACCCTTGACAGGCTAAATAGAAGCCTCATTAAGGCAATAAAGAGTATTTCCTTTCAAAAACTCTATGGAAAATGGTCTCGGTATTATTCATTAATACCAAACTATTTGCTAATAAGTAAATATTATGGTTGTTCATCATCTAAAATATTAAGGTATAAGTTAGATTTGTCTCGAAAGGATACAATTTTAAAATCAAATAACTTCTAATTGAATTAAAAATATTTATAAGTTATCTATTTTTATTTTTGATCTAAGTTAGATGGAAGCACAAGCAGGAAACAGCAGAATAATTTCATGGATGAAACAAAAATTCTGTTAAAAATGTGACATTCATTCAAATATTTTACTCTTTAAAACTTTAGAACTTTTTCGATATTTTACATTATCGTTCTGATGTATGCATTAAATTAACTTATAAATGTAACATGTATAATACATGTTACATGTATAATGTGTGTGAATTTCCTTTTTATTTGTGCTGTAAGTAAAAACTTTAAATTGCTTAGTTCTTCGAGATTGGCTTTGATTAGAGAATCTTCTTTTAAACCTACCTTAATTATTTCACATTTTAATCAAACTTTTTACTGAAAAGAAACCTTAAATCTCTTTTTTGAAGAATGATAAAAAAAAAATTGAAAGTTATGTTGATATTTAAAGAGCTGGACCTTCATTTTGTTTTTTCATTCGTATAATCTCTGAACAAACAGGATTACTCCTCAATTTAATATTTACAGATGGAGTAAAACCTTTCTCTCGACCTTCTTGTCAGTTATTATAAACTATTTGTACAAGGGGTATCATGTGTCATTTATCCTTCCTGTCTTCAAAACAAACAGTTCATTTTGATAATGAGACATCATAAAAAATTATTATAAGAAGGATGAAATGGGAAACTTTGCTTAAGACAGTACTGTGACCCAAACTACGAATTAAATTCCAACAGAATCGAATGTTAGTTTCTTCATAAATTCTCAAGAAGAGATATTTTTAACCATACCAGTCCAAGAGATAAAACATAATTAGTGGTATGAAACAAGCATTTTGCAGGAAATTTGAAACTATAATAAAGAAAAACAAAGCATTTTATACTTCAATCGAATGGTTAAGCCAAGCAAACCTTGCCTTCAGAAACATTTTTGGCGCAGTTCAGAGAAAACCAAAGTAAACAATTCCTCGAATTCCGGGGAATGTTCCACACATCCTCTCTTTCGAAACAAGAAAAACACGCGAGCTCCATGTTCGTGCAGTTTTCCGAGTCTGTAGCGGTTTCGATTAGAAGTCAAAGTAGAACCACGTTCTTAAAGCATCGCTGATAGTCCTCGACAATGGATGTCCAAAAAGTCTTCTGACCATCCCTCCCTGCCCCCTTTATTTGAACGGAAGAGAATGGGAAAGAGTGTACTTACCTTTCTCAGGGGGCGAATGCGAACACAACACCGATTCCTTCCGCTTGGCACCAAAGGGTTGAGATGAAACGCGCGCGCAACACACACACAATCGGTTTATTCACACACACACAAGTAATCCTTGGGCAAGAGAGATCAGAGAGAGAAGCAAATCGTCTGCACGCCCGGAGAGAGAATCGTTTGCAGCGATCCCAGCGAGCCGGGATGCGGATCTGGCACTGGAGGAGCACGCACACAAGGGGGGGGCAGAGAAGGGAGGGAAAAATCGTCCTTAACCTCGTTGGCCGAGCGGGGAGGGGGGGAAGACCAACATGGCTGCCGGTGGGTCGGCCATCTTGCCGCGCCAATGGGGGAGCGCCCTCAGGCGGCCGACCCCGAAGTCAGGGAGGGCGGGATCCGCGCAGACGACTCCAGCGCGTCGAACGAGGAGGACAGCCCCTTCGCGTTTCAGGTAAGACTCTTCACTCGGTAAATTGTAATTGTTTTTTTCCCCAGTCTATTAGAGGATTTTGTTTCTTGAAAATTAACGTCACAACAAAGAGCGTTAACCTCAGTCAGGAGGAGGATCGTATAAGGAATCGTAATTCTTCAAAATACGTAAACCACGTGGAGACTCAGTCACATTTAATGTGCTTCAGGTTTAAGAAGAATCGAGATTCAAACTTAAAACCCATCGGTAGCGACATAATAGCGGGTTATTAATTATGTTTTTAAGAAATACAATTGTAAGAAAATCTCTGGGTTGCAGAGTGTTCTGCATAAGCCATTCTAGGCCTTTGCTATTGTACATTTTCTATTCTACTGGTGTTATTGTTTTGGAAATGATGAAATTGAAAATATGCATAAAACTGCTCTTTTAAGATTTCCTTTTTAGAGTAAATCTCAATTTGAAACTTTATATGATTATGCAATCAAAAAACTGACTTTATTTAAAGATGTACATGCCATGTTTAGAAGGTTCAATTCCCGAGGAATGTATATGCATATTTTTTTACAACGATTTTCTGTTCGGATGTGGGAAAAATCAACTCTGTTGTAAATTTCAGTCTAAATATTCAGAGGAAATGCTCAAGTATGTAATTTTAACTATTTGCGTCGTTTTTTAACTTTTAATTTTTCTTATTATTATTAATGAAATAATAATTTTAAAAGCGAGCAGTGATCTCCCTTTTTGCTGCTTTTATTTTAACGTTTTTGCCATGAGTTTTAACCGACTCCTCATAAAAATTTGAATTTTTGTATATAGACGGCATGAAAATTTTTACAGACACAATCTCTCCATTGCATTTTGAAATTCCGAAAGAGGAATATTCGTGCAGAATTGAATTTTGAAAAATCCGAATTGTGTGCTTTCTAATAGCCCTTCACACGAATTTAACAATAAAAAAAAGAGTAATTAACGAACACGAATTTAACAATAATTTTTTTTTTAACTTTAAAGCCGAGATTTTTTTCCCTTTCCTAAAAGATTTTTTAACTTTCAAAATATTTCTACATTTTGTCATGTTCGAAATCATAAATTTTAAAAATCTAGAATAACTTTACATTAGCCTCTTGTTTACGTGAGTACATTAGCCTCTTGGCATAGTGATTGCGCATTCTAATGATTGATTTCATTATTTAACACGAATAATATTTTTACTATTACATATCTACTGAAAATAGTAATTGGATAATTATTGCATTCCAGCTCAATTTTTCTCCTCTCTCTCTCTTTTTTGGAAGACTAAGGAGATAAGAACAATAGTTTTTCTTCGGGAAACAATTTTTATTGATGTCTTGAAATACTTCTTAAGGTGCTACTGACTACTCTAAAATTGTGAATGTTGCTAAAAATTGACAAATTTTATTTATGATTTTATTTTATAGGCCATCTTATTAGCGCTATAAAAACACGAAGTTTATTATTTTCCGTTCACTAGAACAAAAACTATAAGTGTTTTAGTAAGAGAAGATGCCATTAATTTAGGCAAGACGTCATACTTTAAAACGCGTTTTACTCGAAATGTGCTTTTTTTTTTTGAAAATGCTCAAACGGAGCCAGCGATCGCTCAAAAAGTTTTGAAAATAATTAACTGAAATTTTTTGTGTATGTTCTGTATAACAGTAGAGATATTTTAACCTTCAGATTTATTAATCACCGTTTTATTACAAAATTTACAGTCTCTTATGTGAATATAATCACTGTTTTTTAAGCAATTTCATGTAAGAACTAAGATAAAGTGCTCTAGTTTTTGTAAAACTTAAAATATCTCTTATCCTGAAGGTCACTTCAAAATAGAATAACATAGTAACACATCAGAATTGAAAAACTGAAAATTTGTTGATAAACTCTTGGTACAGAAAGGGTCGTGTTTATGTTATTTTTCTCAATTTTTACCCTTTTATTCCAATTTTAATAATAATAATTTCTTTTTCTCTTCTTAATTTTTCATAAAATATACTAACCAAATCTAAAAACCACAAACAAATCCCCATACCTCCATTTTTATAAAAAAAATGTTGTCGCAAGTAGTCGGATACCTTAAGTATTCAAATGTACGTACGCTATATTATGAGAAAAATGGTAATTTACTAAATATAACCTGCATGCTTTCTAGTACAAAATTACAAAAATAAGAGATGTGTGTGTGTATGTGTGTTACTTATATATATATATATACCTTTATTTTTCTTCTTTTTCCTAATTTTCTGTGAATAAGGATTAAAATTTCTTAGCATATGAAATTTTTAAAAATGGTAACATTCATTATTTGTTAATAAATTACCCATAATATTCATTAAAAATCAAGTAGAGTGAATGCTGAAGAAATGGTTTTTGTGTGTGCGTGTTTCTTTTTTCTCGAACTTCAAAATACAATAGTATTATCTACACTAGTGGGGGGGGGACCTTTTTAGGTGTGTTAGAAACAAAAGAAATTTATTTAGAAGATCAATATATTCTATTATGAATCACTATAAGTTTTTTTTTTTTTTTATAAAATAATATAATTTGTAAAAAATTTTTAATATTAAACTACGAGCTGAATACAGCTGTGATTCTGTACTTTTTGTTTTGAAATTTATTTTAGTATAAGTTACTGCATGAAATGATTACTTTATCTAAATGTAGCGATAAGTAAATATATTTGAGTAATTTTATGTATTTTTACTGGGTAGGTTCCATTTTTTAATCAATTTATATTAGCATTCTCACTGCCATGTCTGCAGTTTGTGTAGGCAGGAATCGGTTCCTTCACTTCAAACGATTTTCTTTTAACACTGAAATTGTAAATCTCAAAACAATTAACTTTCCCAGCTGTCTTTTTAGAAATGTATTTTCATTACCTTTCCTGTAGGATGTAAGTGCTCACTCAACCCCATAACAGACGGAAATGAGTAGAACTTATTTCAGATGTGTTCATTGAATGTTAAAATTAAATTGCAGTTTCTGGATAGATTCTGTTTACTTTTTTTGTACAGACAAATCAGTTATTTATCCATTTGGGTGATTATGTATATATTTTTTACAGTTAGTTTATTAATGCGAACATTTTGATAAAAACCAATTACAGATCAAAGCACAAAAAATACATTATTTGATTACTTTTTATGTGTGTTTGGTTAATTCTAAAAAAATGCCATTTAATTTTAAAAACTTAAAATTCAAATTGAAATTTTAAAAATCATATTTTAGAACAAATGGATTAAAACATCGCAAAAAAAAAAGATTTTTTAAGTATAATGTCAAGCAAGTAAGTGATATTTCAAACGCAACTACTCAATTGAGTAGTAACGGGAGATTTCAACTCGAACATCTCATCCAAATAATTCTTGGGCTGTTTCTCAATTCAACAAAATAAAATGAAGTTTGGAATTCAATAAAGGATCGTTATAGTTTGAATTTAATGTATTCTGTCCCCTACTGTCCGCTTACTTTAAAACCTGAACTGTTGCTCCCTCATCTGATCTGCGAAAAACGCGCTGAACCTAACTTCGGAAAACAAACCGAGACAAAACTTTTTTTGTCTCCTGATGTAAATTGCTTCATTTGATGCCTGATGTCAACGCTTCCTGATGACAAAAAAAAAAAAAAAAAAAAAAATCGATCCGAAACAAAACGAGAAGTTGTCACATTTAATGCATGTGCTCGCAACCGTGACGGCGGAAGCGTGCTGGTTGCTTCTTTTTAGAACAGATCGAATCATGGAGGGAAAGTTCGGGGGTCTCCTTTCCCTTTGAATCATTCCAACTGAGAAATCGATTATGCAGGTCTGCAACTGGAAAACTGCATAGGGTTTTTTCAAAGCTTTTTTTCATATAAACTAACTAATATCAAAAATAATCCTTAAGAAATTCCATTATTTTAATTTTTTGGAAAACTCAATTTTTTTTGTTTCATTTAGCATAAAGTTTGTATTTAACTTAACAACTTGTATCTTTTGATTTTGATTATTAATCAAAGCTGGACTCAACAATAAGGTAAAAAATTACTAGAAGTTGGTGGCACTGTTAAGAGAATTGTCAAATAATCTATTTGAAACAGTTTTAATTAGTTTATTTGAGGAATATTACTGGCTAGGTTGAAAATGTTTCAATGGGGGGGGGGGTACCAAGTATAAGTTTAAATAAGAATTGGTAAGCAAAGCTACTGTTATTATGTTGCAAGAATCTAAATGAATTCAGTATCTTGCTTGTTATATAAAGCCACGCTCGATCTGAAAACGTTAATGTGCTCGTGATTTTATTTCTCGTTCCAAGAAATCTGGTTCTTTCTCCGGACAACTGTTGTTTTATATGTGGTGAATGTCAATAAAGAAACACCAATGATTTGTGGAAAAAAAAGTTTATTTTGAGCTTCCTTTAAGTTGAGAATCCAGACAAGGTATCGGCACCAAAATATATCTTCCAGTTGAGATGAGTGAAGCAAAGACACATTACCTTCCCAGGAGGAAAGTTTTCTCTCGACCTCAATTTTTTTCTCAGAGTAAACTAGTAAGAGATTTAGATCAATAAATGATGATATTGTCGAATTTCTGAGATCGAACCTGAAAAGTAAAAACCTGCTATCACTTAGAATCTCATTTTCGTCGTACAGGCATTCAGAGAAAGAATTTACTCGGTTTTAAAAAAGGGCTTGTAGTGGTAATCTAAGAGTTTCTAAAATGTTACAATAAATTGCATTGGAATATAGTTCGCATCCAAATAAATGATAAAGGAAAATATATCTTTAACAAAAAGTAATTTAATTGAGTTTTTTTTTTTTTTTTTGCCTCAGCTTTAATTTTGACTCAAGAATACGATTTCTATTCCCTTGAAGAATATATTGAAAAAAATCATTATGAGACAAAAATTAAGCTTAGTCAGAAAATGTAACTGCAAGCTTAACTATCTTCTAATTTTCTGTAACACTTCAAAAACCTAGAAATTGCTAATACAGAAAAATAATCAAAAAGGACAATAGCAACTGAACAATATGGAACAATGGTTGGATTCTGCCATTAGAGACTCCTTTTTCTATTCCCTTGAAGAATACATTGAAAAAAATCATAATGAGACAAAAATCAAGCTTAACTAGAAAATGTAACTGAAAGCTTAACTGTAAGATGCAAGCTTAACTATCTTCTAATTTTCTATAACACTTGAAAAATATAGAAATTGCTAATACAGAAAAATAATCAAAAAGAACAATAGCAATTGAACAATATGGAACAATTGTTGGATTCTGTCATTAGAGCTCCATATCTTTAAATGGAGAAAAAGTTCAGTTTTTGAAACGATGAACAAAAGACTAAAAAAGGTTTTAAAAATTTACACGATGAGTATTCACGACTTTTTGGAAAAAAATCATTCCCTGTAATATGATTAGAAGTATTTGTAAGATATAGTAATCTATTTCTTTTTCAATAACTTTTTGGGAAGACACCAGAGGACGACCGATTTATAAACATAACTTCTACTGATATGCTTGTGTTTCAGTTCTCTCTAATGTTCAAGTATTCAAAATAATGCCTATTGATTTCGTGTACCATTGCTGTAATTGAAGTTTATTGGCGTGTTTCGACACAAAGGATTTCTCCTATTTTTCAATAGACACTCAAAGGCAGAATGTTTTGGATGAAATCTGTGTTTGTATATTTTTATACATGGCTCCGCACGGGATTATACTTTTTTTATATTAGACAAAATGTCTGCTTAGGAATGCCAACATCTAGATAATGGGATTTTTAAAAAGAGTACCATAAGAACGTAATTGCAAAATGTGTGCCGAAGAATGAGTTACGTTTTATCTTTTTAACTACCGTATTTAATCAAATCTGAGCCACACTTTTTTTTCCAATGTTAGTACTACCGAAAATCGGGTGGGGCTTAGAATCGAAGGCTGAAAAATTCTTTGGATGGGTGAATTTGAACATGATACTAAAGGTTACAGTAATTGCAGGTTATGTAATACTTATAAAGTTCTAAATACTGGTAAAATAAATTAATCACTCACATTTTATTAGTTTTCATTTAATTTTTTTTAAAAATTTCAATCAACCATTTTATTTTACTTTTTATTTTTTCACAAATTATGTTAAGAATTTGGGTTACGGCTTAGAATCGATGGCAGCTAGTTTCGAATAAATACGGATCTATTTTGTTTTGAAAAAACGACTCGTAAATGACTAAATTAAAAATCCAGTGACGCAAAAAACATATATTTGTTCGCTCAAAAGAAAATACTTGTTCATTTGTTTTCAACTTGAGACTTATGAGTGGAATATTTCAAATTCTGGTTTATGTTGTCGTTTTGGGAAGATCGATCAAATAAAACACTCATTTGTTTGAAACATTTTAAATGTAAACAAGAATGAAAGAAAAATATCAGTTTAACAGACACTTTTTTTTTAAAAAAAAGAATTGTTAGTGGACTCTCATGTAAAATTGTTTTAATCTGCCATTCACAACACATAATTTATTTTTGGATTTATTTTCAAAGAAAGTGTGGCATTTTTCAGGCGAAATGTGTTCATACCGTTGTTATTTCTTTTTTCTACAAGCATAATTTAATTTAAGGTTTTTTTTTAATCTATCATTTTACTTTAGTACCCTCACTGCATGAAATTTATGTATATGTATAATGTTAATATTCTCTACTATAAAGAGATGAATTATCAATAATCCCTTAAACTGAAGCAAGAAAAAAACCAAATTGAAATATAAACCAGACAGAAAAATTTAGAAAAAATATATTAGAAATTATAAAAAGAACAGAAATTATATACATATATATGTGTACATATAGCATGACTTGAAGTAATGAAAGTGGGAGCCGTTTATTATATCATTCTTTATTCGAATTAAGCAAATCGTTCGGTACCCGAAGCCATGGCAAGAGACGTGTCTTCTTCCCAGCGTCGATCAGGAGCGAGTGTCGTTCATGCACATGTTTTCCGTAAATCCGCCGAAATTGAGGTCAAAGTATTTATGTGGGAGGTGGGTTGAGTTGTCCTTGAGGAAGTATACCCCTACTAACTTATAAAGGGCTGGGGATTCATCATATATACATATACATACAAAAATAGTTATATACCTAAGAAAACTATAGTCATGATAGAATAGTTTTAGCCACAGAAATACTAAGGCAAACTCATGGCCTTAGGAACCAGGACTGCAGGTTTAAACAGTGTTTTCCGGCCTGATATATATCTATATAGTAACATAAAATGAAAGAAATACATGACATAATAAAATTGATAATACAAAATTATATCACTAACCAAAGCTGATGGAAAAGTCTATTGTAGAAGAATTAACTAAGCGTATGTACAACATGGAACAGAATTAGAACTTTAAAATGTAAGAAACCATAATAGTCAATAGACTAAAATGAAGACCTATTATGATTTCTAAAGCTGTTGCTGAATTAGGACCAGCAAAATTAGGGTTAAATATATTTTATGGATCCAACCTTCCCCTGTTCAGCAGAAATTTTATACATAACAGGAAAACATACCCATATTGAAAAGTTAGGCCTAAAACCAACCACGTGTAATTTGCAACCAACAGAAAAATAAAATAAAAATAATAGAAAATATGAAAGGAAATGAATCTTAACAAAATAAATATAATATATATATATATATATATATATATATATATATATAATATATATATATATATAATATATATATATATATATATATGGAATAAATTTATATAAAATATAGAACATAACAAGAAATAAAAGAAAAATAAAAAAAAATTAAGATCAAATCTAATGAAATACAAATAAGAACCTAACGAGTCAAAATGCAATTTTGGACTTAGGACCGAATAAGTGGGGTTTTATGTTCTAGCATATGAGATAATCTCCTATTATATTTGGAGTTCCAAAAAATTCTAGGTTTATAAACCTTAGCAACATATGGTTTAGAATCATAAGGGTAAATAAAAGAATCATGAATATGAGAAAAACTCACACATTTTTTTGTATTTTCTAAAAATTTTTTAGTTTTTTTATATGCTAACTCAGAATTTTTTTTAAAATTTTTTTATTTCTTGTTATGTTCTATATTTTATATAAATTTCTTCCATACATACTTCATGAATTTATGTGGCAGCTTTGCGCCTATTTATGTATGAATTTCTTTAATCATGAGTTTGTTAGGATATTTATATATTTCGGTATATATATATATGTATATATATATATATATATCAGTGGCGTACACAGGAATTTTTCAAGGGGGGCGCCAGGGTCGAAAGTCCATAATTGTAGTATCCTACCCCAATACGCCTCCAAACATATAATCATATTCTTTTGATTTTGTCGATTCTCGGGAACAAAAAAACAGTGAAAAATGAATTGTTGAATAAATAATTAGCTTTAATTAATATTATTAATTATTAATAATGAATGTTTTGTTAAATTTTATGTACTATATACATAGACTTGTAATCTATCGAAAAAAAATCAAGGGCTATGTGGGTGGGTCCGGACCCGGAAACCCTCCCCCCTTGTGTGCGCTACTGACACACACACACACATATATATATATATATACGGATGCACCCTTGTAAATCTTTGAATTACATTTGAATCGTGAATTGTCAAACATAAACGAAGAGCTATATCCTCGAGACTTAAAGAATTTCTTCCTAATTTGAAAAAAAAATGATATATTCAATAATTTCCATTACACTGTTACAAATATTAATGACTCATCTCTTTTGAATTAACATTCATTTAGTATAAAAAATTAAATACAGATGTGTAATTAAAAGAGTTGAAAAACATTTAAATTACTTATATTTATTTTTTAAATATAAAATAAGTATTTTTGAAAAGGAATATTTTTATAGTTTACATTGTTTTTTAATGTTAATTCTTGAAATGCATGTGACAAAATTACTTAATTAGGTACAAGTGAATCTTAAAACAAAAATAATTGCTTGTGAGAGAAGGAAAATCTAATGCTTGAATTATTTCAAGATAATTCATTTACTTATTGTATTGAACTTAAATTATTGTTACACGAGTACATTATTATGTAATGTGATGGGAAATAAAGACTGTATGTAGCACGCATCGAAAATCCTCGAAGTATTTAATGAATTCATTCAATTGTTTTTAGCATTATGTTTAAATCCATTATTGTAGCTATGAATATTGTTTCCTTTTCTAATAACAAAACGAATGAGTCTAAATCTCCCCTCTTAACCAAGCATGTTGTCTTCCCGAATTAAACGTGAGTATTCGATACAAATAAGTTGTGGGCTCCTTTTTTTTTTTTTTAACTCTATTCAGATATTGCAGTTTAGTTCTTTCTATGACATGTGCTTCCAAAAAAAAAATTTTTTTTTGTGAGGGGAAAAGAGGGTTTGCACTCGTTAGAGTAAGGGAGGGGGAGGAGATGCTTCTAACCCTTTGGGGCCTCCATATATCGATTTTCGGGAGAAGGGTGACCGTCATTGTTTCGGTGGGCAACCAACCCCCTTCCCTACGTGCAAAGAACTTTCCTTTGGTAAAAGCGGGTCACTCACTCAGTGGATTAGTGCTTCGGCCTCCCTTTTTAAAAACAATCTTTAAACGAATTTAATTGTATGCCGATTCAAACGCTGAAACAAGAACTGAATTCATGATACTAAACGGTATCTTCCATGAAACGTCTTTTCATTTGGATTATGAAAAATTCTGAAAGTTTTTGCGGCGAATTTTATTGTGGGATACGCATCTTTTGATATGCAGATTTTACGCTAGCTTGGAGAATAAATGAAGGTTTACTTTATGTTTCATAAAATTTAATTATGTAATAAATGGGTAGGGAATTGAGTGCAAGGGGGTATAATCAAAGTATTAAAGAAGCATTGGGTGAATCAATTGAAGTGCCGCCCTGAAAGAAATTGCAACATTGTCAACAAAAAAACTTAAGAGTTCTCTGTACTCTCCTGCTTGAGAAACAAATTCTTTACCATTTTCATCCAAATCGAAGAGATGACCGATCCAAAGAAGAAAGAATTTGACGCCTCCCCCCCCCCCTTCGTTGAAAAATCTTTTAATCTCTTGCGTTTTTTGCTTATATTTTTTGCTTCGAACCGACCTTATATTTGTTTCAATTCCTGTTTGAACTTATATATATACATATACTTATTATACTGTCCTTCGTGAAATGTTGGTAGTTTAGCAGAAATAGGGTCATTTTTTTAAAAGTGGAATTGATCAATATTTGCACAAAAAATAAACTTTAAAAAGACATCTCTTACAGACAGCAGCGTTGAAAGCACGCAGCTACTTTATCAATTTTATTAGCGATCATTCATATCGCTGTTGTGTTTGTTTCGGCCGCGATAGCCAAGTAGTTATGGCCTAGCAATCGTGGCCGGAGTGTCTCGGGTTCGAATCCTGGTATAAATGATGACCCTCAATGTAGAGGGGCTGTTGGGTGTTAAATCTGTCGAGGCTCAAAGCCCTCTCGTTGGTGTGGTGGGGAAGTTAGGATGCCAGCTTAGGTATCGTCCCTTTCTCATGACCGAAGTTCAAAACTACGAGGTCTGTCACTAATAACCCTCGTGTTGCTTCATAGTGCGAGATTTCACGCAATTTCTGCTACTCTTCGAATCACGCATCTCTACTAATTTCTAAATGGCATTCATGAAAAACAGTGGAGAATTTTTTCAGCTTTTCTTTAAACATATTTTCGATCGCACTCTTCTCAGACTCGTATGAAATCTGTGTTTTTATCCTACTTATTTGTATTATTATTTGTATTTCTATTTACTATCAGTACAGCATTAATTTCTTTTGAAAATCTAATTATTCCAATAAAATAGTCTATTTTTGGAGAGTAGGTTCTGATACCTCGATAAAGTTTTAAAAATTAGAACAATTATTTTGATCACGTATTAATAGCACACACTCAAGGTTGCCAGGAGCAGTTTTTTTTCCATTAGCGCTTTCGTGATGTAATCGATACTTGTAAATATTCGACAAATAGAAACTGTTAAGAAGAAGAATGAATAACATAATTCAAATTTCAATCGCAGAGACGTCAGGTGCTTTTTTCAAACCCTACTATTACTTCATACTCTCCTTACATATATATATATATATATATATGTGTAGTGGCCGCGGTTGCCAAGTGGTCTAGGCATCAGATCATGCTAGCGTGTCATGAGTTCGATCCCAGTACCACTAATGACCCACCGTGTAGGGGAGCGATGTACGTTAAATCTGTCCAAGCTCAAACGTCCTCGCAGTGGTGTAGAGTGGAAGTTAGGAGAGGTGGCGTCAGCTCAGGCGTCGTCCGCGTCACTTGACCATGGTTCAAAATTACGAGGTCCGTCGCCAAAAGCCCTCGTGTTGCTAAACAGTGCAACATTAATATTCACTCGCTTACTCATATATCTATATATATAAAGGAGAAAAGCGACTCACTCACTGACTGACTGACTGACTGACTGACTGACTAATCACGAGATCTCTGGAACTGTTCAACCTACAGACTTGAAATTTGGTAGACATGTTCCTTTGATAGAGTAGACATCAGCTAAGAAAGGATTTTCCGAAATTCGAAACGCAAGGGGCGTTACGGGGGGTTAAGGGCTTTAATAATAATTGTTTCCATGTTTAAACTACTTGATGTACAATCTTGAAATTGGGTAAGCGGATTCATTTCAGAGAGTAGAGATCCGCTACAAAATGAGTTTGCTGAAAATCGACCCCCAAGTGGCGTTGCAGGGGCTTAGGGGGCGTTATAGATAATTATTTCCATTTTTAAACTATTTGACGCACTGTCTTTAAATTTGATATATAGATTCCTTTCGTAGAATAATGATCAGTTACAAAACGGGTTTTGTGAAAACAGACTTCTAAGTGCCGTTGCGGGGGATTAAGGGGCGTAATAGATAAATATATCCGTTTTTAAACTACTTCACCTACCTGCTTGAAAATTGGTAGGTAAGTTTCTTTCCTGGAGTAAATATCCGCTACAAAATGGGTTTTGGGAAAATTGACCCCAAGGGGTGTTGCGGGGGCGGGGGGTTTAAGGGGCGTTATAAATTCCTATTTTTAAGTTATTAGACGTACAGTCTTGAAACTCAGTAAGCAGATTCCTCTCATAGGGTAGAGATACGCTAAAAATGGGTTTCGTGAAAATTGCCCCCAAGTGGCGTTGAGGGGACTTAAAGGGCGTTATAGATAATTATTTCCATTTTTAAACTATTAGACGCACAGTCTTTACATTTGATAAAGAGATTTCTTTCATAGAGTAGAGATCAGCTATAAGAAGGTTTTGTGAAAACAGACCTCTAAGTGGCGTTGCAGAGAATAAGTGGCGTAAGAGATAAATATTTTCGTTTTTAAACTATTTGACCTACCTGCTTGAAAATTGGTAGGAATGTTTCTTTCATGGAGTAAATATCCGCTACAAAACGGGTTTGTAGAAAATTGACCCCAAGGGGTGTTGCAGGGGGTTAAGGGCAGATATAAATAATTATTTCTTTTTTTAAACTATTAGACTCACAGTCTTGAAATTTGGTTAGCAGATTCCTCTCATAGGATAGAAATACACTGCAAAATGTGTTTTGTGAAAATCGACCCCTAGGTGGTGTTGCGGGGTTCAAGGGGCGTTATTGATAATTTTTTTGCATTTTTAATTAATTGGACGCACAGTCTTCAAATTTTGATAAGCAGATTCCTTTCATAGAGTGCAATTCCCCTACAAAATGGGTTTTGTGAAAACAGACCCAGAAGTGGCGTTGCGGGGGCTCAAGTGGCGTTATAGACAATTATCCCCATTTTTAAACTGTTAGACGTACAGTCTTGAAATTTGATAAGCAGATTCCTTTCGTAAAGCAGAGAACCGCTACAAAATGGGTTTCGCGAATATCAACTACGAAGTTTAATTTCGGGAGATTAAGAGGCTCAATCGATAAATATTTCCATTCTTAAACTACTTGATCATCCTGCTTGAAAATTGGTAGGCATGTTCCTTTCATGAAATAGAGTTCCTCTAACAAAGAGTAAAATGAAAATTGACCCCCAAAGATGTTTGCGAGGGGTCAAGAGGAGTTACAGAAAAAAATTCCTGTTTTTAATTGTTAGACCCATATACTTGAAATTTTTTAAGCATGTTTTTTTTGTTGAATAGGGATCCACTAAGAATAAATTTTAAGCAAATCAAGTTCTGGGGGGTTGCAGGGGGTTACTGGGACGTATTGACAAAAAAAATTACTTTTTTCGAGCTACAAGGACTATAATAATGAAATTTGGTTTGCATTTTTCTTTTGTTGAATTGAAATCCGCTAAGAGCGGTAATTTTGGAAAACGACTCTCAACGGGATTACGGGGATATTTATAGTAAAACTTTTGCTTTTTTCTGTTAGATTTAGACTTGAAATTTGGCTTGCATGTTCAATTTACGGAGTAGAGATCCACCGAAAATTGGTTTTGCGGGAATCCACTTGGTTTTTGAGTTACGAAAGAGCAAACATCATTCTATGCTTCAATTTTAGAGATTTTTAGAAAATACAAATTAGAGGAGTTCTGCTCTTTTTTTTTATCAAAAGGTGACAGTTACAGGTATAAGTATATTTTTCAATTCAATCGAATTCTTAATGCTAGGACTTAGATATCAATAATTTATACATATATATAAGCAGTAAAAATTTATAAAACATCATGAAATACCCAGCGAAGTGGGCGGGTAACAGCTAGCATATATATATTGTTTAAATTTTCAATCGTTAATAAATAATTTTTATTCATCCATTCAAGCTCAAATACATTTTTTAAAACTTGTAATGAATGGCACTTGATGTTAATATAGATTTTTCAAATATTAATTCCTTAATTGAATTGGAAAACGAATAAATAGTAACAAAAATATTAGTCCAACACCATATATAAAAAGGAAATTTACTCGTTGTGTCCCAATAGCGTAATGGATAGTGCGTTGGACTAATAATGCAAAGTTCATGGGTTTGAATCCCACTTGGGATGGCCTAATTTCTGATGATGTGATCCCGTTTTACCATACTGTTTTATTGGAATAATTAAATTTAATTAATGAATAAATAGTGGCACAAACAAAAATAATAGTCTAACACCATGCATAGAAAGGAAAAGGGAAAATTTCAAGGAAATTTGTCGTTATTTTGTCATTTAATATTGTGATTCTATCATATGTATGTACATATTTATTTTAATTGTAACTATTTAATAAAAAGTAACTAAAATAAAATTTTTCTTTTGTTGATCTAAGTAGGAATTGAGTTTAATTTTTTAAAAAATAAAACTTGTGTTATATTATCCTTTTTGACAAAAATACTGCCAATTCCAAAAAAAAAAAAAAAAAAAAAAAAAAAAAAAAAAAAAAAAACCTTAAATTATTTTAAAGATAAATGCAATCTAAGACTCAAAATATGAAAGAAAATGAATTTGTTTATGAATCCAATTTTGCTAAAACGTACTTCCCTAAACATTAATGATGTTAAATTTCCTTCATACGCCCAATGTAGTGAATCACTAAAATAAATAAAATGTCTCTTACGAAATGGAATTAAAATCATCTGAACCAAAATGTTAAAGCACTTTAATATAAATGAAATAAATTTTTTTACAATATATGCGTTAGAGCATTTAAAATCAAGACAAGAGTACTTTCTTCTATCCAAAAATCAAATATGAATTTAATTTTTACGTTAAATTGAATGATTATTAGTCATTTTCTCGATCTTGTGTGAATAAATTCTTTTTTATGTATCTGAAAATATCAAAAAGAATATCTTACTTCTAAGACACTGTTCATAAATAAAAATCATTGACTGCTTCGTGGAGACTCTACCATTGACGATTGACCCCATTCAGCCAATGGAGGGGTAAGGAAAGAAAAAAAGGGAAAGCTCCCCCTTCCCCAGACTCCTCCCCTTCTCATATTATGATGATGAGGCACCAAAAACTTTTTCTCGGTTTCCTTTCAAATATTTTGTCACAAAAAATATATTCACTTTTGACAATTTCTTCACTTTCCTTTTTCATTGTCTTTTAATAGAATGATAATTGCTATGTTAAAAAAGTTTTTTAGCTCAAATATTTTTTATTAAAAAAATTGTTGACTTGAAATTTTTCACTTATTTTTTAAAAATAACATCTATGGAACTACAGTACATTAAAGGAAAAGGGGGAGAAGTACGCGGTAGTAGAATCTCCATTGTAAACAAAAACCCCCTTGGAAAAATATAAATAGTTTCGGATCTCTCTCTTTTGACGAGAAATTCTTCGCATTTTCCAAAAGGGGTGTCACTAAGGTTTAGTGAACCACACCATTACAATTGTCTGTATAGGAAGATTTCTGACAGATATACTGCAGAAATCTTCCTGTGTAATCGATTGTAACCACTTTTACATTTATACAATAAAATTTTCTTGAATATTTTTGTGGACTGTATGATACAATCCATAAACGAGATACAATTTCTGGAAATCTCGGTAGAAATTTGTCACTGTTTACAACAGAGAGAAATATAGGGTTCTTAAAAGATATACTCTATTTGTTTGAAACACACATATGCAATAGCTTTTAGAAAAATTCTACTGAAAATAATTTTTTGTTTTGAGAATGTTTTTGTTATTTTCTTTATGTAGTAGCTGACATACCTTCTACATACAATTCGTGTCCTCCCCCTCCCCCAGTTACTCCCGTCAGTAGCGCACAAGGGAATTTTTCAATGGGGGGGGGGAAGGCAAGGTTGAAAGTCTACTGTTCTCGTACCATGCTTCAATACGCAGCCCAACGTATTCTTTTAGTGTCGATTTTCAGGAACAAAAACATTAAAAAAATAATTAATAAATGCATAATTAGCATTAATTAATAAAATTAATTATTAAAAACAAATACTTGATTAATTTTTATGTACTATATACATAGAATTATAATCAATCAAAAAAAATCAAGGGCTTTGGGAGGGGGGCCGGACTCCCGTGTAGTGCAGATTAAAAAAGAAGGTATCAATTTCAAAATTTAAAAGAGATTTATAGATTTATTCATATAAACGTTTTCAAAGTTTTAGTAACGTATAATGAATGTTAATATATATATTAGTTTTATTTTGTTTCATATTATTTCTCGATTTCTTACTCTTTAAATACTTCCCACTTGTTTATAGAAACGGTATTTTATATTAACAACCACGCACACACACATATATATATGTACAAATGGTTATAAAAACTAACTAGTTTCAAAATAGTAAGAAATATTATAGCCACGGTAGTACAATAGCAAACTCCTGGCCTTAGGAACCAAGTTTGCAGGTTTAAACAAAGTTTTGTGACTAGCCAATCTTCACCTGTAATTTGCCTATAGTCTGGGTCATAGGGAAATTAAAGAATATTAAGAGAAGCTTAAATATTACAAATAAAATGCATAATACTATTAATATATAACGATAAAATTATAGCCTACTATTAATTACTTGTATAGTGAAAATCGATGCAATAAAACTTACTTCGTGAGTACAGCAACAAATTATGTTTCCCGCCAGATACAAAGAAATATAGTATTACCGCATCAAAATTAAAATTAGTAAATTATGATAAAATAGTACAGTAGAAGTCCATTAGTCCGGCATCCAACAGTCCGGAATGCCCGATAGTCCGGCATCGCTCCGGAAAATTGTAAAAATTTTGGTTTTCTCCAAAAGTGTGTCTGTAAAGCAAATAAAAACGCTCGAGAGCTATTCGGAAGTTTTCGGGGTAGTTCGGGATCATCCGGAAGCGCTCGGTATTGTTCGGAAACAATTAGCGGCCGGCTAGTCTCAGCTGTCACAACAAATTCAGGTGCAGTGCAGCTCTGTTAATCAATCACGAAGCGTCTTCGCCATTTTTTTGTGCGTTGTTGTTTTGTGTCCTTTCACATCACAGTAAACGTAACTTTTGAAACTGTTTATAAAAAAAAGTGATTTTCGTTCTAACTGTACAGTGATCATGTTTTCAAAACCTAAACCTTCGAGTTCAAAAGGAGAGAAACGAAAACACGTAACACTGACTCTCAATCAGAAACTAGAAATCATCAAACGGCTAGAAAAAGACGAGAATAGAAATGTTTTAATGAATGAGTTTAATATTGGCTCATCAACTATTTATGACATTAAAAAACAAAAAGATGAACTAATGAAGTTTGCTTCTCAATCGGTAACAACTGAAAAATTGGCTTCTAGACAAACATTAAAAAAACCAAAACTGGAACAGGTAGATAGTGTATTGTTTAAATGGCTTAGTGCAGTACGTTCTGAAGGAAAGCTGGTAACAGGGCCAATGATTGTTGAAAAGGCAAAGAAATCCGGCCAAGATTTAGGAGTTGCTGAAAGTGAATGTAATTATTCTGATGGTTGGCTCAGAAACTTTAAGTTTTGGCATGGAATTCGAAGACTTGATGTAACTGGAGAAACACTTTCAGCAAACCAAAACTCTGCAGAAAAATACAAAGACGAGTTTGAGAAAATCGTGGCTGATAATGATTTAACACCTGAACAGATTTACAATGCTGATGAAACAGGGCTAGTATTGTGGCCATGTTTACCAACATCTACACTAGCTGGGGTAGGCGAAAAAGCAGCCAAGGGGTTTAAAAAAAACAAAGACAGATTAACCGTTTTGCTATGTGCTAATGCGTCTGGAAACCACCAAGTGTGATAGGTAAATCAGCAAAGCCCAGGGCTTTTAAGAATGTTACACACTTGCCTGTCAATCAAATGTGTGGATGACTGCCGCCCTCTTTAAAGACTGGTTTTTTCACCACTTTGTGCCTGAGGTCAAGGAATCCTTCAAAAGCTTTGTTCTACCAGAAGATACTAAAGCCATCCTTCTTTTGGACAATTGCAAAGCCCACCCGCCAGTAGATGAGTTAGTTTCTGGAAATATTGTTGCTACTCTGCTCCCACCTAACGTAACATCTTTGATTTAACCCATGGACCAAGGGGTTATTCAAAATTTTAAATGCTTTTAATGAAGGTCTTTTATTCAAGGCCTGTTAAATGCCGACTGTGACGCGACTGATTTTCAAAAAAAGTTTACAGTAAAAGATGCCGTCTATGCTATTGCACTGTCTTGGAACCAGGTAAAAATACAACACTCCAAAAATGCTGGAGAAAACTTTGGCCAGCTGCAAACCCTGCATCTGACCTAACTCTACAGACTGATGAGGAAGAAGACCATCAAGACGCTCTGGCCAAAGTTTTGGATGTCGTTAGAGAAGTGCTGACAATCCCTTGAAAAACCTGCCTGAAGATGAGGTAAAGGAGTGGCTTCTAATCGACAAGAATGAGCCTGTTGAACAAGAACTAACCGATGAGGACATTATCAACATTGTAGTAAACCCTCAGCCTACTCAAAATCTTGAAAAAAGTGACTCAGATGCCGAAACGGAAGAAAAGGAAAAAATCAGCTGGGCAGAAGCTGCAGAATCACTAAATAAGTTTATCTCTTTTGCTGAGGCTAGTACTAGCTACAGTGCTTCAGAAATTATTGATTTCCATATCATTAAAAATAAATTTTATACTAAACGCCAGAAGTCAAGTTGTTCTGTGTATTTGCATACTGTATTTGTAGTTTAATTATTAACCTAATTGTTCTTATAATTACCACCCGATAGACCGGAATTTTCGGTAGTCCGGCACCGAGCCGGTCCCGAACGTGCCGGATTATCGGACTTCTACTGTATATACATTTAAAAACCTTAAATATTGATATAAAATTTAAAGAAAATAAAATGACTTCCCAAACATACTCAAAGATATTTAAATAAAATATAGTATTATTAATTTATAAAACATGTGGCACCATCTTTCAATTAACTGTATGACGAGTTAAAAATCGTTATTATTATTACATATTGTCATTTCACTGAGAACTATCAGAAATATAATTGTAAAGAAAATTAGCAGGATATCCATGTTTAATACAATGGTTAATAAAGTTATTAAAATTTAAATATATATTAGATTCATCGCTAACTAATACATTACTACGATAAATATAGTTAAAAATAATATTTTTATTTATAGAAATTGATAAATTCGAATTCCAGTATGCCACTTTAAGAATGTTAGAATTAAAAGCATCGCTTTTATCATAAATATTACTATGTAATTTGAAATCCTTAATATACAATGATACATCCAATTAATTAGTTTTAACAGGATTATTATTAATTTTAACTAGGTTTAAGTAATCAAAATAAAAGTTAACATTATGGTTAAAATTATTATATTTACCAAAAACAATTAGATCCTCTATAAATCTAAAAATGTAATAATCATTAAATATATATACAAATTAAAATAATGGAAACACCTGTGAACAAAAGTGATGTTTTTGAATACTCTTCGTAAGCATTAAAATAAAATAATAGTTACCAGTTTTTTTTTCATAAATAGAAATGTATATATTCTAGTAGTATGTGGTAGCTTTATTACAGTTATGTAAGTCTTTAATTTTTTTCAAAAGTTTAAGATGTCGGACCTCATGCACACAGAGCTGAAAACCAAAATAGTGGACGGAAAGAGACGCTCAGTTAAAGAGACCGACGAGTACTGAAGCAGATTGTAATGTTGAAAAAACGAACAACTGCAACAAAAATGACTGGATAGCTCAGCAGCATCTGGACTCTCCAGTATGAATGATTACACAGAAGGTATCTTCATAAACAGAACATTTACGGCAGAGCAGCAATTTCGAACCCACTTTTCAAAGATATTAATGCCAAAACCTAGTCAATCGTTATGTGGAAGAAAGTAATATGGTCAGACGAATAGTGTTTCACAGATATATTATATTGTAGTATTTTATATTATCTACAACAGGACGGGTGCACGTTTGGAGGATACCTGCTCAAGTGTATGATCGTGATTGTCTCCTTCCAACTATCAAGCATGTAGGTAGATCTGTGATGATATGTGTAGCCGTGTCGTGGTTTTTTCTGCTGGACAAACTGTCCTATCATGCAAACTTCTTTTCCTGCAGGAGATGGAATTTTCCAGCATGATGATACACTTATCCATGCAGTGGGACTTCTCCAGTCATAGTTTGATAAACACGAGAATGAAGTTAAACATATACCTCAATCAACAGACCTCAATATAATTGAACTGTTACGGTTTATTTTAGAGCGTTCAATATGGAATCAGTACCCACCACTGGCATCTCTTTCCCAGAACTTTCACAATATATTCACGAAGAATGGTACAATATTTCTCTAAACACTATCCTGTACTAGAATGAATCGATTTCTGGACGAATCCAAGCTCTATTACAAGAAAAAGGCAATCCTTACACCATACTAACAAAAGATTATTCATAAATCAAAGGTGTTTCTACTATTTTTTTACACGAATATATTGTAATATATAATTCATAAACGGTAAAATTAAGGGAATTTTTAAGAGATTCAATTTTTTTCGTCGAATTTCGAGCCAAATCACTTTTATTTGGAGTTAGATAAAGAATTAATGTCGTACAACATAAAGCTTTCGAGGAAAATATTTGTAGATAAACTTTCCATTGTGTTTTTTGACACTGTAATTATATATTTTCTGCCGGTTTTTTACTTCAAGGAAGAATATTTTACTTCGATGTGGTATAAAGTTTTTAACATATTTGTTTATATAATTGTTCAGAATAGTGAAATATTTAATAATTTGAGCACCATTTAATTCAACCCCTGTAAAAATAAACTAGGAAAAATACAATACTATCACATTGATTGAGAAATAAAAAGACAAGAAAGGTCCTGCACCGGACGACACTAGTCCTAGAGAGGCTGAAACGAGTGTTTTGGATGCTTTGAAAGTGAGACGGCATTTGTTGAAATACTGTACACTAAAAGAATTCGGAGAGGAAATTAAATAAATACAGAATATCTTTATATCACAGGGGCTTCCACTTAAAAGGATTTTAGATCGGTCTCACTGACAGAATATCAAATTCCCTATACATTAGCTTTAAATGTGTTACCTTTTTCAATTTCATTCCGAATTGGAGTTGTGATCTAAATTTGTAATTTTATTCCTTGATACTTTAGTGCAACTTTACTTTAGGATACTTTTTTCCCGTTAGTTTCTAAGATCGTTTTTATTTACCGTTTAAAATAAAACAATTTAAAAAGTAGAAATTTCGTATAATATCCTAATATTGTACAAATGTATGGAAGACTATGCATTAAAATGTTATTTAACAAATATTTGAAAAATTATTCTCCATCCAACCCCATGATCATTTAAAATACTTCTTTAGCATTCAGAACGTGATTTTAAAAACCTTATTGGGGCAATAAAAGTTTTGCCTTTTAGCTAAAACATCTTTCTTTAAAGTTTGGAAGCAGATGGAAAGGAATTTTTTTTTGGAAATTTTCATTTAAAGCTATATTTTATAAGAGCGAAAAAAGCATTACTTTGTACCATAACAAAATTTGTAAATTTAAAAGGCTGAAATTAAATTAAAACTCTGAACAAAATATCGAAGCATTTCCCTGTTTCTATTTCCCTCCAACCAATTAGTATTGGATAAAGTATAAATTGAATCATTTAGCATCAGATAAGAATTTTTTAAAACATTTGTGATGCAGCTGGACACTTTGACTTCAAATCACTTGTTCAGTGTACGTGTATGAGAATGTAAAGCGCCCTCTGACGCTCATAGTGATTCTGTTTATCCTTAGACTCCAACGAGGGAGGAGTCGAATCGAGTCGATCCGAGCAAATAAACATCAGTCTACTACAAATTAAGTGAGACTTTTGAGTCCTTTTTTGTTTGTTTGAGATAACTGAGCTATCATCTCTTCTCCTCTTAAAGGAGAACTTATCATTGGCTATATTCGACAAGCAATCAGGGCACAGTAATAAGAAATAAAATTGTAGAAGGGAGAAGGAATGAGAGAGAGGGGATAGTGCAAATAGTTTTTACATTCTTTAAGATCTACACTACATTAAATTGATGCCGTACACAAGGAAGGGTACCTCCCATAGATCAACGCATTTTTAATTTTTACCCTACTCCTTAGCTCTTCGATGTGTTTTTAGAGCTCCACAAACACATAAGGGTGCATACACCACTGGTTGGATAACAAAAGTAGTTCAAGACCAAAAATCAGTTTTTGAGGAGGACCGATTTATATTATTTTTTTGAGTCCTCATCATGGAACCTGAGAAAAAGCATTCTTTTTTCAAGTTCTCGTTAAATTTAGTTTTAAATACGACATTAAAAAGTTGAATGAACAAAGCAAGAATAATGATTTAAACGAAGTGATTATATACGAGGAGAAAAAACTAAGGTCAATAATTCGCTAAAGGCAAAGAAAAATTACATCGCTAAAAGGATAAAAAAATATATAAAATAGAAAATTAAACAATTTTAAAAAATGCTTTGCTGATTTTAAATTTTTTTTTTTTTTTTACCATTGTTTGCTCATAAGGAAGTAATTAAGAATAAAAGTTAGCAACAAAACTCTTTACACTGATACCTGGTCTGATAATTTGTAGGAAACATTTCTATTCACGGGAGACGACTGATTGCAAGGAATCGTTCGGAAACATTCAGTGGCGCATACAACAGGGATCCTCAGGGTCCCCCCCCCCATAGCCCTTGATTCTTTTCTCGATTGATTATAACCCTATGTATATTGTAAATGAAATGTAGTTAATCAGTTGTTATTAATAATTAATTTTATTAATTAACGCTAATTATTTATGTAATAATTAGGATTAATTAATTATTTTTTTTTACTGTTTTTGTTCCGGAAAATCGACAAAATCAAAAGAATATGTTGGCGGCGTATTGGAGCATGATACGAGAATAGTGGACTTTCGACCTCCTTAAAAAAATTCCTGTGTGCGCTACTGGAAACACTATTAACAATTCTAAACGTCTGCGGAATCTGTTTACTGTTGAGTGAATCGATTCCCATGCCACTTATACATCTCTGGCGTAGTTAGAAAATTATACTGCAACTGCTCAGCTTTCATTTGTAATTGTAAATACAGCAACGCATAATTATTGAAATTCATGAAAAATCAATACATAGTTAGTAAATGTTTAAAATAAATAAATAAAACTAGTATTATATATATAATATGCATAATAAATATAAAAATAGTACAGATACATAATTTCATTACAATTATTTATTTCATCTCAATAAATAATATATATTATCTTTATCCTTATATAATTATAATATTACAGATACCCTTAATTTTGTAGTTCTGTTTTATCCCTTTTCTAAACATGAAACCTGTATAGAAGTCCCGAGGCTTCACTTCATAAGCAACGATTGAATTTAAAATTTGTAACAAAAAAGTTTGCAATGCTTTTGGCGACTTAAGAATTGTACTGTGTCAACAATTTATAATACTCGAGATAGAGCTGAGAAAAACGACAATCTGGATAATGTTATGTGCTTCTTATTTGATTTCGTTTATTTATCTGTCTCTGAATCTATTCAGTCCAGGCAACTGGACATCTAATAAACATTAATGCGCTTCGAATATGAGAAAAAGCAAAAATAATGAATTTCTCACCCCCTCACAAGAAAACAACTTGTTTGCTTAATCATGATTTTGCTCCAAGAAACTAAATGGTCGCTTTCTATTGGAGGAGACGATGACGAATCCCGCGGTAGTAGGGGAGGGAGAGGAGCGATCCCGTTGCCATAGTGACAAGTGCTTTTCATTTCGCCCCTTCTTTTCGGCTCGGAATTGTTGTTTTCATGGCCCCTAACTAATGCCTCGCAGAAAGGATGGATTCCAGGGAGCGCATTATCATTATTACGCGGTATTCAAATTACAGATACAAATCTTTTTGAAAACAGCGTATTTTTTTCATTTATTTATTTTTGCTTTTTTTAACGAACGCAAGTCGTAACGCACTGTTGCCTCCAAATCCATTAAATTCAGATGAACTCAGGGAAATAATTAACTAATAAAATTTATTAGACATAGAAGAAAGGCTCTCTTGGGTTTTAAGAGTTAACAGTTTATGGACAAATGCTATAAAAATTATATATACAGTACAACCTGTTTTTGAGCGGAATATAGGGACCACATACGAATAAACCGCACAAAAAAATATGCGAAAATTTCATAAATTCTTACATATAACAAACAACTTCGTCGAAATATACAGAAAAAATTTTTTATGCGGCGAAGAGGAACCGCATAAAAAAAAGTCACAGAAAATACGTCAATTGCTTACAAAATTTATGAGAAAGTACTTTCACAACAAAATAAATAATTAAATTACTCGTGGAAACATTTAGTTTCTCATTGTATGCATGGAGAAGTATTCAAAATGCACATACATAATGCACTGCTACTCGTGGTAATCCAAAGCGCTCTTCTTCCTAAGACGAATAGGTTCAAAATCGCTTTCGTTACTCGAAGATACAATTTCAATTGATTTATTTTTTGGCTTCATAAAGTAAGAGATAAGTTTTTGTGACGATGGTCAGTTGCTTGTAAATGTCACGATAACCAGATATGCATGATCGAAGCTCTTTTTGCGTGGGAAATTTCATACTCCTTTCGGAATTGGTATCTATTTTAAGAAAATACTTTTCCACTTTGTTGGAAAGCTGTATCCCAGCATATATTTTACCCACTCTCATAGAATCCAGTTTTTCTTGTCTATCTTCATAATCTATCAAATTGTTGATAATCTCACTGTCATTGACAGTTTCATCTTCAATCAAGCACGTGTTGCTAGCGCGTTGAGAGAAAGCAATTGAACGTCTATTGTCGAGAGACTGCTTATAGCAAATGAATAGAGCGTCTTGAAGTGTATAAATGTACACTGCAATGTCGCAACCCCCTCCTTGTAGGGGGGGGGCAAGAATCTCGGGGGCCCAAAGCCTGACTAACGACAAGTATGTATTTTCCCTATTTATAAAATATTAAAGGCAAAACCTGACTTTGTAGGGATCCCTCCATTCACCACTGGTACATTGATAGAAAGTATTACAGTGGCGCGAAAGCCGTTGAAATTCATATACCGTATAAAAAAGATAGCACAAAAAAAAAGGACCGCACAAAAACTGGTTGTACTGTAATTAGATGTTTCTCGTTCAAGATTTGCACTCGCTTTTGGCGGACGATCTTCTTCTTCCGAATGTTTTAAAACTATCATGCGATAAAATAATTGTTTTTGTTTGTGAGCATTTCTTGTCGACATCTTGAAAGAAAATCATTTTGTCGAACGATTGATGCTTCTGCAGCATTCAGGTCTTTTGGTAAATAACATAGCATCCTTTTTGTAAAAGCTGCTTTAACCAGTATTTATGCTGCTTTTTCCAACAACAGTCTGCGTCTGCGGCAGCCTTGTGCGCCGATCACGAACTCGTGATCTGCGTGTCACGGGTTTGAGTCCTGGTGCCACTGAAGATACAAAGTGTTGAGGGAGCTGATGTACGTCAAATATGACTAGATTTGATGTCTTCCCAAGGGTGTGGTGTGAAAGTTGGGAGAGGGGATTGCCAGCTCAGGTGTCATCCTCGTCACTTGACGAGGTCAGTCACCAATTTCTTTTTCAGTAAAGACTGGACTTGGGGTCTCACTCACTCACTCCGACAATAGTCTGTTAGAGATTAATATTCAACAGTATATGTATTCTTCTCTACTTTTCAGCTTTCCAAATTCTTGTGGGAGTCGTGAAGCATTGCGGATTGGATATCCCCGTCAAGTAAGCATAATATGCTACAAATGGGTTGAGAATATTGCGATTTTGGATACACTTTTAATGCTTTAATTCATTTAAAGTGAATTCATAGAATGTACTTTATTATTTTTAAAAATTTAATGTAAGTTACTTTTTATTTAATTTTCTGTTATTTCATTCGCTCAATTTTATAAATTATTATTAATCCTTATCTCATTCGTTCAATCAGTTAATATAGGTGGAGAATCGTTTTTCTTCAAATTAAATATTCCTAAAAGAATGACAAATTTAAAATCAAGTTTCTGGACAATTTCTTAGTCATGTCTTGTAATATTTCAGTTTTTTGAATGTGTTCTTATAAATTATACGTAGTTTTGCTTAAGGTTCATCGCTCCAGAAAATGATTTGAAAATACATTAGAATTCTTCACGCGATCCGTTTTATTTGAGTTTTCTGTAAAACCTTTCCAAATTTACTGAAGATTACTTTATAACTTTGCCCTAAAAATATATATATTTGAACGAATCTTTTGGCAGTCCCCCCCCCCCCGAGTTTTTTTTTGTTTTAGAAATTTAACATTGTATGTTTGTGTAAAATACTTTCACTTTTCATTTTATTAAAGATTAAAAAAATTTTATATCTCTGTTGACTTTGATCTACTAAAAGTTTTGCGATGTAGGCATTCACTAGATCTAAGCTGCATGATTTTAATAATAAAAGAAAACGATAACCACGAGAAAATAATATTTAGTATTATTACAATATTCAAATGCTTTTTTTTTTAATCAAGCATCTTGCTTAGAGTGCTTACAATTCAAAATTGAAGCACAATTCCCCTAATATTTTTGTAACTCCAATCGTAGGTTGATTTTTAAATACTTTTAGAGAATGAAAATAGAATCTTTAGTTTTACTCAAATATTATTTTGATTTGAAGATATATATATATATATATATATATATATATATATATATATATATATAATATAACTAATGACAAAAAGATAATAATTTCATTGATCCTGATCCCTAATTCTAACTATTTTGCCATTTTCCCTAATATGCATATAAATTGCCATAAAATTTTCAGAAATGGGAGGGGGGATATTCACAAACTAGAATCTCATTCTATTGTGCTGAATGCATTTATTACTCTTTCAAGTTGGATTTACTTTTTCTCATTTTAATTAACTGTAACTCTTCTAGTTCTCCACACAGAAAAATTTTCTCTTACATATTATATCATTTCCTACACAATATATATTTTTGTTTTTTGCTGCACAGAATTTTGCTGAAGATATCTTCTTGGTGAACTTCTTGTATCGCCGCATTCAGTAGAATCTCCTTCAACTGGAACCCTAAAAGTGTCAAAAGAAGAAACTTAACGTGAGAAGTTCGTACACATGCCAATATTTAGAATCTACACTATTAAAATTTGTAAGTAAACAAAAAGATAGGAAATGACCCGAGGAAGCCATTTTGACCATTTAAATTCCGAAATTGTAATTAGTTAAAAGATATTAATTAAAATGGTAAAATGCTCGATTAGCTTGCCCCCGTACGCCGTTAATCGCGTAGAAGTTGCCAAAAAAATGGCGGGCGAAGGATTTCAGATATTTTAGTCATTTTTTAAACTGCCGTCTTATTTACCGCAGCAAAATCAGACAAAAATTAATTCCCGAATAAGATAGACTGTTTATTTCTTCAGGTAACGATATAATTTCTTTTACATAATTACGATATTTTGCATTTTTTACGGGTTTTTTTTTTCTAAAATGAGTCAATTTTACGCATTTTTATGAAAAGAATTTTTTAATTGCTTGGTATCGTTTTCAAATTATTTTGATCAAACAAATTTCCATACTGAAAAAGATCTTACTGTGTTCTTTTAGAATCAGTGATAGTAAAAAAAGTTTTTGTTATTTGATTTTTTATAAGATTCTTTGAAAAATACTCAAAATTGGATTTAACATTTAATAATTTCGCCATTAATAAAAATAATCGTATGAAACATTTTTTCCCGCATGTCAAACGTTATTATCAGTGTTTTGACCGAAGAATGAAAAATTTGCTTAAAAATTATGGATTTTAAAAAAGGTTTTTGTGTTTTCCGTCTTTTTTTTTTTTTTTTTTTTTGAGGATTTATTAATTCAGTTCTTTTTTTACAATTTTTATTTAAAAAGTGTACCGATGCTTGTTATCGATGAGTTAAGTTTGAAAGCATTAACTTAAAACTCTCATCCTTAAGACAACGTTTGTCGTCCAACCAGAATGGTGGATATAACCAAGGTGCTTGGTGCTTGTAACCAAGTGAACTCTGGTTCGAATCCAAATGAGGCATGGATGTAATCTTCGGGAAAGGAAGTCGGACTTTCGCCTGAAATGGATTCCCGTCTCGAAAGGAAAGCAGCGCACCCCTTCTTTCGTATGCTGGGATCATCGTTTGTAACAAAAAGTCTATATTCTCTTCTGTGTTTGTAATGCATGTTTTTGTCTTTCCTATCTTGTATTCATATGTATCTCAGTATAAAACACATGGCAACAAGAAAATTTTAAACTTCATTGAGAGCTCCGTTGTGCGAAACACGCAAAACTTGCGTTTAATTGTTTTCACTCTTTCCGTCTTAAAAGAGTAACCCAGAATGTGTCATAAACCCAGAATGTCAAACATACGGTTAACGTACATCAAGCCTCTGTGAAGGGAAAAAGGAGCACAAAAAAAAGTAATTTTATTTTACTGTAAAAAGAGAAAAAGGAGAATTCTGCATGAATTAAAGCAGTATTGTTTTTCGAAAATCATAAATAAATAAATTTTTTAATAATATTATGGCACATTTTCTGCTTTCTTGCGCGTGGAACTAGATTTGTTTTTAATGCCATTTTTTTTAGTGAACGGTATGTGACGATTAGTTGGTAAGTGAACATTTTTAATCAATTTTATTACTTCAAATTCTAAGAAAGAAATAATTGTTAAATTAATGAATGAGTTAGTTTTGTATAATACAGTATAACGTTATTTATACCAATCAATTGGGACCGGACACCGTTCGGATGCGTGTTTGTTTGGATTACCGAAAACCGAATTCGATTTATGCAGTACATGAAACCGGACACTATACGAATATTGAAAATCATCACATGTGGGAAACGTGCTTGAAGAAAAAGCAAAATAGGTGCAAAATGTTGCATTTTTACCTTTACTGAGGAAAATAATCACTTATTTTTCACTGTACCATTGTACACCTTCGTTTTTTCGCTGCAAGGTCTCTGATTCTCTTGAGCAGCAGTAGTTGAGTAAGACAGAACTCTGATTGTTCTTCCACTCCATGGCTGTCTCTAACGCAGAAACTCGTCAGAATTTGATGGACCCTTGCTACTTTCGTTGTTGTCCTCGTCTTCATCCGTTTCATCGTTGACAGGGTTGGACTCTTCTTGCACGGAAGTCACAATCTCGTCATCAATTAGCGTTTGAAATCCAAAGTCTTTTGCATCGCATGCCATCTGGTTTCTACATCAACAAAACTCAACAAAAGAGCACTTATACACCCTCTCACTTGGCAACAAACTAACCTAATATTCCACGCAGATGTTTACCAAATCACACAACTGAAATTCCCCAAATATCCCTTACCTTGGGGTTTCCGTCACTTTTGGCTTCACACGAAACAACTGTTGAGCATTGCAATGTTCGAAAACGTTTCCGGACCAAAGTCCGGATATTTGACGCCCCGGATAATAAACGTTCGGGTAAACGACGTTCTACTGCATACATTTTTACGTCAGATACGTTTAAATTGTTTCATTAAAATTTCTTCCGTTTATCAACCCTTCTCTTAATTTCTGAGATACTGAAAGAAACCATGAAATAATAATCTTCAAAATGCTAAACTTTTTCTGTTTTTATCAGATAGCATTGTTTTTTTAATGCTATTTAATACATGAATGTTAATAAATTTCTAGGCTTTTTTCCACAAGGCTTTTTCTTTAGAGTTATATATTTTTAATCGAACATTCAAACAACCAGAAAAAGCAATCGTTTCAACAGCTAATGGTAAGAATTTTTTAAATCATTACTTAATGATAGTGGATTTAAATTAATACTTTTCTTAAAAAAACTAAAGCAGTATTGTTTTTCATTATTCTTAACCGAATTAATTATTTTAGAATAAAATCTACATTGTCTGCTTTCTTCTGGATGAAACTCGATTAATTTTTTCAGATATTTTTATAGTAACGGTACGCAACGAGATTGATTGCTAAATGAAGATTTCACACATTCACTTTATTATTTTAGATTCTAAGAAAGTATTTATTATTGTCCTAATGCTTAGTTTTTGTAATACATATTATGCCAGAAGTATTTTCTTTATTTAATTCATTTCTTTTCTTTAAAAATTAATCTTTTTCATAAACTCAAGCAGTATTGTATTTTGCAAATCATTAATCGAAAAGAGAAATTTGGAGGAAGAGATTTAAAGGATTATAAAGAAAATTATTTCGAGAGGATAGCTAGCTCAGTAGAATTGCGAAACATATCTTTATATATATATATATATATATATTGTTGAAATAATGTAACACAAAGAATGTGTATCTGTAAATAATAATATTACAAGATTAGCAGAAACTTTTTTCACGTAATTATAAAGAAAGTTATGCATTAAAATTTTCAAGAGATCTAATATTGAAAAACCAACATATATAGATTAATTCAACAAAAAAGTTGTTTTTCTTTGAATAGGTGTAAGATCACCATTAATTATCTTATAAGTATAAAATGCTGGAGATGCTGACAATTTCTTAGCTTTTTTCCCCCACTATTTACTAAATTAATATTACGTAAATTTTCCGTACTTTTGTCAAAAGCAGCATCATTTAACATTTCAAAGAGATCTTTTTCAAAATTATTTCTTCCTTCCTTTGTATAAAAAGAGGAAAGTTCTGCTATAAAAAGGATTTTTGTGAGTTGTCTGATTCCTATTGCTATTTCAGATTTATCATCACTCATTCAAGGAGAAATTCGTTTGGTTGCCAGAAGAAGGGCTTCAAATTTTTGTTTAAGAACAACTGTCAGAATTAGATGAATCTATTCTTCGAAGTAAAAACGATTCTGAAAAGGCTTCTTTATACTTACGAAATCTTCGAAAATACGTAAGCTTTCACTTTCCGAAGGAAATCAATAAAGACATGCAAAAACCACAGAAAGAATTTGAGAATTCTAATGCATAAGATATGAAAAGTGTTATACAAAATTATGATTCTAAGGAGGTCTTCGGATATGTAAAGTAGGAAACCAGTGCAGAAAATATTGAACAAGAAATAGAAAAAACATTACCAAAGAAGTATAAAACTGTTATTAAAGAAATCATTCTTTTTATACAGAAGCACGGAGAAGAGATATATTAGACACCCGATAAAAGCTAATGATAGACGGGGAAATTATACGAAATACTAATGTTGTAAATTTGATTACTCACTGAGTGATAGACAGAAAAATAAAAACTTTTGGGTTTGAATCATTTAACGAACTTTTAAAAAGAAAAAACTTTTCAACCAGTTTTGTTAAGAATAAATGTCTTAAAACAAAACACTGTAAGCAAAACCTTTGTCATATGAATAGAATATTAAGTGTAGCTTTTGTTCTTTAATAATTTTTTTTATCTGTTTCGTTTTTGTTTCTTACACAAAAATATATTAATATAAGTGAAATAATTGAAAGAAGTTGAAAAATATTTTGAAAAAGTTCGAAAAGTGTTGATTAACTTGAAGGTAGAGTATTAAGGTTAAGCGCACTACTGAAAATTTTCTTTGTTCACACATATTAATCATAAAATAATAAAAAATTTATAAATTTAAATATATGAAAAACACTTATATAAATTTCAAAGCAAAATTATATTTGTCTTAATAATAAAAACAATAACACAAACACAAAAATATAAAACAATATTGTATTTATTAACCATCTAAAATTTATTCTTATATTATATCTTTTCTTAAAATATTGATACAATCTGAAATCATTCTGTTTGCTTTGAACAAATTTATATGAAATATAATTCATTGAAAAATCTTTATTGGTTTTCAGCAAGAAAAATATTCAATAATGACCACAAACGTTCCATGTGCAGGTGCATATTTATGCCTGTTAAAAGTTCTAATCGTATTTTCGTCATTTTAAGACAAGCTTGCCATGCCAATCCAGGTGCTGAATACGTGTGGTAAGGGTCTATTTTTTTAATAATCCTGTGGCATCAGTTTCTAAAGTTTTCAAATACATCTGCAAGCAACAGTCACTGTTACATATAAATCATGATAATCTCCTAATGAAATAAATCCCATATCTTTCGAGAGCCTATTCGTAATCTTCTTCAAATGTAATTTAGTTTTTTAGACTATTGAAAAATGCTGATCTAGGAGGAAGCTTTGTTTCATAAAATGTTGATAACCAATCAAAGTATTCCTACGGATAAGAACCTTTTTTAGTTATAGATTTTGAATTAGTTCCAAAAACGCGTATTACACAAATAAAATGAATCAGGTTTTAAATTTGAGCAAGTTTGTCCCATGAAGCATTCAGGAATTGAAAAAAATCAATGAAACGCAATGACTCGAAAGTAAAAGAAATAAATTTTTCATTATTTTCAGAATACATTGAATTGTCCTTTCTTAAAGTTTTCCAATTCCATGGATGGTCAATGGTTTCCAAATGTCCATCATCATTCCGTAAATTATAAATTTTGACTGAATTATAAGTTGTGAGCTTAAAATTTGTTACAGTTGCTATGTGCTGCTCCTCTGTAAGCTTCGGTTTATTGATCATGGTCTCTTACTGCATCCCCATAAAGAGGTTTTTCACAAATGTGTCTAAGATTTAATATTTTCTTCGTCTATTGCAGCGTAAAGAATTAGAAATTGTTTTTTCTTCGTAGAGCAGGTTTCTTAGAAATTCATCTACAGCATTTTTTCTTCTAAAAACTTCGGGAGGTTTAGCTATATCTCCACCTGGTCCTACAACAACATACGCGAAACTGTATGGAACATGTTTTGCTATTAGTTCTGCAGAAAAAACTTTCGGATCTTGTTCAAATGAACTAATCTTTTTTAAAATACATTCAAAATCTCCATAAATGATATATATAGCACCGGTAATTGGAATTTATGATTATTAAATTCGAGCCATTTCTCATTTTTTGTTCGCATTTTATTTTTTGTACAATATAATTTATGCAGTCTTCTTTCTGCCGATTTAATGGTTCTTCACCATGAAATCGTTGAAAGCAATAATCACAAAAAACACTTTGTGTTCATGATTTGTTAAAGAATTGAATAAACGAAGTTATTATTAAAGTTGGTAATTAAAGTATGTTTCTTGCTTCTTTGAAACATTAATAACAGATTTATGTATCTATTTTTTTTGTCGATGGGATTTTTAGTGGAATTACTTCTCTTTCAGAACAGTAAATATTAATAAATAGACTGTTCATTCCCCCCCCCCCCAACTTTTCTATTTGGTATATAGATATGGGACAAGAGATGACTTTACAGTTAGTTTCTTTTTCGAGAGAAATAATTTTGCTTATTCATTCGGCATGAATATTCGAAGGATGAAGCGTCTCTAAAATACACTACAAAAAACATTTTTCGTCACTGTTTTTAATATTTATTATAGCTTTTTTTCCCCACTTCAATTTTAGACAGAGGAATGTACGAAAAAGCTGCTAAAAGGGTTGATGAATACATGTTTTTATTTTTAAATGTAAAATTTTATCGATAATCCACAACCACTTCCTCTTCCTTCAAATTCTTCACACGATGATATTATTTTTATAAAGGTTCCTGCTGCCCCCCCCCCCGGCTGATTCATTCAAGAGAACCATTCCGCATATTGAACGAAAATGAGAATGTCATTTCTCTTCTTCAGATTCTGAAACTTCTTTTTAACAAAACGAGCTTTAATGCAAATGTACCACTTGGTACCAATGTTTTTTTTTTTTTTTTTTTTTTTTTTTTTTGCATTTACCTTCGATTATTCTTGCTAATTATTCCTTAGAATTTTGTAGAAAACCATTTAACTCATTTATAAAGTTGAATTCTATGAGAACTGTATACCGCTGAAAAGTATTTAGCCAGCATGACTTTTTAAATAATTTCTTCTTCTATCTGTAGTAGATATTTGGTATCCAGACGGACCGGGTTGAGGGGAGGAAAGAAGTCTTTCGCGTTTTTTTATTTCTCTATTACTCACATTCGTTCTAGATACTTTGTGCAAATTAATATGACGCTTAAAAGCATCAGATTTGATGTCTTTTGAGAATTTCATTTATGCTGAATATTTGCATGCACATTCTTTTCATGTCTTTTTAAGTTTTTGATATATTTAAAAGTCCTATTGCAAATTGCACAAGAATACGATTTTTCATCCTCCCCAAACCGAGATGACGTTTATCTCCAAAGTCACTTGTTGCATCTCTTCAACTTCTGCATCTTAAGGCATCAACTAGTAAACTAACGAGAAATGAGAAAATCTGTAGAAATAAGCAATAAAAAAATTTTTTTTAGTCATTTCCTACTCAGATCAACAAAGAAAATTTTTATTTAATTACTTTTTATTAAATAATTACAATTAATATAAATATGTATATATATGACAGAATAACAATATTAAGAGACAAAATAAAAAAAGAATGCTTATCCATTTTCCTTTCGAGGCCGCTGTGTATCGGATCGCGGCTAGCTTGTCACAAGTTCTAGCACAGTACCACTGAAAACCCGCCGTATAGGGGAGCTATGCAAGTTAAATCTGACGAGAGCTCAAATATTCTCCCATCGGTGTGGTATTTAGGAGAGGGGGGTGCCAGCTCAGGTGTCGTCCTCGTTATTTGACCATGGTTCAAAATTACGAGGTCCGTCGCCAAAAGCCCACGTAAAGCTGAACACCGCGACGTTAATATTCACTTACTCACTCGATTTTCCTTTCTATATGTATGGTGTTGTAATATTATTTTTTGTTTGTTAATATTTATATATATTCATTCACAAACCACATTCTCAGAAATTAGGCTATTCCAGGTAGGAATTCGAAGTCCGAGGCGCTATCCATTGCACTACAGGGACACAACGAGCGATTTTCTTTTTATACATGGTCTTGGACTATTATTTTTGTTTGTTACTATTTATTCATTAATTAAGTTTAACTAATGAATTAATATTTGAAAAAACTATATTGACATCATAGGTGACCGCCACTACAAGTTTAAAAAATGTATTTGAACTTGAATGGATGAAAGAAAGTATTTTATTAAATTGAACAAGATATATATATATATATATAGCAGTAAATAATTCAAAAGAAGACTAATAAATCCTAAGCATCCTAAGATCAGACCGGAAGAACCAAGAACATGGAACCATGACAAACCAAAAAGAAATGTAGCTAGAGGAGAAAACTATTATGATTTCTCAAGCTGTCACTGGTTTAGGACAGTGAAACAGGATTAAACAATGTTGTGAGATCTCAACCTTCTCCTGCAGCAGAAATTGTTTCTACATAATAGCTTCCAGTATAAGCTAAGGCAAAAGCCTAAAACCCACGTGGGTGAATATAACAGCAATAGAATAGAAATTGCAATATTAAATTACCATAGGAATCCGGAAGAAATAGACAAATATAAATATGTATAAACAAAAATATTTGCAAGAGAGGTTAATAATGAATATAACCATAATTAACAATAATGTAAATGAGCAAAGAAACTCTAATCTTACCCGATGTATACAGATTCCACAAATGTACTGACTCATGCATTAAAAAAAACACACAGCAATACTAAGAATAAAGGCGCCATCTATATATATTTTTAGTAACTAAACTTAATATAAGCATATATTAAGAATATTATATACTATAGACTAAATATATTAAGAAATATAACAATAAAATTATATACTATAAAATAAATAGAAATGAATACTTAAAATAAAAATAATTAAATAGCTATAACTTTGATGACATATATTTATAAATAAAATTAGCTGGATAGTTATAATCTAGGCAACTTTGAAAGAATTTTTTATAATTATTAATTCTCAATACTTCTTCAGATACTAAATCATTATTTCTTTTTATATAATTTAGAATGATATTTCTAAAAATTGAAATGTGAAGGGTACTATTCCAATATGGCATTTTTATAACATTAAAATCAAAAGAGTCTCTTTTATCAAAAATATTACTTTTTAGCATATTATTTTCAACTTTTAATTCTAGATCAAGGAAATTTGCTGACTCTATATTGCAATTGGTTTTTAATAGTTTCAGGTAGGTTGGATAATAATCAAATATAGGAGTAAAGTCAACTTTATTACTGAAAATAATTAGATCATCGATGTATCTAAAAAAGTAACAAGAGTCTGTATCAATTTTTTCATACTCGTAATAGTGTAAATAGATATTAGCCAGACTATTACTAGCTGGGCCACCCTGTGGCAGACCTTTAATTTGTTGATAATATGAGTCATTATGCAATATGTAATTTTCTTTCAAAACAAATTGTATAATAATATTATATTTATCATAGTTTATCAATTTACTTAATGAATATTTAATATAAACATTTCTAAGTACTTTAATCATATCCTCTATATCAATAGAGTTGAATAAGTCTTCAAAATCAAAGCTATGCAAAGATTTAACACTCTTACCTTGCATATTCTCAATAATATCTTTACTATTCTTTACAATAATGGAGTTTGAGATATTGTCTAGAGTGTGTTGTATGACTTTTTGCAACACTTTGCCTGGTTGTGTAATATAGGTATTAAAACCATTAGTAATAGTTCTGAATTTAATTGGACACTTATGAAATTTTGGTGTTAGAAAAATATAAGGAAAATTGATATTCTTTGTATATAAATCTAGTTTTTTATAAAAAGCTGAAATACGGTTACTGATTTCTCTATTGCTGCTATTAGATTTAATAAACGCATTATTGTTTTGAAACTGTTTGTTAAGTATAAAGTTATAAAACCATTTGCAAATGATTGCATAGTTGCCCTGAACTTTATCTACATATACAATAATGAAATCTTTTTGAAGATTTGAAATTTGGTGTTTTATATCTTTATAAGAAATATTTTTATCAGTTTTATAGTTAAGATTAAGTAACTCACTCAAAACTTTGCATTTAAACTCATTGAATGCTTCGAAAGGAAAGTTGTATTTAATTGCTATTTTTGTAATGAAGTTATTAATATCTTTAGAAATTTGTGCTTTAATAGCTTTATTATTATTAGAACGCATAATTCTAAAGCCAGTACCCTTAACCATTAATTCTCTGAGAGTTTTATCTTTAATAATATTTAAATTACCAGAAATGACATGTTTATGATATTCATCAATGAAATCTACATAATTATGACAATTACATACAATATTATTATGTTGCAAATTAATAGAATTGTAGTTAAAGATGGATCTACCAATTTTCTTATTATATTTAAATGCCTTTTTAATGTTAATGTTTTTTACTGGGAAAAATTGAATATACTTCTCAAACACTTTAGTAAAGTTTACATGATTATAGGATTTATTCATGAAAAGGATGTTACATTATTCAGTTGTAGAATTTAAAACATTATCATGTATTGATATATTAAACTTACTGATTAAGAAATTACAAAAATCTTCCATAACATGTAAGGCTTGACATTCTATAAAGTTATCGTAGCTAAGTATATAATTAAAAAGTTTGATTTCTTTTTTATTCAAACCAAACATGAAATTTTTTATTTGATTAATGTTATAAACAGTTTCAAAATCACTACAGAATTCATTAATTTTAGCTGTAATATCCTTGGAATCTCTACTTTTTCTTTTATTCCTTTTACCTCTTTTTGTTCTCTTGGCTATTTTATTAATATTATTATTATGACAATTATAAAAAAATTATTTGTTATCTTTTTGCTGTATGCATTGCAAAACATTTTTGCCATTATATAATGTGTTCAGTCCATGAGGATATGTTGTATTATAGAAATGAATAAAATGGTTTTCCCACCATAATCTATCTTTTAAAAAGGGAACTATTCTGAGAATGGATATATCAATATTATCAAACCCATGCAGGTGAAAGTGTCTTATTTCAATATTATTGTTATTATATTTATTAGTGTAATGCTTAGTATGAGATCTGTGAAGATTAATTCGAATATTTAAGTTTGTAGAAGTCTGACCAATATATTTATAATTACATTTTTTACAATTCAACATATAGACACAATTAAAAGACTTACAGAATATAAAGTTGGAATTGGTATCTAACTGTTCATAATTGATCATGGGGCATGTTTTACATCTTTTATCTTTACATTTATTGTAGCGAAAATGAATATTCGGGGTATAATGACAATCAACAATAGAAGAATTATTATTAGAGTTGGTGATATTAAAATATTTATTAACATACTCATGAGTAGTTAAACAAAATTGCTTATTCTCTTTAGCAACAATATTTTTTGTAGCATAATCAGCATTAAGATAATTATAGTTGTTTACGTAGTTAGAATTCCAGAATGTTCTGGATCTATAGGATTTATTACTATATAGGGGAGTCTTACCCTCCGCGTGGTATGAATAATAATTCAAATCATACCTAGTGCCTTCTTTGTCCAATTCATTCTTAAACACATATATATATACATACATACATACATATAGGGAAATTGTGAAGTAATAGTAGGAATTGAGAAAAATACAAAGCAATATACTTCAACCAATAGGAAACCGACCCCTATCTCATAGCTATGTATGCATACGGAGTAGGTAGCTCTAAGATAGAATATGTAAGCAATGAACAGCAAGACTTGGAAAAGGAATCTTATCGCAAAAATAAGAATACATAGTTGATATCATTTATGACTTTCTGTCTCTAAGAAGGAATTATAATAACAAAGCAGAAAGTGTAACAGCTAACAGAGGGCATTTCGTTATACTGATGGTAAATAAATATATCTAAATAAGCTTATTTGAAATAAATAAATAGATGAATAAAAGCCAAATTCGTATTAGATTGAAATTATCGTTTTCTGATAGACAAAAGCAAAAACTTTTTTTAATATAAAACCAAATTTGAAACATTTTTTTGAGTTAAAACAACTAATATAAAAAAAATTAAGTTAATTCCTACTTAAGTCAACAAAGAAAATTTTTATTTTAATTGCTTTTTATTAAATGATTACAAATAATATAAATATGTATATAGATATTGCAGAATCACAATATTAAGTCGCAAAACAACTTTTAAGTTAACATTAAAAACTTTTTAGCCACCTTAAATTTGTAATTACATTTTTTAATAAAAGTTGAATATAATGGCAAGAATTAATCTTAAAACCAGTGTAAAAGGAATGTTGACGTCTAACTTCCTTCCTCAGTAGCTCGACAGCCCAAGGTGGGCCTAGCCTTCTAAAAAAGCCCCTTTCCTGCTAGTGTTCTCCAATTCCTAATTCTAAAAACTAGGAGACGTCGAACTAGCATATGATTATTCAAGTTAAGTTAGTTGTACATCATAAATTTAATGTGAAATTAAATGTACATCATACAAAAAAATTTCACAAATGCAATTTCACAAAAGCTAAATTTATCTAATGGTGCTGCCATCTAGAGGAATAATAGGCATTGAAATATATCTCTTAAACTATAATTAATTAGCCAACTTTAATTAATGAATTAATATTTCAAAAAACTATATAAACATCAAGTGTCATCCACTACAAGTTTAAAAAAGTGTATTTTAACTTGAGTGGATGAATAAAAATTATTTTATTAACGATTGGAAATTTGAACAAGATACATGTATAAATATGCATAGGAAGAGTATGAGCTAATATTGGTGCAATTTAAAAAAGTTGCTTAATTACATTGCATGTAAAATAGGGAGATAAACAATTATTTTCATAATATCGCGTCCTCTTAATAAAACTATGTTCTTAGAAACTGAGGATAGCTTTCGCCAGTTTCGTGGTTATATTTATCAATCTGTAACATTTAAGCGAGAAGACATAAAACATTCAATTCACTATGTTTTCTAAAAATACGAAATCGCGTTCATAAACATCTAAAAATTGAGAGAAGAAAAATATATTTGCATAATTGATTTGCATTAATCCAATTGAGTATTATTAACTTCTTTGTTAAAAGAATCTTACAGCTAACTTTGTATTTTAAATATTTCTAATCATTTCATTTCATTCAATTTATATAATCGTTAAAAATGCATTTCGTGTTCTTAGCATCCCTGACTGAACAGTACGCAGATCACCCAAATATCCCTATTATTAAAAAGAGGGAGGATGAACCCCTTTCTTTCGTGCTGCCCCAGAATCGATATACTTTCACTACTTTTCAAACATAATTATATATTCAACATCATTTGAAATGAAATTCATTATAGAATAGAATTAAAAATTATGTAACGTTTTACTCTTATTTATTTTATTAATTAAGAAAATACAATGCATGTGATTTCAATCTCTAAGTATATACCGAATATGTACAAATGATAATGATCTGCTTAAAACACCCCCGTCTTATAACACTGTTATTAATCTCTTGTTATCTCCCCTCTCCCGACGAGCGAGGAAATATTAACGTCGCACTGTGTTCAGCTACACGAGGGCTTTTGGCGACAGACCACGTAATTTTGAACCATGGTCAAGTGACGTGGACGACACCTGAGCTGGTACCCCTCCTAACTACCACACCACACCAACGGAAGGACGTTTGAGCTCTCTACAGATTTAACGTGCATCGCTCCTCTACACGGCGGGTCTTCAGCGGTACGGGGCACGAACTCATGACATGCTACCCAAGGTGAGGTATATTTGGGGAATTTCAGTTGTGTGATCTGGTAAACATCTGCGCGGAATATTAGGTCAGTTTGTTTCCAAGTGAAGGGATGAATACATGCTCTTTTGTTGAGTTTTGTTGATGTAGAAACCTGGATGACATGCGATGCAGAAGACTGTGGATTTCAAATGCTAAATGATGACGAGATTGTGACTTCCGTGCAAGAAGAATCCGTTCCTGTCGCCGATTAAACGGATGAAGACGAGGACAACAACAACGAAAATAGCAAGGGTTCATCAAATTCTAACGCGTTTCTGCGTTAAAGACATCTATGGAGTGGTACGAACAACAATCAGAGTGCTCTCCTACTGTTCCCCAAGAGAATCAGAGACCTTGCAGAGAAAAAACGAAGGTGTACAATGGTACAGCGAAAAATAAGTGATTATTTTCCACAATAAAGGTTAAATTGCCCCAGTTTGCACCTATTTTGCTTTTTTTTCAAGCACGTTTCCAGCATGGGATGATTTTCAAAATTCGAATAGTGTCTGGTTTCATATACTGCATGGATCGCATTCGGTTTTCGGTTATCCGAACGGTGTCCAGTCCCAATTAATTCGGATAAACGACGTTCTACTGTAGCTAAGAACTAAGCAAAGATTGGAGAATTTCCCAAGTATCATCATCCCATTTCACTTAGTTCGTGACGTATCCAAACCTTCAAACCCTATAAGATTAACATGGGGGTTTTAATTTTAGCGTCAAAACGCCATTCTGGCCCACTGCCATAGATCAAGTTAAACAAAAAGATGTAGCTCAACGAGCAGAACCTTCGGTTCGAGTTTCATAGCAGAGAACTCAAAAATCCTCAAAAAGATAACGATTTAAAAAACTTTAAAAAATTTAAAAACGTGAAATGGGGGGAATAGGATTAATGCAATAAAATTAATATGCAGAAAGCTCATATGGATATCTATCGAATCAGGTAGGTACGGATGACTAAGGTGGCCTACGATTCGAGATATAAAGGAAATAACCCTGTAACGGGGTGCACCTGAGGAGGTTGATTTCTCGTATATCTCGCGATATGACGTAATACTACTGAGCCTCCAAATATCGAGATCCTAGCTCAATTTCAAAAGGGGCAATAATTTTTACCCAATCTCATAGGAATAGCATGGAAACATTATATTTTAGGGCTGGAGCCCCCTAGGCCTACCAAAAGAGAGCTAAGGGGATAAATGGATGGATCTCGCCGAGGGGAACTTGCGGTTCAAACCTCAGAGCAGAGACTCATATACATTTCAAGATATTATAGATTTAAAAAAGTTTAAAACGTTGAAATAAAATACAAGGAATGGCCTTAGGAGCAAGAAATTTGTTGAGAATATACAATGAAAGCAGAGGGATCGAATGAGCTAGATCCGAGTGGCTCAGGTGTCGAGCTATTGGAAAAATGCTGTCCAGGAAGGAGGCACCTGGGGGGGGGGTCGTACTTCCTAACCAAACAGGTAGTACTATCGATCCCTTACATATGAACCCCATATCATCCAAAAAATGACACCATAGGATTAACATAGCCAATTTTAGTGTGTAAGCCCTCCCCTGCCCAAACCAGGTCATCATTAGTAAAGAAACTATGAAGGGGGGGGGGCAGACCAAGTCGATCGACGCCATCACACGCGCTCATTGGTCAAATCGCTTAACACAAAACTGAGCGGACTGAAATATTTTTTCGTATTAACAAATATTGCAACAAAAAAAAATCATATGTTTAACAAAATTAAGTTTATTAGAATACGTTTTATTTACATAGAATGTGTATATGCTGCATGTATTTAATAAAAACCGTTCAAACATTTACGTAATCTGATGTCTTTTTTAAAATTATTCTTGATAAAGGAGAGTTAGCAAGACCAACATTTTACAGATTTCCATTTTCGTCTTTTGCTTTTAATCAACAGCGATAAAAAAGTTCCATCTTCATTTTAAGCGAAATGTGTTTTTTGTCATGTCTAAAATAGGAAAAATACGGCGAATCAAACTCATTAATTTTTACTCACACTGCGATGTACTGATCACCGAATTTCCAACCGTTGAGAGATTAAATGCTTTTGTGTGGCATTTGTAGGGATGGAGGGTGAAAGTAGCTTAGATGAACAAAATTGGCTTGTGTCACAGGCTATTCCGAGGGTATTTTAAAGCCAAGTTAACCTTTCTACGAAACACGCGAAATGAACTCTCTTTCATTTGACACCCCTTTTTAAATCTAGCCTGAATGGCTGATATTTTCCGTATTTTGTTCATTCCCAAAAGTGAAATCGTTTCGCGTTAAGCAATTTTCGTTTCGTGTTAAGAGAAAAAAAGCATGAAAATACATAGAAATTTGCTGGTACCATTGTATTATTCCGAGGAAAATATATAATTCGGTGGCTAACCGATATTTCACCTTAAGTGTTTTCCCATTAAACGTATTTCATTGTATACCGCACAATGCCTTTTTTTAAAAAAAAATCATGTAGGAATTATATACATATTTTATAAAATAATAAAACAGGAAACTACATGCTCTCAAATTTTTTGTAAAGAAATGAGGGGGGGGGGAATACTTGTGTGTCACCAAAATGTAATGTAACAAATTAACACTTATATTAATTTATAATTAATATGCTTTTTTGACAATCAACTAAATTATGTAATTTTCTATTGAAAAAAATTTTAATTGTTTCTTACAACTCTAAAATTGCAACAAATAATAATAATTATTATTATTGCCGTATTTGAGATTTCTTTATAGATTCATTGTTAAGATACCAATCTATATAAGTAACAGTATACTAAAAGCAAAACTAGAGACGTTGAAGGGGAATTGATTACATATTATCCTGCTTCAAATAAGTTTTTCATTTTATTAAATGTGCAAATCCACTGAATTTTGCTATTGAGCCCAAATCGTCACAAGGTTTAATATCCCACAGATAGCGTAATTAACTTTTTTCATTACTAGATTCCCTTAATTCTTTTCTTACATGATGCCAATGGTGGGAAAACTGATCTTGTAAAATGATTCTCAAAGAATGTGGACACTTTCTTCTGCTCTATTGGTTGTAATACCCCAATGCAACACGAGGATTATTGGCGACAGACCTCTTCATTTTAAACCATGCTCAAGTGACCACACCAACCTCATTCTCCCAACGTGAGGGCTTGAAGCCGTGCAACAACATCCCTACATGGTGGGCTTGCAATGGCATCAGGGCTCAAATCCACGATTCGACCCAAACTCGATAAGTCATGTGCTTGATGACATGAAACCTCAGCTATTACTTGCAGAGGCCAACTGGGCCCGGGCCCAGGGTCTCACCTTCGGTGGGGGCCTCGTTTTGTTCTCGACTCTTGTCTTAATGTGATAATGATCAGGATAATTTTAATGGTCCAAAATTATTCCCGTAGATATTTTCCGAAAAACAGGGAATTTCAAACTGCACGTCAAATGGTAAGAGTGACAAGACTATATTATTATTATGCGATGACCGTTTAGGTCTAGACTCAATATCATAAACAATCATTCAACTCATTGAGTCGGAATATGGCCATCGCGGTCGACCAAGTTAGTGTCAAGGTTTTTGAGATTTTGAGTCATACATATTTATTTGTTTCAAATTACCGTTTGTACGAGTATTTGACAATGCATACATACTGTCTACTTTATAATGATCTCAGGTAGGGAATTTTTTGCATAGGGGAAAAGGGCCTCAAAATATTTTAAGATTTCTCTGAGCCAAGGGCCTCAAAGAGTCTTAAGATTGGGGAAAAAGGGGGTGCTAAGACAGGAATAGAATGACAGTACCGAAAGAGAAAAAAATCTATACTTATAATTTATAAATATCCTCGTGGCTGGCAGCTGTAGGTTCGAGTCCTGATGCCACTGAATGAGTGAGGGAATATCAACGTCACACTGTTCCGCTACACGAGGGCTTTTGGCGACGGTCCTCGTCATTTTGAACCATGGTCAAGTGACGAGGACGACACCTGAGCTGGCAACCCCTCTCCTAACTACCACACCGCACCAACGGGAGGACGTTTGAGCTTTCGACAGATTTAGCGTGCATCACTCCCCTACACGGCTAGTCATTAGTGGCACTGGGCTCGAACTCATGACATGTCAGCCACGATCCGATACCTTGACCACTAGTCTACTGCGGCCACACCTGATAGCACTGAAGACCCGTCATTTAAGAAGGTTGTTGCACGTTAAATCGATCCAGGCTCACGTTAGCATGGTGTGGATGTTAGGATAGTGGGGTGCCACCCTCGCTCACTTGAATTCGAGTCTAAATTTCGGGGTCCATCGACAATAGCCCTAGAGTTGTTTTAGAGAGCATTTATGAACACTAACTCTTGGTGTGGTGTGGTAGTTAGGAGAGGGGGGGGGGTGCCAGCTCAGGTGCCGTCCGCGTCACTTGACCATGGTTCAAAATGACGAGGTCCGTCGCCAAAAGCCCTCGTGTTGCTAATCAGTGCGACGTTAATATTCTCTCTCTCTCTCTCTCTCTCTCATGAACACTAACTCGCACTCGAATGATGTCCTTTAAAATACTCAGTACGATGTTTTATTTCATTTGTGGGTAGATTAGTGTTTGAAGACAGTTTTTCTTTTCTTTTTATATTATTTTACTTAAGGTGTCTTTTATATAATCATGGGTTTTTTTTAAGATCCGGTTGAAATTTCAGTCCCGAAGAATGTGTGTGATTCATTCTGAATTGAAATATTTATTAGCTTTTCAGTTCAATTACCCTCCCCCCAAATTCCTACTATTTACTTATAAGAATATGCGTTGTTCTGCGATTTCTTTTGCAAATTGGGTTTAAATTTTATAGCAACTACATGTGATATGCGGATGTAATCGAATCTAATTGGGCTTGTAAAAATGTGTTTATAATTTAATTTGAATTTTTATTCACTTTTTACTGTGATTTTTACGTTTTTAGAGAAATCGGTATAACTTACTTTAAAAAATTATTTTACAAAAGAATAAAATACAATTAAAATGTTTGCATTTCAAAAAATATACATCTATCTCGTTTCAAAATGCCTATCATTTCAACCTTACAATTTATTTCCTTCCCCCCTCCGGTAAAATTATAATTTATTGCGGTTTTATGTCGTTTAATAAAAGAAAACCTTTCTCTGCATCCCGAGCACTCATCACGAAGCATATTATTACATTCTTTGTGTGTTCCCTAACTTTAGTTGAGGGGAATTAAGTTTCTCGTAATATTTCAATTTATTGAGAAGATTTCACTGCTCGGATTCTCCAACTCATTTCGTTTCCGAAAAGGGGAGGTTAATGACGAAAAACCTGAAGAGGGCGGTTTTCCCGGAACTTTTCAGACTCTTATTTCCTCCTTTTCCCTGCAGTACCAGGGAGGAGTTTTCTGCTGGCCCAAATCACTCTAAAAAGGATCGCACTCCAGCAGAGATTATCAATGGTACATGGAGAAAGAGGAATGGTGAAACACAATAAAGATTCGAGCGACAGGAGTTGGCGGATACCGATTGAAAAGCTCAGCCAGCTCAGGTGCCGTCCTCGCCACTTGACCATGGTTCAAAATGACGACGCCCGTCGCCAAAAGCCCCCGGGTGGCTGTACAGCGCGACGTTAATATTCACTAGATGAGAAGAATTGAGTCGATTCTGTTCCATTATTTACTTTCAACTGCTTCTTGCTCACGAGCCCGAGTGCTGCTATAAATGGTCGAAAAGAATTATCAAATGTCGGAAGCAATCGCGAACTTCAAAAGTTGTTTAAACTAGCTTTGAAGAAGATTAAGAAAAAAACCTAGAAACTGTGTACTAAGTTGTTATCCGAAACAATCCATTTCGATGAAGCAATTGTTTGTGAAAGAGAATTAATTATCCCTCGCCTGTGTCATGGGATCGAATTCACATTTGAGAAAAGGCTAGCCTGCAATTCAAGGGGCCTGAGAAATTGTGAAAGAAGAAAGAAAAATGTAATTTGTGTGTGTGTGCATGTGTATGACCATTAAATAAAAACTTCCTTGTGGAGAGATTAACAAAAAAATTCAAATGCTGCTTTAATGTCAAATCGTGATTTATAATTACTTATTGTGCTGTCATCATTTACTTGTGGGGCTGTAGAGCATATAAAATGAAATCAGTGAATAATCGAATTCAAATAGTTCTTTTTTTCAACATCAGATGGCAGCACAATCTGAATTATTCGGAAATGATGGCAGCATGTTGTATATTAAATTACAAAAGGAAATACAACAACAACAAAATATTTACACACACACAACAACATATTATATACTTATTCTTCTGCTAAGAAATTAAGAAAAAGATTGCTTGAAATTCTTTTGTCAAAACTTGTTTCGCTTAACCTGAATTCCTTTTTCTCCTTTATTAGTGTTAAAGAGATCCAATAATAACAAATTCAAGGGAAAAAACAAATTTTTAAATAGAGAATACCTTTTGTCGCTTTTGTCTATGTATACCCTCCCCCACCTCATAAGACAGATCTGGGTAAACCACTATGTGCCGTTTACGCTTTACGATTTTTCTTAAATTTTTATAAGTTCATGTTAATGACCTTGGAAGGAAAAATTACATGTAATGGTTGAGAATATTAAGTCACACAAACTAACTTCGAACATTTTTGTTAATGTTTGTATTGACTAGAGAAAATTAACATTACCTTTAAATAACACACTTACTATAAACAACTATTCATGTGTATAAAAAGAAAATGTAAAGAATTGATTTTGCATTCAGCATATGAGTAGAATTCAAAAAAACCTTAAATTATTTACCAAAATTCCTAGAAGCTGAAATTATGAAGAATGATTCAAGGAACCTCTTACACCTTTCTGTCTCTATGGAATCTAATCTTCGGCAATTAGAGAAATGGTTTTGTGGTGAGTGACTCCTTCTCCACCCTTTCGTTCTTAAAACCTATTCCAGAGATTCTAAATCAGGGATGGTCAACCTTTTTTGAAGAGGGCCACCATCTGATTAAAAAAAACTATGCGTGCCACTTCCAACTTTTCCAACACACACACGCGCACACATATATATAAAAAGTTGAGAATGACACGATCCTTGGTTGAAATTTCCTAAATTCAATATAATTCGGTTCACTTTCAGTTAAAATAAGTTCCTTATATTTGCTTTTCAGTATAGTTTGGTGCTCTAGGTGAATAACTATGATTTCGATCTAAGATGGGTAATTATTAACGTCTTTTCGAGAAATTAAAAATGATCAGAATTTTTTTTTTTTTTTTTTTTTTTTTTGTAATCTTGAAAATAATTAAATTTAGCTATCTGAATGGATCCTGAAAAATGGATATTGAATTTTTTAATCTATCATAACTGCATCATTATCAACTTTGGAAAACAGTTCCTTTCATTAATATGAGATGGGTTAATCTTTTTTTATGAAAGCAAAAGTTTGTTTACAAAAGAAAATGTATGACCAAACAGGGTAGAAAAAAATTCAATCTTTTCCCTGTAATCTTAAGTTTCGATTATTTAAATGTGTTCCATAGTATCAGTAAGAAGAGCTATAAATCCTAATACGAATTTTCTAAGAATACCAAAACCCTAATACCGAGTAAAAGAAGCACGCACTCACTAGACAGTTAATTGTTTCTTTCTAGATGTTTTAAAGCACTCCTTCAAATTCCAAAATCTCACGAGCGCACTTAGAAAACCAGCGCACATAACATTGAAGAGTATTCTCTATATGATAATTTTCTATTGGAATTCGATTGATTAAGCGTATCTATACTAATAAAAGAAAGAGTTTGTGTGTTTCAGCTGTTTCGGCGAAATTAAGCGACCCAGAAGTATGAAACTTGACATGTAGAAGCTATAGGTCGTTACTCTATTAACCTCAAAGAGTTTTTTTTAAAATTCGCTTTAGATTTTTTTTTAAATTCAATTTTTAAGCGATTTTCCAGCTAAATGGAGATATGACGTCATCAGACGTGTCAAGTTTTAACTCTGCGAAAATTAATGTTTCGGGCAGTTTTCTGGGAGATTGTAGCACATTTTATTGTAATTATATTTACTTATGGTTGTATTTATTCGTTTTTTTAATTGTTTGTGGTGGAATTGCATTTGTTTTTCGAATAAATTATCATAAAAATGTTCTTTCTAAGTTTCGTTTTGGCAACATGGATTTACTTACAGTCGAATTTCGATGTCTTTCTTTGTAAATTCTATTTTATTCTTTTCCGTAATTTCCAAGAAGGATGTAATTTTTCAGACCAAATAGGCATGCTACACGGATGGAAGTGGGCAAAATGTACTATTAAAATGTACTGATATTCAGGGCATGATTTAGTTCTTTGCTTAACTTACTTTGGGACCATCAACATCAGATGGATTGTAGCCCGCCATCGTAAGTGGGTGATACTACAGTCTAGCTACAGCATTAAATTTATTTATCAGTGTAGTTTTCTTTACAATTATTTCTTATATTCTTTTGTGGCAAGTTGATTGCGTAATAGAACAACTACCCACTTTGCAAGGCCTAATATTAAAGCTACTGTTTTTATTGTGCTGGCCACTTTTAAAGATATTTAGTTTCATAAAATGTTCTATTTAATTTTATGCTAATAATTAATCTTCGCTGTACTATGAGCATCAAGAAAGCCTGATTACTTTCTTTAAACTTTTTGCTGTATCTGAGAAATTTTTGCTTTCCCCATTTTATTTATTAATTTTTTTATTTTTAAAGAGTCAAAAATGCACAAACATTTGTATATATTTTGGTACTAAACAGTTGTAAAGACCTTAGGTTTGTGGTTGCTAGCAAATCTGAATGTTGGCGGTATCAATCTACGGTTGTGCTTGGGCTACAACTCATCTGATGTTGATATCACGACACAGAAGGTTGTTGGCCCCAAAGTAAGTAAACCTTGGAACTAAATGATCGCCTGAATATCAGTACACTTTAGCAGTACGTCTTGCCTACTTTCATCCGAATAGCATGACCATTTGGTAAAAAAAACAAAAAAACAGTTCCTTTGACATTCTCTTTCGTTGAAAAGGAAAAAGGGGGTACATACGCATTATTACTACATATTAAGGACACTATATGAAACGAAGCACTTGGCTGCCAATTCATCACGTACGACATATAGGAAATCAGAGTTGCCAACTCGGTGAGTTATTAATAGAGTTAGTGATTTTTGCAATGATACGCAAGTACCGAAGAAGGTTATTGCTTTTTTCCTTTATCGACAAATTCCTTGTTTCATCGATGTAGCAAAACAGTACAAAAATCTAGCTTATAACGAAAAGAAAAGGTACTGACGTAGTAATGCACAATCACCAACTTAATTAACTCGCCAAATTGGCAACCCCGATTTCATATACAAAACTTAGTGCTTATATTGATAATTTGTACTGCTTATAAAAAGGTCGTATTGTAGCTTCATAGCGTCAAAGTGCATTATTATTGCATTCAATGCATTATTATTGTATAAGGGTGCTCGGTAAAAATTATGATTGAAAATTAGGTCACCAATATTGAAAGTTTAAGAAGCACTCCTATATATCTATGTCAGGGATCCCGACCTTTTTCTTTTCACGGAACCCTTAGAACCATAAGATATTTTCGGGGAATCCAATTTCCACACACACTTAGAAGAACATATCTTAAAACATTTAAAGTAGATCAAACATGTTTTTTTATATAGGTACTTTTTGCAAAGACAATTAAAAAAAAGTATTGTATTTGTTATTTAACAAATTTACTCATTAATAATATCAATCAGTAATTCAAGTTTCATCTAACCATGCATTATATTTAGTAAACACGGAATATGCTTGCATTTTTTTACACAAACTATCGAAGTCTATATCTATTGGAATTATCAGCATTTGCATTTCATATTCTACGTTTAATTTGTTTTTACATTTTGTTTTTGTAGCCACTCACGTTGAAAAAATTTTTTCACTTAAATTCATTGTTCGGAATTTCATTAAAATATCTATAGCTGTGTGAGAAATCCTGTGCATTTTGCAAGAATTTCCAATCTAAAATTTGGGAACTGTTCTTGCTTAATTTTAGATTTTAACGTCAAATCAGTTGATAAATTGTTCCCTCTTTCATTATAGGTAATGTTTTTTTTCACAAATGAAAAAAATGTGCATTTTACCATTTAGTTTACAAAACGCTGTACTAACGAGTATAAAATTTTTTCGTGGAACACCAAATAGTAAATAATAGAATAATTTACATATAAAAAAACATTTTTTATAATAAAATAAAAATATATTAACAAGTTTAAAAAGCAAAAAAAAAAAAAAAAAAAAAACTCTTGTAAAATTTTTTGTTTTAATGATTGAGTAGGCTTGAAATACTTGTTATTATACTAACTTCCCAGAGGACGTCAATCCATTTTGCATATACACATTTATAATTTTTTTTTTCGATTCTTTATTGTGACCCCCAAGGTATGCCTTGGGTTATGCCTAGGTATGCCCCAGGGATGCGTGTTCGAAGTGTCCGATTATATTGAAAAACATTCTTAAAACTCTTCATTTAAAAAGAACAGGACTAGATTTTCAAAAATTGAAGCAGAATTATCTTTTACGCCACCAAAGTGGATTCTCACAAAACTCATTTTTAATGGATTTCTACTCTAAAAATAAACATGCTTGTCAAGTTTCAAGTCTAAATCTAATAGCTCAAAAATTCAGGCATTTTTTTATTAGTAAGCACCATAACATCATTTGAGAGTAAATTTTCGTACTTATTGGATTTTAATTCAATCAAAGAAACATGCATACAAAATTTCATTACAGTAGATCTAGTAGCTCGAAAGCAGGATTTATTTTATCTCTACACCCCGGTAACTCCCCGCTCTCCCCATAAGAGTCCATTTCCGTAAAATCCTACTCAACAAAATAAATATGCTTGCCAAATTTTAAGCATTTGGATTTCATAATTCCAAAACAGGAACTTATACCTATGACACGCCTTAATCCCTCGCATTTGCCCCTTGGGGGTCGATTTTCACGAAACACTTTTTGTTGTGGATGTAGCAAATGTTGTACTACTTTGAAATTGTCACTAAATGGGCCATCTTTTGAAATAATATGATTAGAATAGTATGTAAAATTTTTCCTTTTAGCAAGTGTCAAAGTTAGTTGCCATCATTTTCTCAAAACGGTTGAAACTGCATTAATTTCAACGAAGTCAACAAAAGTTTTTGTTCCATTTGAGACTGTGATTAGTAGCACGGCTATAAAAGATCACGTTAGGGGAAAAATCACTGTGAAATTGAAAAATTTGTGGTCACAGTATCTGATGACACGATGGAAGCTATCAACAGAGATGTTTTTAAAATGAAGATGTTCCACTAATGAAAAATTCTCTATGATTGTCATGCTTAGAAAAGAACAAGTGTTGTACTATTTTGAAACTAAATGAACCAATTTTTGAGAAACTTCCTTGGGGGTGGGTGGAATAGTTTTCTTTTTATGGAGAGTCAAATTTATATAGGTGGCATCTTTTTCTCTAACCACGAACAACACAAACTACGTTAATTTTAACTAAACCAGCAAATGTTTCTGTCCGGCTTATGACTGCGATTAATAGCGCGGCTATGTAAGATCGTAGTAAAAATGTGAAATTTGTGTTCACAGTAACTAATGATGTGATGGAAATTGTCAACTTTCCACACTTTCAAAAATGTGCTCGTCTTCACTTGACCCAGTGTTAGGGATTTTTTTATTTTCCCCAGAACAGATATGACCCCACTTTTTCCCTCGTGCCCGCTTATCGTCAAGCTTCAAGATCGATCAAAATTTTTTCAATCTTGGCGAGTTTGTTCCGTTACGAGTACCGTAGTGATTCGGAAAAACGCGAGAGTTTTCGGCAGAGGGCAGGTGTGCGCTCACCTGCTAACGGAAAGTGGATCACGGGAGATTCCTTTGTTCCTCTTCCGGGAGTCCTTGAGAAAGGCTCCATTCTTTTTTCAACCCCCCGGGTGAATTCGAACTCGAGATTTAGAGGGAATGCATTCATAAAAGGAAAGCTCTCTTTGGACGGAAAATTATGAGTTTATTACACCGAACAAAATTAGTAATTTTTTCATTAAAAACGAAAAAATGATAGATATACATAAAAATAAATAAGAAATTACACTGTTGCAAGCTGAGTATGCTTGAACTGAATTACACGTTTTGAATTAAGAATTTCATAACTTAGAAATAAAACGTTCATAAATTTAGATTTCTCCATTTTCTTTACAGCATTTTTAAAACGACCCCAAGAAGGTTTTAAAGTTTTCTTTACTATTTTTTAAAAGGTCACGATACCTGCGCGATCATCGTTGTGATGGGTCCCATGGTCCGCACTTTGACATGCTGTGGAAGTTTGAGACGTCAGCTTAAGTGCTTTGTTCGTCACTTGACCGCAGTGGTGCATACAAGAGCAGGGTTTGGGGGTTCAAACTCCCGATAGACCCGCGGCCCGCGTGCCACGGTGCGGCATGGTGGCACTCGAAGACTTAGTGTAAAATTTAAAATTTTCTTAAAATATAATATTAGCTATTTTTTACAATTTTATTAAAGTGGGTTCGTCTGAGACAAAAAAAAAAAAAAAAAAAACCCGCCCCCTCAAAATTTGGATCCGAATATTTTGTGAATAAATGTTTTCTGCTAAACATAATAAAATAAATATCACTCAAAACAAGCTGATGTGCACCTATAATAACCTAATTTTGTGGGAACTTGTATGAGCTAATTCTGATATAGATGACTTGGTAAAAATAGTAGTAATTCAAAAGCCACATTAAGTAAATACTGAGCGTTCAATAATTATTTTCAATTAAACGATTCAAGTTATTCATTTTTATTTTATACCGAACCTAATTGATTAAACTTTAAAAAGTTTTTTAAAATAAAAATCTAAGTTAGTACTTTCATCTTATTTATTATGTTATTCTTAAATTTGGCTACATAGATTTGCATTAAAAAGAATGTGATTTTTGCGAAAAAATCTCATAATAGCTTGTGAGTAATATTTTTTCACGAAAAGTTAGAAGTGGAAAGTTTAATTATTTTTTATCAAATAGAGGCACTTTTCCCCAAAATTTTGGCCACCCCTGCAATAGATAGCAACAAATTTTACCATAGAGATTACTCCTCGACATTTTCATCTATGCGCTCCCTCAACAGAGGTATGTATGAGCTACTACTAAACCGCGGTTCGAAACTATGATATCCCACTGAATAGCTTTTGTACAGTTTCAAAGGGTTACTTCAATTAAAATCAAATCAAATTCTACTCTATAGCTCAACTGTAAATTATATTCTAAGTAACACCCCCCCCCCTCCATACAAATGTGCATTTAAGTCACAGAAGCCGCCTAAAATAGGTATTTGAAAGTACTGTATTTAGAACGGAACGTTATTATGATATTTTTTATTCAATGAAAAAAAATGTTAACTGATGGTTTGATGAAAAATTCGAGACTGATTCCGACGACCAAGCATTCACGCCGCTATATTGCAGTGATACTTCGGAAATTAAACTCTATCCTATCCTTCAGATCATCGCGTTCTTTAATTATGAAGACTGCCGCCGACAGCCATAATAAATTAAATGAACCCTAAGGTTGATGGAAACAGAAGGACGCAACTGTAAATTATTCTGACACCTTTGAAACCGATGAAAATGCCGGTAGCTGACATGTCGTCACCTTCCAGAAAAGTGGAGTTTCGCTGGAATAGGTGAGAAAAAACACCATGCCTAAGACTTTCAAATCTTTTTCAACTGAATCTCATGAGTTATAAAAAATGGCGGGATTATAAAATTGTTTCCAGGACTCGAGAAGGGAGATACCCCGAAGTTTTATCGAAATGCTACGAGGGGTCTTAGTTCGATCATTAGAACGAGACGAAATGGGAGGGGAGGGGGATAAGAGGAACAGCCTTCCCTTTGCTTGTCATTTCATCCGATCCCCTTCTTTAGATTTCTGGAGGAAAAGATGGGTTTCTGCGCAGTCTCGGAAGTGAACTTGTTCAATGAACGAGTTTCGTTATTTGAGTTGACGTCATGATTCAGTTGTGTCGCTCTCTCTATTTATTATTTTAGTTAAACGCCAGCACATAATAAATGATAGTTTAAAAAAAACTAAAAGACACGCTTTTATATTGAATCGAATTAAAAAGTAAAAAATAATTCTTAATATAAGAATAAAATGATAAACGAGAAAATTAATGTCATTGGAATAAAAGCGTGGGGTGTTCTATAAATATATCAATTGTAAAAGTTAAACTTCTATTCCGAAATGCTGAGTTAGTGTAAAAATGTAGTACAAAGCACCCCACGCTTTTCCCCAATGACATTAATTTTCTCGTTTATCATTTTATTTTTATTTTAAGAATTATTGTTTTACTTTTTAGTTCGATTCTGTATAAAAGCGTGTTTTTTAGTTTTTTAAAACTATATTTTTTATTTTCATTTTCAGAAAAAAAAATTTTTTATAAGAAATTGCTAACACACCCAGCCTTCACTTTCTCACATACAGAACACTTTTTTTTGTTTGTTTTATTTCTATTAACCGCAAGTGTTGCATAAAATTAGCTTTAAATTAAAAACACTCACTTTTAGGTTTACACCTTATTCTTTTAGTCGCTAAATCTGGAATTAGTCGCCAAATCTGATTATCGTTATTTCTGACGATCCTGATAAGGACAATGGAACAAAATTATGAAATTATTGTATTGTAATCGGCCCTTGACAAGTGTGCCAAATTTCGAATTAATCTGACCTTTAAAGTGGGTAAAAATCAAGTTCTAAGATTCCGTTACATGCAAGTGAAACTTATAAAAGCGTGTTAAAAATGAAACTCTGCCTTCGATGAAAGATACTTCTCAAGAAAGACGGGCCCGGGGCATCAATACCTTTTATATAGCTAGTCAACATTTGTAATTGCTCTGCAAAATAACTTCTGTTGAAGCGACAGTGGCGCGCACAAGGGAGTTCAAATTGTTGCCATATACCAGTGGTCTTCAAACTATGTACCACGAGGCAAAATAAAAATTTGAAAAGAAAATTATAAATGTGAATGCAAAATGGATTCACTTTTTCCATCGAGTTTGCATGAACACAAGCACTAAGCCGTGTTCCCCAATGTGGTTCACACTTCTTACAAGGAAGGGACTTAAAAAAGAAATTCGTCGTTTAAATAATTTCCCTCAAATTTTATTTACTTGCATCAGTTTGGGTACGATTCCAAGAGATATGTCTAGGAAATGATTAACCCAACCAAAGTGTTCTATTCCTGTTTTATCACATGTGTTTAAGGGGATTTTATTAAGGGCAGAATGATCTGGAGAAAATAGCCTTTTTTGAAGGTAGAAATGGAGTTCCCCGTACAGCCTTCCGTGAGTCAAAAAAGACCGCTGCTGTATGGGAACAGATTATTATTTTTTTTGCATAAAGATTACGTCTTGGCGCTCACATCTGTGGATTTTTTTCAAACAGAACCCCTCTCATAAAAGAGCACGCCACTATGAATTGTAGGTCATCTCCAGGGCCGTTTTTAACCTCACCGGCGGCCTACGCACATCAAATTGTTACGCCCCCTTTTCCACTGTTTCCAGGGCACCCCCTTCCCCTTCAGTCTTTACCTTGTCAGTTTTCTTTTCTTTGTTTTTACTCTTTGAAGAGCTTTTCCATTATCCACCGCCGATGGACCCACGGTGTCCCGGCGTAAGGAATGGATAGTGGCATGATTTGGACACTCTTACTCAGTTCTTATTTCGGATCACCTACCCGCCATTTTGTAAATAAATACATTAAATAAATCAGTTCGTATGCAATTACAGTACAGAGTACACAATATTGTATGAACTGTTTTCAACTTGTTAATTATCATCTTTTTCATCGATTATCGCCTTAATATCTTTTATTTTTGGACATCCTTACTCTTTGACGAGTCATTGTCATTGTACTTGTGCAACAATGGTTTTCTTTGAGCTTTGATCATTACAAAATCATTAATGGCATCATTGTAATCAATTTCCATAGTAATATCATTTAAAGGGCATAACAACATCAAACTGTTAAGCTTTTCATTTTCTACAGTATTTCAGTCCTTGCTCTCTTAAGGACTCAAAAGCTTCTCTCTACTGAATGGTTTATCATAGAAAGTCAAGTAAATTCTTAGTGCGACTTCTAAATTTGGGAAGGTACTTTCCTAATTGTGGTATACGTTCGTTGTAATTTTAATTTTTTCTCTATTTTTGCGCCTTCAAATCTTTTGAGTCCCAGTTACGTGCCTAAGTGGACAGATGGAACTGGTCATCTCTCAGTTCAGTGTCAAAGCAATTCCATGAAATTTTGTTACTTTGCAAACCCTATTAAACTGTATCGTAACGACGTTTTGTAAAACATCGAGTTCAGTAAGATTATAAGGTATTTTCACCAAGACAAATTTATTTCTTCAGCATTCCAGTTACGAAGTTGAATAAATCACGCACACTTTCCATCAATGCTCACATAAAGGTTTTCATAAATAAATGTATTTCTATACTGCATATTTAACTTGCTCGTTTTTCTCTTGTCTTATTTAAGAGGATTTTATTTGATAAAAATTTTTATTGATACTTATATTTATCTTTTCACTTTTATAAGTACTACTAGATTATTTTTATACTCGGCTGAAAAAGAAAAAAATCGAAGAGAATGATCGGAGAAGTTTCCTTCCAGCTTTTACTGCGAGCACGAATCTAATGATCGAAGTGCTTTAAAGTTCTTTATATATATATATACTTTTTTTTCAAATCGAAGTCGTGTTGCAATCGAGACAAATGACGAGGATTTGTTGGAAAGACCTCGGAAGAATGCTGCCGGCAAAGCAGCTTTCGAAAAAGTTTCAATAATAACACTCCTAAAATTAACAATACTTAATATAATTTTTTTTTAAATATAAAAAATATTTCTCGCGCCTTAAAATTACAAAAGAATTTAAACTTGCCTACAATTTTATTATAACGAGGTCTTCATCCATAAGAAATTTTTTTATTCCATCCCTTTTGAGAAACAGTTTAATCTACGAAATTTTTTTGTATGTTTTTCATAAAGTTGATTATAATTATTAATTTCTGCAAGGTATTTTGTGATCGAAATTAATGAATCTCAACCAAATGATAACAGTATGAATCCCCCCCCCCCATTTCTTTAAATAAAATCAAAGATTGTATTTTATTTTAGATATCAATGTTTATTAAATATGAAACGTTTGTATTTCCAGAAAAAAATTTTTTTAAAGAAATATTCCTAATATCTAAATTTTTCGAAGGTATAGCAATATTCTAATTGTATTCTCTGGAAAATTGCAGAAATTTCGATTGAATAGTTTAAAAAATTAAAAAACATGAACCGTAAATATCTAAACAGAGAGAATATATTTAAGGGTGAGGGGTAGTACCAGCGAAGTTTTGAAATGACATATTTTGACACACTTTTTCGATTCCGTTCAAAAACCAGTAAATTTTGCTCATTTTAATACGATTTTTTAAAAAAACATTTTGCAGCAAATTACAAAGTTTAAAATTAAAAAAAAAAATTTGTTTTGAAATTATTGTATTTTTTGAAAAAAAAATAGAGAAAAGTATGAAGACAAAAATAGTAATAATTAATTAGCTTACGTTCTGTTGCCCACAAGATAACTTTTGAAAGGTGTACAATATAGATCCTACATTCTTATATAAAATTAAAGATAGAGAATGTTTGTTTATTCTGTTTACCTCAAATTTTAAATATTCTGAAAATATTAAAAAAATTTAAAAAACAATTTTTTTTCTTATTAATTATGCTAAAAAATAAAATCTATTGATCATATCCATGGAATTGATGTCGTCAGAATACAGATCTACAAGTTCAATTCACAAATAAAATATCATAACTCTGCCCACAACCGAAACTTTTTTTTTAATCTTCTGGGTAAGGAGATTATACCTATTACATCATTAAACATCATTTTTGCTTCATTAAACATCAATATCATTTGATATTTTGAAAGATTCTGATAACTTTGGTCAAAATTGCAAAACTGTAAAACCGAAAGTTTCTTTTTAGTTTTGACCCAGGTACTTTTTTAATAGTTTGGATGAAGATAATTCTGTAGTGTTTAAGATTAAACTGTACTTTAACAACCATAGGCATAATAACGCTACATGGCCGCCAGGCCGTGGGTAGCCTAGTGGTTAGCGCATCGAACCCCAGACCAGAAGGCCTGGGTTCGATGCCACCAAATACCCTCCGAGTACACACGGAGTACGTGCTCGTTAAATCAGTGGCTCCGAATGGTGTCGCCGTCTATTGTGAGAAAAATCGTGCTGTAACCTTCATGGGGCTCAAAGCTTAGGGTAACGACAGGCGTACTATCTAGCTCGATGCCATGATGAATTTCGTGGGCCTCTATCTGACTACGTCAGACAGTTGGCATTAGCAGCAACAACAACGCTACATTGATTTGAAATTTTTTTTTATTTTTTTGTGACTTTGCATTTAAGTAAATTTATTGCGCAGCATCAGATAGGAAGATGTACAGCTTCACTTCATCATTTGTTGAATGTTAATAACATTATACAGCCCTATTTCATATTAAAAATTAATAATGTATTCCAAATCCGAACAGTTTCTGGAGAGCTATGTGTCCTCATCACTTGACTGCAGTGCCGCACACAAGGTGGGGGGGGGGTCCAGGGTCCGGACTCCCCCCCATTGCTCTTGATTTTTTCCCCGATTGATTATAAGCCTATATATATAGTACATAAAATGTAATTGAGTATTGTTATTGATAATTAATTTTTTTAATTAATGCTACTTATTTGTTCAATAATTAATTTTTTACTGTTTTTTATTCCCCAAAATCGATAAAATTTAAAGAATATGCTGGGAGGCGTATTGGAGCATGATACGAGAATGGGGGATTTTCAACCCCCTTTCGAGCTTTGAAGTGCGATGTTATAGAACAAATAACCTCAACGAAAAAAAAATCTGTTTACATTTTTAAAAGACAAGTCTTTGTTGATATTAACATTTTTTTTTTTTTAACTGAGAGCTTAATTACTGTCGAACCTCGATGCGGTTTGTTTCGAAATGTTCCTAACACTCTATATTAATTTTCAAAAACGTCGTAGGAAAAAGTTTTTTTTAAACGTCTAAGGGTTTTTCCTTAAGTACATAAAATGTAATTGAGTATTGTTATTGATAATTAATTTTATTAATTAATGCTACTTATTTGTTCAATAATTAATTTTTTACTGTTTTTTATTCCCCAAAATCGATAAAATTTAAAGAATATGCTGGGAGGCGTATTGGAGCATGATACGAGAATGGGGGATTTTCGACCCCCTTCCCCTTCCTTGAAAAATTCCTGTGTGCGCCACTGCTTGGTCGTGATTTAAAATGACGAGGTTCGTCATCAATAAATAGCTTTGAAGTGCGATGTTATAGAACAAATAACCTCAACGGAAAAAAAATCTGTTTACATTTTTAAAAGACAAGTCTTTGTTGATATTAACATTTTTTTTTTTTTTAACTGAGAGCTTAATTACTGTCGAACCTCGATGCGGTTTGTTTCGAAATGTTCCTAACACTCTATATTAATTTTCAAAAACGTCGTAGGAAAAAGGTTTTTTTAAACGTCTAAGGGTTTTTCCTTAAGTACATAAAATGTAATTGAGTATTGTTATTGATAATTAATTTTATTAATTAATGCTACTTATTTGTTCAATAATTAATTTTTTACTGTTTTTTATTCCCCCAAATCGATAAAATTTAAAGAATATGCTGGGAGGCGTATTGGAGCATGATACGAGAATGGGGGATTTTCGACCCCCTTCCCCTTCCTTGAAAAATTCCTGTGTGCGCCACTGCTTGGTCGTGATTTAAAATGACGAGGTTCGTCATCAATAAATAGCTTTGAAGTGCGATGTTATAGAACAAATAACCTCAACGAAAAAAAAATCTGTTTACATTTTTAAAAGACAAGTCTTTGTTGATATTAACATTTTTTTTTTTTAACTGAGAGCTTAATTACTGTCGAACCTCGATGCGGTTTGTTTCGAAATGTTCCTAACACTCTATATTAATTTTCAAAAACGTCGTAGGAAAAAGGTTTTTTTAAACGTCTAAGGGTTTTTCCTTAAGATATATTTAATTTTTTAAAAAATTTATTAAATCTCATTTATTACAGTAACACTGAATAAAATTGTATGTACACATTTAACACTGAGTGATTCTATTAAGTGATTTTTAAGCATTTTTAACGCTTTCTATATCACTTATTGAATAGAATTTTAATTAGTTATTCAAATAATTAAACCTGTTCATATAGAAGTAAAAGTTAGCTTATCTGTTAGCAATTTTTGCCTTTAGTTTTGAAGCCTTTTCTGTTTCTGATCGTATTTTTCTCTTTTAGAAGAACCAAGGAGATTGAAGTTGGTCTTTACTGGTGTATTTTTGCTACTGCTGTCGAACCTCCATATTACGAACATAAATATAGCGAACTTTTTCCTGGAACCAAGAACATTTCACGATTTTCTTCGTAAAATAACCTCCCAATAGCGAAGTGCATTTTCTGTATAACGAACTTTTTCTCTAGTGTGTAAATCATTTTTTTCCTTCCTTTTTTTAAAATTATTTCTGGACATTTTTCAAGATATACTTCTCATTTAGCACGTTTTATGGTAGTCATAAATCTTGAACTACTATTATAAGGTACCTAACTCACCAAGAGCAATATAATGCTGGGCATTTCATCCAAGAAGTGCAACCTTTAATCCCCATTGTCCAGTTCACTAGAAACATCATAGATACACCCCTACACCCCCAGTAGAGTTGTCTCACGTCCCTGTGTTTTTAAACTAGTTTTCCATTCAACTGTAGTGTTGAACAGTCATACTGGTAACTTCATTTCTAGTAGCTCGAGGTGTACTATGACACAAAGCATATTTTCAAACAAAAAAGATCAAATAAAATTAACAGTTTTTATCAGTGACTAAATTTTTACGACCAATTTCTAGGTGGCAAAGGACGACCAGAAAAATTTAAGAAAAGACACGGAAAAATACGTCTGAAGGGATTTCTGGTGCATTGCAAAGATGTGAGACGTATTATGAAACAAAGCATTTTTTTTCAAACAAAATTAGCAGATTTTATGAGTAATTAAATTTAAGGACGCATGTGTGATAATGTATGTTTAAGTTTAATATACTTAGAATTTATAACTGTATATGAGGGGGGGAGGAGTAAGATATTCTAAGGAAGTAAATGTTTCAAAATTAAAATTATGAAGTCCGAAGTGATCCCCCCCCCCGACAAACTCACAAATACTTGTACACAACACGTACTAAAGATGGAATGGATTAACATAAATTTTAATCTAAAAATTTTTTCTACTTATATAACTCCCATAGAAAAAAATATACTTTTCTTTTTTAAAAAAAATCTTATTAACTTATTTTACTAGAAATTAATCCTTATGGACATTCAAATTACCTTTAATACAAATACATAAAAAAACAGACTTCCATTATTAAAAATAATAATAATAAATACATTGTATATTTCTCAGCCCAATAAAATTTTGTGTCTTTTAGCTTCTTCAAAAAATGTCTTTTCGAAATATTTTTAACAACATTTAAATACTAATACATGCAATCTAATTTGAAAATATATGTACGAGGGCTGTTTTTTAAGTAAGGTCAGTTGGCGCGTATAGTTCGCGCGTACGCCGCTACGAGTCTCTGCGTCACGGACCAGCATCCTTTGTGAACACACTCGTGCCATTTCCAGCTTTCTAGCAGTCGTGTAAGCTTTCTATGAATCGCACGCCAAGTGTGAGATACGGTCTGTTATCCATTTGTTTGACTGCGAGAAACATGTTGGCTGCAGGCATTCATCGCCAGGTAACAGAAATTTATGGCACTGAAGCAGTGAGGGATAGCTAAGTTCGAAAATGGGTCAAGAAGTTTAAAGAAGTTTAAAGATTAGTTATTTTGATTTCGGGATTTGAAGAAACACCATGATCCCGGGGTTGCAAACTCTAGTTTATTAATGTTTTCTATTGAGTTTAGCGTCATTACTAAAGTGTAGTAGAATTAGGTTTTTTTGGCACTTCTTTTATATTTATATTTTTTTCTTTTTTTCATTGTTTTTTTAATGTTTCCAAACATTTTAAAATTTGAATCTGAGCTTGCTTTATTTGCCACACAGTTAAATGAAATATCTCTACTCTTTATTCAAAAATTAACATTTTAATTTATATATGTGTAACTAAGATTTAAACACAACATAAAGGAGGTTTTCAAGATGCTATATTCCCTCCCTCGACCCTCTTCTTAGAATGTCTGGAAAAAAGATCTCAATCTTCAAAAATCTTTGAATTTATTACATAGTCTACCCTCTGAAAGCAGTGATGTATTAACAGATGATTCTTCAGATGAAGACGTCCCAGCTAATAGTCTGCTGGAATTTTCGCCAGATCCTGAAGAGGCCGATCAAGAGACTGAACAAGACCCAGGGTGCAGTAGTTCATGTTCAGAAAATGCAGTATTTCCTACCTCAGGATGCAGATCTTTACAAAACATTCAATCCACTCACTCAAAATACGCAATGTGTAATGTATTCTGTGAATTAATGAAAAGAAAAACTGTGTTTCTTTGCATATAATCAAATTAAGTTAAAGCGCTTTTATGTGTAAAAAAATTAAAAAGTTTTATAATTTTTAAAGATAAAATTTTTTTTGTGCTGTCAATTATTAGTGTTCTCAGGTTATTTAGCATTTTTAAGAGTTAAAACTGCATTAAAAAAGTCATACAGTCTTTTTGTACTATGAGAATATTTTAGCCCTCCATGTAATTTAAGGTACATTTGAATTAATTAGTTCTAATGGATTAAATTTCCTAAAGTTGATAATTTTGTTTATGTATGTCCCTTAATTTTCAATGTAGGGATCAAAAAAATATTACGCGAAAAAATTGCAGTACATAATAATGCAATGGATAAAGAGTTACTTGCTTTGGAATTCCTTCGATGATTACTGATTTTTTTAAATATAATTTCAGTTAATTTTAGGTACTGAAAACTCTTATGATACTTCCACTAATTAAAAATTAAGTTTTTTTTACGTATGATGTCAAATTTTCATCGCCCCTCTTGAATGCAATTTGAGTACTTTGCAGATTATTTAAAAATGTGCTACTCACGTGCTTCTTAGAAGACAACGAAAAAAAATTGACCTGTAAATTTCTTTAAAAATAAAACTGAAGGTTACTTTTCTGTATTATAAGTACTCAAATCTGGAGATTATTATTGATAAAATGTAAGATAACTTTTATATTAAATAGATGGTTCTAGCTTTCATGAATTGTGTTAATTGAGATTTTAGTTAAATTGTACATGAATAATCCCAAAAATTATCTAATATCTTTCAATGAATTATGCATAAGTAAAGATGCAGAATAAAATAGAAGTACAATAAAAACCTGGGCCAGATGCTCTTATTATCAATTGGATGTATATTACAGAAAATTTACATCTGTCATCCATGTTTATACTGGTATTTACTCTAATATTACTTCTAATATTCCTCTGCAAGAAGATTCTGGAAAAGAAATTGTAAATTCGTAAAACAATCGTATAAGAATATTTCTGAAAATTAGAGAGAAGATTCGTATTCTCTCTGTCGGCCTATGCTATATTTTGTACTTTTTAACTATATTTTCTTTATAGAAAACATTAATTAATGTATTTATTTGTAAGACCCGTTCTTCATTAGCTTTACAACTTTTTAGGAAATATTAAATGAATATATTCAATACTAAAGAATATATTTCAAAGAATGACATATTGCAAGGATATTCTGCTTCTTCTTTTTTATTGTGTGTTAGGGAATTTTTTTTAAAAAAAAATACCAACAATCTTAATTTTTAATAATCCGGTCACCCTCTAGTCATCTGATTAATTTCAAAATTGAGTACTTTTGTACACGGTTTATCAGATTAATTATCCAAGATAAAGAACTTCACAAATAGGAAAATCAGTAAATATAGAACTAAAAGAGCTAAACAAAAAATTAAATAAATAAAAGCTAGAAAATGAATTATCCTGGCAATAAAGTAAACACTACTAGCTTTTGCAAAAATTTTCAGGAGAAATGTTGCAGTGGAATGATAATCAATAGCATATAAAAATAAATAATAAACTCCAATTTTTTTAAAGAAAATTTTAATTTGGGGAATGATTTTAAAAATGTATTGAAGAAAAAAAGTTTAATAATTTTATCATCACTATGAAAGCGACTACGTGAAATGACACTTACAGTATCTTTCCTGGCTCCTCAATAGTGATCAAACGCAAAAATAATCTTTTCAGAAATAATTTATTTCCATTGGATTGTATCTATAATATATTTTTAAACGCAAACAAAAAAAGAAATGATTAAATAATTCAGTATTTAAGAAAATATTTTTGTATTATTGTGAATTTTGGTTACCAATATGGTCATAAAAACTGAGTATTAGAAAACTTTTTTGCGAAATGTATTCAACAAAAGTGCAATCCAATGTTGAATAACTATTCAAATGGAAATCACTGAGAAGTCAATACGGTTAACAAATAGTGAGAAAAGTAATGTTTCTTTACTTTTTAAATTTTTGGCTATTTCATTTGATCAAAAAAGCGTATAAAGTATTTTTTTTTCTCTGCAGCAAATTAAGAGATATATGCAAGAGATGTAGGTTTAAACGTAAATATTTATTTGGACAACAGTAACGCCTTGAAAACTTTATGTCTCATACCTTTTGGCAGCTGAAAGAAACGGAAATTTATATACAAATAATACAATAGCATTTCTTATCATAAGTTTTATGTTTATTTATCATAATATACACCTGCTTCCGAATTATTCAAATCTTAGTTTTGACCTTCACATGTTATTTTGAATATTCTGCAAAAGTTATTTTGGAGTAAAAGTTTTATTTGAAGGTATATACTTTAATTAATTCATAATGCCTTCTTGTTTCTTTTTTTGTTACTTTTTAGACTTTTTAAAATATCTATCACATGAAAGGCATCATCCCAGTCAAAATTATATTTGAACTTAAGGGTGCTTGGAGTGTGACCTTTTTAGTTTTTATCTTCTTTAGTGCAGGTTATCTTCATTTAAATATATGTATATAAATGATTAAAATTTTCGAATTTGGCTATTATTGTTTATTTATTCCTGAAACGGACTATCTTATTTCCCTTTCAAATAAATTTTCGGAATTTTGGTTTCAATATATTAATATAGTTTATTATTATATTCATGAAAACGACATACCTCTTGATTTGTTGATTCTTTAGTGCAATTTAAAATAATAATTTTTACATTATTGCTGGATTTTTTTATTCTTAGGTCCATTTTGATATATACACAGAGAAATACAAATTTGTTTTCATAATCATTGATAAATTCCGTGCCAGGATTATATTTTCCACCTTACAAATATTCAATAGAAATAACTCAAATACTAATCAGAAAATTTCAAATTTTGGACCATAGATCTGGTTGACAAATTGTTCTTTTGTTAGATCCTGTACTAAAACTTGTTTTATTGCACATGATCTGATTTGCTTGAGAAAGTAAAACACCATCATGTGAGTTGGGTGCTAGATTTGTAAAAATTTAAGTGCTTCTAACAAAACTGGCCAAATGAATACTTCGTACATGTTAAACTAGGTTCTAGTATCAGCAGAAGTTTTTTTTTGTTGATGTTATATTGATTTGCTATAAAAAATTACATAAAAATGTCAATAGTTTTAAATCATTTTTAATTAATAGCACTCAACTCTAAAAATTAAACACTTCCTAAACTTATGCCATTAAAATAAACCCTTATTATATATATATATATATATATAAGATAGAATAAAACGCGTATCTCTTTTAAAAATAAAAGCAAAAATACATTGAGAGGCTCTTTTTTTAAGGTTATGCTATAAAAGAAGATAAATATCTTAGTAGAATATTTTGTATTTGTTGAATTATAAAAAGTTCATACACAAGTGTTAGTTGTCACCGATGCTTCGTTACTTGTTAGGCAGAAATAACAGCAAAGAGCTCATTCATAAAATATTGGAAATTTCATTAGATAATTATTATTTGTGAAAACACAAAGAGCCTTGCGCGCTGGAGATTTTTGGTACAAACATATAACAAAAGACGAATTTAAAAAGCGGATTCAACAGGATATGTACATGAAAACATACAACAAAATTAAATACAAACACTGTACGAAATGAACGGATAAACAACATAGACAGAGTGTAAATACAGACTCAATACACACTTTCCAACTAAATAAGAACGAATAACTACTTGGCAAAGTTTATTTCAATTGCTCTTCGTCCGCAGACCCACCCCTCTTGCAACTTTTAGATAAATCAGCTAAAAAATATACTAGAATTTCAAAATAAACCCGCTTGCTCGCGAGATATCTCCCTAACGTGCGTACGGTGGCTGTGCGGGGAAATGCAGGGAAGGTACTCACCTAGACCTCCGAGTGAGGCGGCTTCTCTTCCGGATTTCTCTTCTGTAATGGGGCCATCTCCAAGAGGAACGTCAAGGACGAAGAGAATGGGGGAGGGTGAACTGGCATACATAGTGCGATTCTCTCCCTAACGGTTCTTTTGAAGCGTAAGAGGAATGAAGAGACCTCTATCCGCGTTTCCATTAATTCAACTGAAACGCTGGGTTCTCTATGCCAGCGGCTCTTAAACTGTGGTCCGGGAACCCCCAGGGGTCTCCAGTTTTTCTAGGGGGCCTCGCGAAGGTGTTTTACGCACTCTGAAAGGCCTCGTGGAAAAATAGAAAGATGGTTGAGCATTGAAGACTATTTTAGTGTCTTTGTTCATTCTGGCAACGTGACCCGCCCATTTAATTTGTTGTATTTTGATGAAGTTAACAATTTCAGATTCTTCATACGATTGATAGAGCTCAAAATTGGATCTTCTTCGCCACGTTCCATTTTCCTGAATTCCTCCAAAAATAAATCCTAAAATCTTCCTTTCGTAGATAATTAGAAAATAAGGAATTATTAATATAAAATGCATCAATTCAAACATTTTACATGCATACTTTTCAGAAAAAAAATTAAATTCTTGTAATGCCTCGGTAATATTCTGCTATATATATTACACATTCTTTTTTTATGGTTAATATTTAGCTTTTTTTTGCATTTTATTTCTAAAAAAGGGGCGTGTCGAATTGAATAATTTGTTGATTTACATTTTTCAAATCAAGTTTTATCCAGTTTCTAACTTTCCGACATGCACAAGTGATATATCAATCGAAAATAGCAATGAAAAGAATAAAATTAAAGAGAAAAGAAAAACGATACTTTGGTCATTTTTGGAATACCAAGCCCTCTTAAAGTATCCGACTGGTTGCGACAACTTTTTTTTTAAAGGAGATATGGGGATTTTTTTGTTATTTTTAGATTTGTTTAGTGCATTTTAAGAAAAATGTTCTAAAATTAGGAAGAGAAAAATAAATTATTACTACTAAAATGGGAAAAAATAGGTAAAAATTGACAAAAAATAGCATAAACGCGGCCCATTCTGCACCAAAGGTTTATGAAAAAAATTTAAATTTTTTTCAATCTAATGTGTTGCTATATTATTCAGTTTTGAAATGACCTTCAGGATAAGAGATGTTTTCTTTTTTACAAAAACTAGAGCACTTTATCTCGGTTACTATATGAAAATGCTTAAAAAGACAATGATTATATTCACATAAGGGACTGTAAATTTTGTAATAAAACAGTGATTGATGAATCTGAAGGTTAAAACACTTCTACTATTATATAGAACTTACAGAAAAAATTTCAGTTAATTATGTTCAAAACTTTTTGAACTATCGCTGACCCCGTTTAATTATTTTCAAAAAATCACATTTCGAGTAAAACGCGTTTTAAAATATGACATCTTGCTTAAAGTAATGGCATCTGCTTTTACTAAAACACTTGTAATTTTTGTTCTCGTAAACCAAAAGTGATAAACTTGGTATTTTTATAAAGCTAATAAGATGGCCCATAAAATAAAATCATAAAAAAGATTTGTCAATTTTTGGCAAAATTCACAGTTTTAGGGTAGTCGCATACCTTAAGCTCTGATTTTAAGAATTGAACTAATCTCAATCCTTCATCTTTATCGAAATCAATATTGAAATAGCCACCAAGTATGAGTGGAAGTACATGATACTGTTTCTTCAGTATAGTTTAGAGTCACCTTCCGTATATACTTAAGCTCACATTCACTATTTTGTGTGTGTGTACATACATATATATATATAATAATAAATATTCTTAGAAATTAATATAAAAAAATAAAATAATAATATGTACTTCATTATGTACATTCCTTATATAAGAAAAAACATTTAAAATGGTAGAAACGTTTCATCATTTGGTTCTTTAAATTGTTTCTTTCCGTACTTCATAAATTAAGAGAATATTTCACAAAAACGGAAGAAACTTTTATGGAAAAATGGAAACGTATCTTATGTAAAATGTATTATAAAAAAACCAACACATTCATTATTTTATAATAATAATTTCTTTCTTGGGGTATGAAATTATAAAATTGATTATTAATAATAATTTTCCAATTCCTCGTGACAACCATTTGCTTAAAAATTGGCACTAAAACGTGGTGATACTTATCCGGAGTAGAACCCGCGATAAATGAAACCGAAGCCGAGTACCATCACCATTACACTAATGGATCGCTCTTGCCCTGTGGCTATTTTACTGGCTTAAGGCAATATGGCTAAAAATCATAAAGCTGTCGAAAAAAATTTTTTTGGCTTATTTGATAACCCGAATCTTTATAAATATGCCTGCAAAATTTCAAAGCTGTACCTGCATTTTTCATTAAGTAATGGAGCAATGTTTGATGCTAAACAGCTACTACCAAGCCTACATTTCAAATTATCTGCTAGAAATAGCCTGATAAAAAATGAATTAATTATTTTTCTAATGCGCATCAATGAGATTGACATTATATATGCAGTAATAAATAATTTTAAGAAAAAATAGTGCAATTCATGCAAAAATTCTAGTTTGTGAATTATTTACCAAAGATCAAATGGATTTGGCCAAGATTTAAAAGGTGTGCGTGCTTTTTATGATATTATTATAAATGAAATAAAAGCTTTAAAACTGGTTCTCCCAAAGCACAAATACTAAATCTCTTTTTGATAACTCAGATAATTAAAAATCTAATTCGCAAGAATAGAAAAACTCTCCCATTTTTATGTATTGTTTTTGGTGATATATATATATCCCATGTGTGCGAGATTCAACACTTTTATTATTAAAATATTTAAGATAATTTAATTAAACAAATGCACATATACAATTCTTAGATTTTGATGTATTTTACCTATAAATTGTTATTTGATTTTGCTTTCATTCGTGTACAATATTTAACAGGCGACGGCTTTTAAAATCATGGAAATAAAAAATAAAGATATAAGCATATTTTGTACATGTTGTGCATTAGCTCTGAGCATGGAGTTAGCTCTGAAGTGTGTGTATTTATTTTTTATTATAATTATTAAGATAAAGTTTTATGAAATATTGATCTTTCATTCGTTTTTTTTTCTATGTATTCATTATGGCAGTATACAGTTTAATTGTTCTATATTTGTGCAATTTTTTTATGGTAAGTATTTTTAAATAAGCTAATTAACATTTCATTAAAGTTTCAGACTATTCGATGAATATTATATCATGCTATTCATGGAATAAAAACTTCAAACTCGTATTTCTCCATGATGAATTTTTGTACATATACTGTTCAAAACCTTAAGGCTTTTTTGATAATTGATTTATGGGTTTGAAATTTTTTATACATGTTCTGAAATGTACGTTTTATAAAACTATGCATGGAATTAACTATAACATGTTTAGTACTTTTTCTAAAAAATTTCAAAATAAAAATTAATGTTTTTTTTTTGGAATTTTTGGAAGTTTAACTATAAAAAAATTAAAGAGCAGCAGCAGAAAAAACCCCATGCATAGTTTTATATAGTACATTATAAGGTACTTAGAAAAAAGATTTTGAAAGAAAAGAGACCTATTTAAAAAAGCCTTAGGAATTTTAAAAATGCTTAAAAAAGCTAAACAAATTTAAATTTTACAAATATTTTGGAAAAAATTAAAAATGTTTTGTATGGAATTATTATTAAATGTTAACCTTAATGACATAAAATTAAAACCAAATATTAAATATTAAAAATAAAAAAAATTGTGAAGATGGTACCATATCGCCTTAATAAGTTACCGCTACAGTACTCAAGTACCTGCTTTCATTCAACAGCGATTTGACGCATGCGCATAACACAGCGTAACACTTTTTGTTAACACTTGTACATATTTCACTCCTCCTAATATTTCTATACTGGTGACTTTATGGCTGAATATGAAAAACGATTTTTAGGGAGTAACTCAAAAAAAAAAAATAAATAAATAAATATATAAATAAATCTCAATTGAAATGTCAGCGCACGAAGAAGTGAAATGGACTGATTCGAGGGCAGGGGAAGTGAGAGTTCGGAAAATGAAATATTGCAATGTGCCTACTCACTACTCACTTATATCAATAACCATCATTTATGGTTATTTATATTAAAAAAAAACTTTATTTTGAAACTGAAATTATCAAAGCAAAATGTAGTCATTTTTCCAATTTTTTCGAAAATTTCCCCCTTTTGTGACTATGTTATATGTTTAAATTATTTCTTTCTTAATTATTTTTCTCCTCATCTCCATTGGACATTTCTTCGGTATAAGTAGGTTCCGGTTAACGACATTTTTTTCTCTCCATCAAACCGTATTCCTTATGTTTAATTCAAGTGAATAATTTTAACATGCATCCAGAAAAACAATTCATTTTGCTTCTAGTAGACATTTAATAAAATTTTATCTAAAATGAAAACATTACATTCGTCACCTTTCATATAGTAAATAATGATGAATCAAACTGATGAAAAAACAGAAGCAGTTTTATTCTGTAAAATACGCTGCTTTTCAAATGTACTTCAAATATTGCCCCCCCCCCCCAAATCGTATTCAACAAAATAACTATCAGTGCGATGACTGTTTCCAAACTAGGATTTGCTCTTGATGGTAACTAATCATTCTGTTCATTAAGATGCCATCTTGCGTGACAAAACGTATAATTTATTCCTTTTTTATATCCAGTGTGTTGTACAATGTTAAAATATTTATTTCGTTAATATGCAGATATTTAAAAAAAAGTAAAAATAGTAAAACGAAATGGAAATTGCTCTCACAAATGAAGACTTTTCCACGGATATTAATTTCAGCCAATAGATTGAAAAGATTTATATATATATATATAACTCCTCCTAACCTACCAATCTTTCGAGCAGTGGATTACAAGCTTTCTCTGAATGACCAGAGGCGTTACCTCCGATGACCAATGGGCAGGTAGTCATTCTCTATTGGAGGAGGAAAGCTAGCCTCCAAGAGATATTCTACCCGCTGCTTTTACAAAAATATACTTAATCAACAAACTATGGGTAAGGCTTCGTTTTCTACAGAAACGCTTTGACTGCATAGCTTTCTATGGTTCGTATATTTGAGTTTCTGGAACTGAAAAAAAAAACTGTGTCGGCTCCGACGCACGACTGGAGCTTACTCCTTAAGTACGGTTGTTTTTAATTATATAGTAGGCAAACAGTGTAAATAAACGCATTTCATAATACTGAAACCATGCATGTATTTTCTTTATTTTCTTCACATGGGGGTCTACGATAGAGGCTCCCATTAAACCACACCGTGACTTTAATTTTAAAAGAAATGTAATCACACACAAGGGGAAACCAGATTTTATTTATTTAACAGATTTATGTATTAAATTTAATGAGGTTAATTTGCAAAGTTACAAGACAGCACATATTTAATTAAAACAAGGGCCATCGTTTCAGCTTTTCTTGCCAGAATTAAGCTAAAGGATATTAATGTAATTTAATTAATATTGGACGTCGCAAATTTTCTAATTTTGTCACAGAAATTCTGCCAGGATAATGTTTTTTGAACCTAACTTCATCTGAATGCCCTCTATTCATATTTTAAATCAAGATTTGAAAGTGCTTTAACTATAATATATATAAAAAGAAATAATAATAATAAAAAAGACTGGACACTATTAACCGAAGAAAAACTTAAGGTTAAACTCGACAAGATTGAATCCAAATGTTGAAAATATGTTTTTCAAGCGCCAGATTCTCATCCCGCCTATTAAAAACATTTTTGTTCGTTGCTTAATTATCTTATGTATTATTAAATTTAAAATTAATTAACATGTTTTTCTTAAGTTTTAAACACTATACTTCACTACAGTTAAAAAATTTAATCTTTTAAAGTAAGTAGCTCTGTACCAGCTGTCAAAAAGACATTTAAGTTGTGTAAAAATTAAATATTAGTAAGCAGGGGTCTACCCAAAGACGAAAAACATAGTAAGACGGTGCATAACATAGCAAGGTGCATGCGCAGAACACAGCGTAACGCATTTTTGTTAACGCGCTTGTACAAATTTCACTCCTCAAAACATTTCCATACCATTGACTTTATATGAAAATCGATTCTTAAGGAGTAAACTTCAAAAATGTACGGATGGTTTTTTTAAAAAATTATAAATATACACAATAAAAATAATATCCTTTCTCTCTTTGAGAAATTCCTTTCATATAAGCCTTATGTTTTTCATCGTGATCATTTGAACTCAATGTATTGTTTATGTCAAAACTACTTTCTTATGTTTTACAACATTGTCCTTATTTTCCGGTTTACCTCTTTCCTGGTAACAGAGATCGATTTTTGATTAAGGCAATATGGTACTATTTTCACAATTTTTTTATTTTTAATATTTGGTTTTAATTGTATTTTATACAAGTTAATATTTAATAATAATTCCATACAAATTTTTTTTAAATTTGTTGCAAAACATTTGTAAAATTTAACTTTTTTGAACTTTTTATAAAATTTTTAAAAAATTTTAAGGCTTTTTTAAATGTATCTCTTTTTTTTCAAAATTTTTTTTCCAAATACCTTATAATAAACTACATCAAATTGTGCATGGTTTTTTTTCTGCTGCTGCTCTTTAATTTTTTATTAAATTTATTACAGTTAAACTTCCATAAATTCTCAAACAAAAACATTAATTTTGATTTTGAAATTTTTTAGAAAAAGTACCAAACATGTTAGAGCTAATTCCATGCACAGTTTTACAAAACATATATTTCAGAACATGTATAAAAAATTTCAAACCCATACTTCAATTATCTAAAAAAAAAAAATTAAAAAAAAATTACGGTTTTGAATAATAGTATATGTTCAAAAACTCAACATTGAGAAATATGAGTTTGAAGTTTTCATTCCATGAATACCATGATATAATATTCATTGAATAGTCTGAAACTTTAATGAAATGTTAATTAGCTTATTTAAAACTGCTTACTATAAAAAATTGCACAAATGTAGAACAATTAAACAGTATAGCGCCATAATGAATATATAGAAGAAAACGAATGAACATCAATATTTCATAAAACTTTATCTTAATAATTATAAAAAAAATAAATACATACACTTCAGAGCTAATTCCATGCTCAGAGCTAATGCACAAAAAATGTTTATGCCTTTATTTTTCATTTCCATGGTTTTAAAAGCCTTCGGATGTTAAATATTGTACAGGAATGAAAGCAAAATCAAATATCAATTTGTAAAATATATCAAAATCTAAGAACTGCATATGTGCATTTGTTTAAATAAATATCTTAAAATATTTTAATAATAAAAGTGTTGAATTTCACACACATGGGATACATATATATCACCAAAAACAAATATATAAAAATGGGAGAGTTTTTCTATTCTTGCGAATTAGATTTTTAACTATCTGAGTTATCAAAATGGGATTTAGTATTTGTGCTTTGGGAGAATCCGTTTTGAAGTTTTAATTTCATTATATCATAAAAAGCACGTACAACTTTTAAATCTTGACCAAATCCATTTGCTCTTCAATAAACAATTCACACACTAGAATTTTTGCGTGAATCGCACAATTCTTTCTTGAAATGATTTGTCACTGCATATATAATGTCAGTCCCGTTTACGCGTGGTAGAAAAATAATTAATTCATTTTTATTAGGCTCTTTTTTAGCAGATAATCTGAAATGTGGGCGTGGTAGTTGCTGTCGAGCATCAAATATTGCTCCATAACTTGATAAAAAATGGAGGTAAAGCTTTGAAATTTTGCAGGCATGTTTTTAAAGATTCGAAGTATCAAATAAGCCATAAAAAATTTCGATAGTTTGATGATTTTTAGAATACCATATCGCCTTAAGGTCACATTCAAAAGCAAGCTGTTGACGACGGATCTAGTAGTTTTGAATCTATGTCAAGTGACGACAGTACCTCAGTTGGCAACCCACTCTTCAAACTTCCACACCACGTCAAAATCGAGGACTGCGAACTTAAATAGATTGAACGAGCATCAACCCCTCAACAGGGTGGGGCTTCAGAAGCGGTACTCAAATAATTAATAACTGTCCAGTAAAAAATACACCCACTTTATTTAAAAACTATTCTGATCTTTCATTATCCACGCACATAATCTCGAATGGTTCAGACATAAAGAAATTTGAAGGAAATATTTCTCTGTTTGCTCCTAAATCATTAAAATTGATTTTCCTATTATAAAGTGGTGTTTTGAAATATCAGTTTTAAATTGACAGAGAAAAATTAGATCTGGATTCTTTTTTTTTTGTGCCAGAAGTGGTTCAATTATATCTGTACTCCTTTCAGTGAATATTTTGTAAGTAGTTTTAAATAGTTTTGAATATATATATATATATATACACTGGCGTAAGAAATTAAGAAAATTTTCAGACTTGATCGATTATCTCTAGAACTACTGGACCGATTTTAATGAAATTTGATTTGTACAAACATTGATACAATACAAAACAAATAACTATTCAACAATTGCAATACTAACGCATGATCGTGCGTAACACTCGTTGAAGTTGGAAGGTATGAAACAGCAGTTGCAGAATAAACAAAAGAAATTTGTTAATAGAGCGTATGGCCCTCTCTTACAGTTATACAGGTCTCGCAGGGTGATGTCATACTTGAAATAAGGCAGTTTATCAGTTTTTGTGGCAATTGGTCCCACTCGTTCAGCAACACTGTTTTCCTTTTCTGGATGGTTCTTGGAGGGGGATATCGGGTTTCAGTTACCCTCCCCAGAGCGTCCCACACATGCTCTATAGCGTTGAGTTCTGGAGACCTGGCTTGCCAATCCATGCGGCGAATATCTTTACTCTCTAGAAATTCTTCGTCAAGAAGAGCTCTATGTGGCCTAGCGTTATCGTCCATTAAAATGAACTCGGGGCCACATGCACCTCTGAAAAAAGCGAACATAGGGCTCCAAGACCTCATCTCTATACCTCAAACCAGTCACAGAGCCTTTTTCAAAGACAGGGAGAGGTGTACGACCATCCAACATGATGCCTGCCCAGACCATTAAACCTCCTCCGCCATAATTGTCGAATTCGCGGACATTGGAGGGTAGATAGCAGGTCCTTTGTTATCTCCATATGGACTTACGGTGAGAATCGGTGTTTAGGCTGAAACGGGATTCATCGATGAACAGAAAGATCACCCATTCATCCATACTATAATCTCTATACTGTATGCCCCATGCTGAACGGACTCTTCTATTCGTAGACGTGAGCGGAGCGCAAACAGCAGGTCTTCTGGCAAATAACCCTCTCTCATAAAGTCATCTTGAAACAGTCACCCTTGACACACAGGTTCCTGTGGCTGCATACGAGTAACGAGAGAGCTGAGAACCTGTAGCCCCTCTGTTACGCCTCGCTATAATCGACAATGGCGATCTTCTTTGTCCATCGTGGCTCTTGGACGACCTTGCCCAGGCTTTCTCTCGATGGATTCAGAATCCTGAAACTGTTTCCATAAGATACACACGATGCTAAGCGTTAATTGAATTTTCTACAAATCTAAACTTGACATTGGCCTCCCTCTAGCCTCCCCACAATTCGTCACATCATTCCATCATTTAAACGTTGGTGGTTACTTATTTTTACTGTTACAATTTGAATTGAACCGATTACTTTATAATAACACCAAGAAATTCGCCGAGGTGTGCTGGTGAACGAAATACTTCTTAACTTACATGCGCTTATAAAGCCTGTTTTTCTGCTGGCTCCACTTACACACACGTGTACGCTTACGCATTTGCCATGCAAGATTTGCATTTTTATCCATAAGCAATGGTTTTTCATTCAGTTAAGTTCTTTTCATGCAGTTCGAAAAAATATGCAAATTCTCTTAATTTATTTCATCAGTGTTTATAAAAGTAGTTATAAAATTAAATTTCCTTTTCGGGGTAGCTTCGAAATACGATGCAATTGGTTTCACTCTTCGTGTTAAAGAATTTCTCCGCAGCTGTCTCGAAACGCAAAGAATGCACTTCTCGAACAAAGTATTCGGGGGTGGTCAAAGGAATGTTTTCCCATGTGGTGGTGCAACTCTCGAGTTCTTCGGCGACCCCGCCTCTCTCGGTCATTGACATTTCCTTCACACCTCTCGTGAGAAACTATATTTAGGAAGCGAGAGAAGAAAAGGAGCTTTTAAGGGGTCAGGGCTATCCCACGTGCAACCTGCTCCGGGGAGTGTATGAGCCCTGATATTATCTGCGGATTTCAGGCATTATCTTGCCTTGTGAGTCAGTCATTTTTTTCACTTCCTCATCTCTCTCTCAATTGAAATTCTTTTTATTATACTCTTTAATGCGATTTCAAAAAGAAGGAAAACAAAGAACCTGAAAGATATATATTTTTTAAATATGTCGTCAGGAGGAAGGGAGGGGGGTATATTCATGTAATTCAAAAATCTCTTCTTTTTTTTTCTGACACAAATAATGATATAACAGTTCGTTTTGAATGTTTGTATTAGGTGTCTCCTTCCCCAACTGATTAAAAAAAGCCATTTCGTGATTTTTAAAAACTTTTTATAGTATTTTTTAGAGTACATGAATAAATGTTTTAAACGTTTGATGAAACGTTGTTTAACGGTCAAAGGACTGTAAAGTAACGTCTCACCCTGAAGCAACAGGCGATGGACCTTTTAAATAAATTTATTTAAAAAAACATTAAATATTTTATAATTATAAAATATAATTAAATTAATAATATACAAGATACACATTATTTTTATTATATTAACTATAAATGATTTTTATAAATAGTTATTATAATGTATTTTATGTATTATTATAATATTTTATATAATATTTTATTTATAATATATTGTATTTCATATTATAAAACTATTTGTAACTAATTTATATCTAAAATATCATTTAATATTTATTGTAATATATTTTTATAATAAATATTATTTATTAATAACTATTTTTATAAAATACAATATAAATATTTATATAATTACTGTAATTTTTTTACTTTTTAAAATACAAATGATTATCTAAAGCACATCATTTAATATTTAATAAACATTTTTTAAATAAATTTATTTAATTGTAATAATAATTAAATGGATTTAAAAATTAAAACAAACGAAACCGATCGCGTAACTCGAACGGAGGTCGACCACATGGTATAAACAGGTACTCTACCAACAATATACCCCTGCATCGCTGGAAGTAATCAAAACTTAATGGTATAAAAGCTAAGCATGAATTTCGAACGCTATTTTCTCCAAATTGACTACAAATACGGCGGAAGATCATTGAGGGTAAAACACCCTAAAAGAGTACTACTATTCCACAAAGTCTCGTCCCCAAATGAATTTCCTTAGTCTCGCCCTCCCCTTATTAGTCATAGAAGTGTGTTCATTAAGAGAGTTTATTTTAGAACGCTTCCTCGGAGTAATATCCATCTCTGTGTGAACAAGCAAAAGTAACACAAGTTATGTTGAATGCAAAATTATAGCTATTTAAGCTGCGCACTGAAAGGCTCAAAACTGAACTACTAATGAACTAAAACCAATCAAATGAATAAATTATAGTCGATTACTTCTGGGCAAATTTAACCGGTTTGAGGAGATTCGGGATATAACTGGTAATCACATACCTAATCAGACAAGAAAAAAATGTTTGTCCCCATTCATTCGAGCAGTATAGTATATAGTGATGGCAGGATCGGCGTTGTTTCTGTCACATGCTGAAGACCCGCCGTGTAGAGGGGGCTGAGGCACGCTAAATCTCCTGCTTTGGAATGAAGAGTGTGCGTGTGGGGGGGGGGCGTCTCATCTCTCTCACATGACAGTGGTTCAACATGACGAGATCCATCACAAATAATTCTCGTGTTCCTTCGAAATCAGTATACATTGGTGAAAACAATAAAAGGGAGGAACAATTTAAAAAACATATCAAAATAATTAACGCCTATAAGTAAAAAAGGTATCAGATAATAGCTAAGCTCTTCGCTGACCAGGGACGTCTTAAGGCATGGGCCAACTGGGCTCGGGCCCTCGGTGGAGCCTCGTTTTGTGTTCTTGACTCTGTCTCAATAAGATCATGATCCGGATCATTTTAATGGTAAAATGTTATTCTCTTACGTATTCTCCGAAAAAAAGGGATTTTCAAACTATATGCCAACTGGCGAAAGTGGAAAGACTGATTATTAGGGGATGACCGTTGTCCATATCTGGGCCTAGGCCTAATACTATAAGCAATTATTCAACTCATTTAGTCAAAATGTATGTCATCGGTCGATCCAGTTTGTGCCTAGGATTTTGAGTCGTGCATTTATTTGTTTTAAATGACCGTTTGAACGAGTGTTTGACAATGTATGCTGTATACTGTCTACTTTTAAAGATCTCAGATAAGGCCTACTTTTGCAATAGAGTCCCAGGGCCTCAAAAATCCTAAAATTTCTCTGGGCCCAGGGCCTCAGTCCTAAAATTTCTGTGGGCCCAGGGCCTCAAAATCCTAAAATTTCTCTGGGTCTAGGGCCTCAAAAACCCTAATATTTCTCTGGGTCTAGGGCCTCAAAATGTCAAGATCTCTCAAGGCCCAGGGCCTCAGAGTCTTAAGACGTCCCTGTCGCTGACACCTATGCACGCAGTGGCGTGTGAAGTCGTAAGGCAATGACGCTATGGTCGTATTTTTGTAGGGATACTTCACTTACTCGTTGAAGCTTGTGGCGTAAGGAAGTTTTGAAACACCGCAGCTTAGTTCAATCCTTGTTTTTTTTAAAAATTTCTTTATCCATCGTTAATATGACCAGTCGTTATCATCTAAACCGGAGGGGAGGGAGACCTTTCCAGGGTATGGGCTACTTCAAATATTTTTAAGGCGTTGCGATCTACTCAGTGGCGTGGGTGTTGTCATTCTGTATTAAAATTGTGTGTCTTCTTTTTTTTAACACTTGCTTTCGACATTGTACCCACCCTTTTAAAATATGACAGATGACTACAAAAACACAAAATTGTCTAGTTGAATACTTGAACAACTATGAGCGACTACTAGAATGTGGACGTATTCAATGCAGCGAGCAGAGAACATACGTATCTGAACCGAATCTGAAACCGATACAACTGTTTGCTGCCGATTCCCGCGCTATCGCGGGAAAAGATATCAACTCAAGAACCCAATCTCGTGGAAGCGTGGTGTGACGTCGTCACAATGGAGAAAGCGCCTCTATTCATAAACATTTCCACAGCTGGAGAAAACGTGTTTTTAGCTGCATTGTGTTGTATCAGACAGCTGGACCGTCGGCGTCGGTGTGTCTGGGGGACACTATGGGCTAGGCATCGCTGCATTATTTCTATTCATGGGCAGTGATTGTACGTCTTGAATGCTGGCGCCTCTGCAGGCGGCGGTGAGTTGTTTGAAGTGCCAGATGTCAGCCGGGCCCTTGTCGCCGGGAACCTTTGAGAGGGACCGGACTTTTGTCATCTCTGCACGAATGGATGACGTGCAAGACCGTTGGTGCCGGGTGCAAAACCCTGAGGTCGGCCAATGGGGATTGATGAGGGGCGTGGAGTGAACCCGCCCCTACAGTTTAAAAGAGTGGACTTCAGAGAAAGAAGGAGGACTGCGGATGAACGGCTGGAGACTCCTACGATAGATTCCGAGAGAGAAGCCTGCTGACGGAGGAAGAGACTCCGGACAGACGCCGGATGAACTGCTGAAGACTCCTGATAGACTCGTGATAGACTCCCACGAGAGATTCCCGGAATTGAACCCTGCGGACGAAGGAAGAGACTCCGGACAGACTCCCACGAGAGATACCCAGGAGAGAGGCCTGCTGACGAAGGAGGGAGCAAAGAGACTCCGGAAAGACGGCTGATAGAATACAACGAGAGATTCTTTAATAATTAGCTTAGCGTACATTTTCAATGTGGAGCCACGACGTTACAGCTAATTAAATTGGTGGCAGCGAGCTGGGATTGGCATTTAGCTAATTAATTAAATGCCCGAATCCTTTTTTATTTAAATTAACTTTTGAGAAAAAAGAAATAACAAAGAGAGAAAATGCCAGCCGTGTGTGCGAGAAAAATAAAAGAACTTTAAACAACGCAAATTTTTCTGAGTTCCTGTGGTGTCTCCATCCTTATCGTTAAAGTGTGTTCCTGTTGCTGGAAAATTTCCCGAGAGCCTGCTGTCCATTTTACTGTATGTGAATCGTGTTGGGTGAATCAACGAAAGAAACAAGCGGAGGAAAGCCGAAAACAGACCCTGATTTCCGTCGGCTGATTTTGAAGGAAGTCAAGAGGATTCAGTGTGTGATTCCCGACCAGGTGTGCCATAGATTTTGGCAGTGATTCGAAACAGAAAGGTGAGTCTTTTCTTTGAGATTATACTCGGGGCAGCAATTGATTATTATTATTGTTATGATTAATGTATGTAAAATTTTGGTAGTAAAGAATTTACGTACTAGGTAAAGTTAGCAAACACTAGAAAGAGAGACTAGAAAGATTTTTAAAGTTTTGTATGATGTATAAATGTGCGATTTATTAGTATTGTTGTTTGTGAAATGTAGTTAAGTATATAGTAGTTATACTTGTTTCATTGGTACAGTTACTGTGTAGAGTACTGTATTATTTTTAAGATTTGCGCACATTTGTGAAATATAGTTAAGTATATAGTAGTTATACTTGTTTTGTTGATACAGTTACTGTGCAGAGTACTGTATTGTTTTTAAGATTTGTGCGTTTTTGTGAGATATAGTTAAGTACTCAGTAGTTATACTTGTTTCGTTGGTACAGTTACTGTGCAGAGTACTGTATTGTTTTTAAGATTTGCACACATTTGTGAAACATAGTTAAGTATATAGTAGTTATACTTGTTTCGGGGGTACAGTTACTGTGTAGAGTACTGTATTGCTTTTAAGATTTGTGCGTTTTTGTGAAATATAGTTAAGTATACAGTAGTTATACTTGTTTCGTTGGTACAGTTACTGTGCAGAGTACTGTATTGTTTTTAAGATTTGCGCACATTTGTGAAATATAGTTAAGTATACAGTAGTTATACTTGTTTCACTGTTTCAGTTACTGTGGAGAGTACTGTTTTGTTTTAGGATTTTTGTGAATTATAGTTAAATCTATATAGGTCTAGTGTATTTCTAGTGTGCGTTGAGTTTTGTATAATTTTTGGGACAATTAAGCTTAGTTTTGGGTTTTGTGTGTATTAGTGCATCATGTCGTACTTATTAAGGCAAAGAAAAGAAGTATTGGTAGAGATGGCGAAAGAATTGGGAGTCGAAGCCGATAATACCATACCTAAGGTAGAAATTACGAAGAGAATATGTCAGAGTGAACAATATGTTGAGGAAACAGCTAAATGTCTGTTGGAGTGTATTTTGGATGAAAAACGTGAACGTGAAAAACTTGAACGCGAAAATAAGGAACGGGAACTTGAACGGGAGTTTGAAGAGCGTAAACTAATGAGGGAACGAGAATTAGAGCGATTGAGAGCTATACGCCGAGATAGGTTACAAAATCAGGCATCTCATCTAAAAGTAGAAGATAAAGTCGCGAATTGCGCACAGGAGAGATATTTGTCAGGAAATCGGTCCAAGGAAGTTAGTGAACCGATTAAAAAATGTAGGCCGGTGAGTAATCCGGATGGTGATAGAAGTGAAAAAACCGCCATGCCTTCTGAAGTTAGAATTGGGATTTGTGACCCCCCGGTGAAACGCACGTGTGTTAATCCCTTGTCCGAAGTGAGAGGGGTAGAAAAAGAGAAGGATAAACTGTCTAGGCTTGCGAAAAGGAAAGAAGTCGATAATTTTGGAATTCGTGATTCTGAAAGGAAGGTGGGGTCAAGGGTAGTTAAGGAGAGTGTTACAGCTGTGATGACGGTTGCACAGCCAGTAATAAATCATGAGGACATAGGAGTAAGTTCTCAAGGATTGATAGTAGATACGGGTTTTACTATCCCTACAACATTGAGTTGTAAAATTAAGAATGATGAAAAGGAGGCTAGTCAACTCTCAGTTGAAAGGGGAGCGGGCCTAACAGTAGGTCATAAAAGTTTTCAAAACCCTACAATGGCTAGTATAAAAGCGGAACAGAGGAAAGGGAAAGAAATTTACGCGTGCGCCGTTGTTCGGAAAGATGTCGGAAATAAATCAACAATGCGTTTGATTCCCTCCAATTCAAAGGGTATTGATAAGAATTGGTTAGGGGCTGGTAAAATGACAAGTTCAGAATTTAATTACGATTTACCCAGAAAAAGGGATCGTAGTGCAATGTATCGTGTAAATTTGGTAAAACTGTATCGTAGGAGGCCGGAATTTGTAAATTTTGTTACAGAAAATAGCTCGGAGGGAATGGAGAAAGAAACCGAATTCCCCTATCCGGTAAAGCTATTTATGGATTTTGACTTTCGGGGTGTTTTAAGGGAAAGTCAACTGCACTTTAAATTACCGCCGGATAGAATTAACTATTTACGAATGGTCGTTGATAGAAATAAAGAAAGGTTTCCTCCAGATCCCGGGAAGATTTCTTTAATGCAGAGGGATAATCAGTTAATTAGAAGAAAACCTTTTAAAATTAAAAAAATTTGGATATACCTGAGATTGATTAATACTCTGGGAGAGGAGTTTGTGTATCCTAGGGATGTGAGTGTAATCGAGATGGGGCAGTTCAATCGTACACTGTCGGCTGTTAAGTTAAGCAAAGTGAACCGATACCCTTACCCCTATATTAAGTATACGCGTTTGAACCAAGTGACGTGAGCCGAGTTTCATCTTTGGTTAAAAATGGAAGGTCTTGTAAAAATGAATAGCGCGGCCTCGTGGGTCACGGTACTGGATTTGTGGAAGTGGTACTTTCGTCGTTCACTCATGCTGACATATCAGAAGTATGCCACATACGTAATGCCATTTGGCATTTACATTAGGAAAAGGAGGTTTAAGATCGTATGCGCATCTGATTATGGATGTAAATTAACTACTCAGGTTTTGGAACGGTTACCGCAGTTTGCTTTACGTCGATTGGTTAATATAGACATCTTGGCGCAAATTTGGAAAAATCGTGTAAAACAAATAGATTTGGTATTAGAAGGGTTGAGGAGTGTGAGATCGGAATTCATACCGACCAAAGGTAAATTAGAGCAGTGGGAAAATTTCCTACGTGTACTTAATAGAGATGTAGTGAGTTCATTTCGTGAGCTGAGGAAGTACGAGGTTAATTGTAATTTTTAATGATAGTGCCATAATTACCACTTTACCCAACGTTGTAGTAGGAAAGATAATGAATTGGGAATAACTTGTTATAAATATTGTGAGAAAGTGTGCAAAGTGTCAAGATGGAAATTTATCTTTAAACTAATGTTGTTTAGCCCAAATAATTCCAAATGTTTGTATTTACAGTTTTTTTTAATGTAATTTAAAAAAAATCATTTACTTTAATTAAAGAAAGTTACATGGAAATGTCATTGGATTAAACAGACTGGAATAAGCAGTCATTTAAAAATTTCCTATTAATTAATTTTAACTTTTTCTTGTATTTTTGTGTCTATATTACTATATTACTGTATTGTGTGTATATGGTGGAAACAAAAATTTATGTGTTACTGAAAATCTTTTGTGTCTCTCAGCCAAGTGTAAGCACATAGATGTCTAGTACAGTAGTTACGTGTGATTTAACGTATAGTAATATTAATAAAATGTTAGCATTTAACTTATTCACTTAAAACTCAAATTTTTTTAAGACGAGATGTAACATTAAGAAAAGAATCCAAGATTTGAAATTTAAGTTTTTATTGTAAAGTGTGTAAAATGTTATGGAATTTTGGATTTACTTATTATCATATTTTTGAGTGTTTTTTTATTATTGGATTGCTGTCCTGGTTGATCTCATTGTTAAGACATTCTTTTTTTTGAGTCAGTCATAAGAACAGATCCAACATTGGACCAGAGCAGTCCAGTGAAATGGACGTTTTCAGGGGGAAGGAGTTGTGACGTCGTCACAATGGAGAAAGCGCCTCTATTCATAAACATTTCCACAGCTGGAGAAAACGTGTTTTTAGCTGCATTGTGTTGTATCAGACAGCTGGACCGTCGGCGTCGGTGTGTCTGGGGGACACTATGGGCTAGGCATCGCTGCATTATTTCTATTCATGGGCAGTGATTGTACGTCTTGAATGCTGGCGCCTCTGCAGGCGGCGGTGAGTTGTTTGAAGTGCCAGATGTCAGCCGGGCCCTTGTCGCCGGGAACCTTTGAGAGGGACCGGACTTTTGTCATCTCTGCACGAATGGATGACGTGCAAGACCGTTGGTGCCGGGTGCAAAACCCTGAGGTCGGCCAATGGGGATTGATGAGGGGCGTGGAGTGAACCCGCCCCTACAGTTTAAAAGAGTGGACTTCAGAGAAAGAAGGAGGACTGCGGATGAACGGCTGGAGACTCCTACGATAGATTCCGAGAGAGAAGCCTGCTGACGGAGGAAGAGACTCCGGACAGACGCCGGATGAACTGCTGAAGACTCCTGATAGACTCGTGATAGACTCCCACGAGAGATTCCCGGAATTGAACCCTGCGGACGAAGGAAGAGACTCCGGACAGACTCCCACGAGAGATACCCAGGAGAGAGGCCTGCTGACGAAGGAGGGAGCAAAGAGACTCCGGAAAGACGGCTGATAGAATACAACGAGAGATTCTTTAATAATTAGCTTAGCGTACATTTTCAATGTGGAGCCACGACGTTACAGCGGTGTGTGGGCTGATTTCTTAAAAGTCAATCCCGTGTTATCGCAGTAAGAGCTGATCAATATTTACTCTCCCCTTCACTTGGCGTGTGGAGGAAAATTCATTTCTACGGCTTGCATCGCAGTGATTGTTTCTTTTCCCCTACAATGGCAATTAACGTGTTAAGCATTATCGTTCACTTCCAATAAAGAAGCATGCGTCGTCTGCACATTAATCGAATCATTTGTTTAAGTGAACATAGTCGCATCGGTTGTGAAAAGCCAATTCTCCAGTCTAGCTGGCGTTGGTTTTCCATAAATATGTTTTTTTAGTGAGCATGTCTTAGGTCTTAGTGAAGCTGGTCACCCCAAAATGTCTTGGTGGTCCACCGATTGATAGCGATCGACTTAATGCTCATATCTGATCTAGACGATGTCACAAGATGCTAGATAGTTGGAAGACTCCAGGCGGACCAATCAGAGGCTACCTATAATAGGGATCTCGGGATTTCGAGAAATGTGGCGTCTACTCTGTGGAAACAGTTTACAGAGACAGAAACAGTGGTCCACCAACCTGGTCAAGGCTACAAAAGAGCAACAACGCAGGTTCAAGACAGTTATTTGAGACTTTAAGCCAAAAGGGACAGGCAACACAACTGTATCTAATCCTGTATAATGCAACAAGAACATCCATTTCAAGGTAACAGTCACTAAGAGACTTAATACAGGTGTCATGTATGCCAGCGCTCTGTATTATGCATCCCTTTGACTGTGAACCACAAAAAGGACCGTCTAGCCGGTGCTGAGAACACCTGTCTTGGCCAGACATAAGAGGCAGGTTCTCCTCAGTGATGAATCGTGATTAAGTCTGGACAGTGACTCGAGACATGTTCTCATCTGGAGATATCCCGATATCGGTCCTCTAACAGGCCTCTCGATAGAGGTACTCTGATAGGTCAGCGGTACAGAGACGAGATCCTTGCACCCTATATCACCCGAGCATATGGACCAAATTTCCTCTTTTTGGACGATAACACTCGTCCTCACAGAGCTCAGTCAGTTGACAAATACCTCCAGTTGGAGGACATTAAAAGACTGGAGTGGCCTGCGATGTTCCCTGACCTTAATTCCATCGGACACGTATGAAACGTCTTTGTACGCTCAATGACATCTCGATGATCAGCTCCAAGGACTATCGATGAGCTCAAGAGGGCCTTGATGCAAGAGTGGGTGCGGTTGCCACAGGGGTTGATAAGAACCCTGGTAAACAGTGTGAAATACGAATGCGAATATTGCTTATCTGTTAAAGGCTCGTACACCATAAACAACAGCTGGCTGACCGAGTGTCGGTCAGCTGCTGTGTTGGAGGGTTATGGTTATTTATGGCAACATTATATATATGAAACGAAGCACCTCATTGCCAATTTAGCGCAAACAACACATAGGAAATCGGGGTTGCCAATTTGGTGAGTTAATAATAGAAAGGTCGATTGTTGCGATAATATGCAAGTACCATTATTTCTTAAATATATATATATATGATTCGCACTTATTTTTTTTCTTGGTTTTCTATTATACATTTTTGTGATTTACATGCTTTTGTTAAAATTCTTATTATTCTTATTAATTGTATTAATTCTTTTGTTAATTCTTTGGTACTAATGTATTATCGCAACCTATTGGCGACATTATATGAAACGAAGCACCTGGTTGAAAATTCAACACATACGACACATATGAAATAGTAGTTGCCATCTTGGTGAGTTATAATAAAGTTGGCGATTGTTGCAATAATACGTAAGTATCCTTTCTTTTATTCAATTCCTAGTATTAGCTCACTCTCTCTATATCAGGGGTTGTGAACCTTTATGGATCGACGTTCCATTTTCTAAAGAAATGTTTAATAAGGTATGGACGAGAGAGAGAGAGAGCCTTCAAATAATTTTGACTTGTGATTATTGGGAAAATAATAAAACTAAATGCGAACAACTCAAAACTCTTTATTTACTACGAAAGAACACATTTTGCATTGTATAATAGTAAATGTTTAAGTAACATTTGTGTGACTTCTGTTGCTGTAGATTAGATGAGATATAACTTATATTAGGATTGTAAGATCTTACTTTTAAAAGAATGTATGTTGAATTGGAGTCATCTGCCAAAACGTTTCTGAGGGAGTCTTTAATGTTATTCATCTCTGAAAATAATGCGTCACAAGCATAGGTAGATGAAAATATGGTTAAAATGGCATAAGTCAACTACTTCAAATAGTTAAATGTGCCTGGAATCAAATCCCCCCCCCCCGCAACTGATCACTCGCGTTTGTTCGTAATACTTCAAACTGAACTTTGTTATTTTGAACGGTGTAAAGCCCAAAATATTGGTTTGCGTGCCGTGGGTTAACCATCCCTGCTCTATATATTTATCTTGTTTAAATTTTCAATCGTTAATATAAAATACTTTCTATTCATCCACACACCACACACAATCAAGTTCAAATAATATTTTTTAAACTTGTAGTAGATGATACTTGATGTTAATACAGTTTTTTCAAATGTTAATTCATTAATTAGCCGCTAATTAATTAAATTAATTACCGGTTTTCGACGGTTTTCAACTTAGATTCGTCTCCATTGTTATAGCAATGTAACTGTTAAAATAATGACAAGAGTTGAAGTCGAAAACCGGTTTTTCGACTAAACTAGCCAAACCGGGTGTGCATTGTTACAACAATACAGATAAATCATGTTCTTTTTTCAATTTCTACTATTAGTTCACTTTCTCCCGATATATATATATATAGGTTTAAATCTTCTAGCTTTGTTAGTGATATAATTTTGGAAAATCAATTTTATTATGCCATGTATTTCTTTCATTTTATGTTACTATATATATATATATATACTATCCAGGTGCCGCCACTAATTTTTGCTTCTGGTTTTACCAACTTAACACGTCATTTTTAACGGTCATTTTGCTTGATTGCTCTCGTACGTACAATTTTTTTCCGCTCTCCGGTTATTTGCATTCTTTCATGTAAGTTTTTGCTTCATTATTCCTTTTCAAAATTATTTGTATTTTGTTAAGATTCATTTCCTTTCATATTTTCTATTATTTTTATTTTATTTTTCTTTTGGTTGCAAATTACACGTGGTTGGTTTTAGGCCTAACTTTTCAATATGGGTATGTTTTCCTGTTATGTATAAAATTTCTGCTGAACAGGGGAAGGTTGGATCCATAAAATATATTTAACCCTAATTTTACTGGTCCTAATTCAGCAACAGCTTTAGAAATCATAACAGGTCTTCATTTTAGTCTATTGACTCTTTTGGCTTCTTACATTTTAAAGTTCTAATTCTGTTCCATGTTATACATACGCTTAGTTAATTCTTCTACAATAGACTTTTCCATAATTTTTAAAGTTGTGTTTCTTGAAATCTGGTTTAAATCTTCTAGCTTCGTTAGTGATATAATTTTGTATTATCAATTTTATTATGCCATGTATTTCTTTCATTTTATGTTACTATATATATGTATCTTGTTCAAATTTTCAATCGTTTATAAAATACTTTCTATTCATCCATTCAAAGAGTAGGAATTGACTTAATTTTTTTCTTGTTTGTTTGAATCTTGTGTATTATATTTTACTTTTGTAAACCTTATGGCACACTTTGTGGTGCACCAGTATTTTTAATCTGACTGAGCCACAGCAACACGTGGTACAGCTAGTTATAAAATAAAATTAAATCTTAAAAAGATATCAAAAATAAAATAAGGTTCAATATTTTGAATAAATTAATATAAACAGTTTTGTACAAACGCAAAATACATGTTGAAAAATCTTTATTTTGCCATTCGTGTTTCAGATAGACATCAAACAAAATTGAAAAAATTGTCAAAAAAAGATAAAATAACGTATTAAAGAACAATCCCGTCGATTAATTTCTCCAAATTAAGACATCACGAAGTGCACAAAAATATTTTGGTCCTTTCGTTTGCGGTACATAAAAGTGAAAAAAAGACGTAAGCACCAAAATATAATTACAAAAAAATTATAAAGTGAATTAAAAAAGGATTACTGGAGTAAAAGATAAAATAGGCGAGTAAAAGATATAATACTAATATTTAGAATATTAATTTCAAACTGTCTGAAGCAGATAACGAAAACGGAAATATAATACTATCATTAATTGTAGTAAAAACTGAACTATTCTTATCAGTGCAAAATTTTGATCTGTAAAAATAATTATAATCTGTTGTTGTTTCAAATCCTCTTGGAGCAGGAAAGCCTACACCAAGTCCATTTGACCTTTTCCCAAAAGAATATCACTAAACAGGTCTTGATCTCCAAACAACTGCCCCAGCAGTCTAAAAGATGAGCAGGAGAAGCAGGGACAGGTAAAGAAAGACTTTCCCCCTGCACAGAGGTCATACTAGGTGACCTAAAGCGCGCCAAGGTTGTCCGAAGAGCCCTGGATCTCCTACATTGTAGAGATAGACCAGGACACTTAGCAGCGTACTAGTGGTGAGCGGGTGGGTTTCGCCAAGTCAGATACATTTCAGCTTTGTGGGACAGGAATGAATTTCAGAATGGCTTAAGACAGAGGAACTGGAGTTAGGGAGATCGCAACTCCTACCAGCCTACTCATCAGCTGCCTCGTTTCCAGGCACACCCACATGCGATGGTATCCACTGAAGACACAGTTGTTTCCTCTGACCAAGCCTAGCCAATTTGGATATAATATCTAGACCAGTACTGTCCATGATCTTTGGCCAAGTCTTTAAATATTGGATGGAGCTTCTGCTATCTGTTAGGATCCAAATACTGTCCTTATGAGAGTTGAGAGCATGATTCAGAGCACCACTGATAGCGATGAGTTCCGATCTAAAGACCGTACAGTGGTCAGAATTCCTGATGCTGATTTTAACTTCACTCCCGGGAGTGTTACTAAATATACCACTTCCTGCTCTACCCATATCCGAACGACTATCATCTATGTAAAAAATCAAGGCTTGATTGGGTATGTCATTTTTATGACTTCAAGTGCCAGCTGTCTGAGTAATTCCGGATGGCTGCTATACTTGGGAGTACTGATCAATAATTCCCCCTGGAATTCAACATGATTAAAGGAATCAATAGGTGCGATGCAGATAAAAGGTGTAGATGTTTCAACATTAAAATCTATAAAACCACATTTCCACATGCAATTAAGTGGGCTCTCTCGCTTTAATCGTTGGTTACTTCTCCAGTTTAAAATGAAGGAAGAGGTTCTATTAAGGGAATCAAGGCTTTTAATTTTGTTAAAATACCTATATGAGTTGACTTTGAATCTCATAGTCGGACGTTGGATGTCTGCCTCGTACATAACTATGTCAGTAGGGCAACAATATCTAAGGCCCGCGATGATCCTCGCAGCAGAGCTGAATTCTCTCCAGTTTTTTCAAGTTAGTAGGAGATACTACTTGAAAGATTTGATACCCATATTCAAACGACTGGGCAGACCAAGGTTATATAAGATAATCTAAGTGTGGAGGCGTCTGAACCCAGTCTCTTCCAGAAAAATATTTTAAGACCCTAAGTCTCTTTCTTGCTTTATCGGCTATTTGCTCAATATGTTTGCCGCAGTTCACTTCCGGGTCTAAAGTGAAACCAAGATAGGTAGGGTATTGGCTGCATATCAAGCGTTCACTCATTAGGAAAAGCTCGGGAGAGTAGTTGTAAAGATGCCTATTAGTCGTAAAGAGGCTGACTGAAGTGTTGAAAGTAATTTTGTGCTTGTCTGCAAACTCCTGAACATTTACTAGGGACCTATTCAACTGGGATTCCACTTTGCTAATATTTGCATCACTGCATCCTATAACAATATCAACAGCAAAAAGTTCAAAGTGACAAGGGTTAACATATTTTTCAATCCCGGAAATAAATAATGAGAAAAGAGTTGGACTCAAAACGTAGCCCTTGATACGTTTTGTAATAACCCGAGAAATTAGCATGAAAACTGACACACGAATTTCGGTTATTCAGAAAGTTTGAGATCCAGGGTAGATGTCCAGATCCAGGCCTTTAATGTCAAAAACACCAAAAGCACTTGTTTAACAGCTTATATTTCCATACCCTATCAAAGGGCCTTGACAAATCTGAAAATGGAATCACGGTGTGTCTCGTTGGTTTGTGATTATGAGAGTCTCTAACACACTGAGTGAAGTATAAAATTTGGTCACTTTTTATAATCTTCGCTTAATAAAGAAACAAATAAATTCTGCTTAAAATTATTGAAAAAGTAAGTTGTAATTTGTAAGCAAAATCAAGCATCCCACGATAATGCTATTCGAATGTTGCCAAAACTACAAAACCAAATTTTAGTTGTTAAAAGAATGATTTTTAAAAATGATTTATTCAAAAATAACCCTAATTATGTATCAAAAAAATTGGATAAATATGCCAACCGATAAACAAAACTATAGTGAAAATATGTAATAATCTTGAAAATCTGTGTGTAAAAAATAAACTTTCGCATTTCACGGAAAATAACTTCAAAATTAAATTTTTAAAAATTTAGAAAGAATTACGAAATAATAAGTACATAAAAACCCGTCCGGATTCAAATGCAACGTTATGTCAAAATTTCAGAGGAAATGGTCCAGTACTTTCGGAGATTTGTGGCTTTGAACAAACACAGATATATATATTTATTTATATAGATTCATTTAATTTGAAATATATAAAGTTAATTTAAACAATTATTTTATAACCTTTTTCATTCCTAATGAAAGTAATTATCATGTTAACTTTACTAATCTCTCAAAAACGTGATAAAAAATTTATTGAAAAAAAAAACTTGTGTGAATGTTCTTTTTATTCTAAAAATATAATTAAATATACTAAATGACTTACATTAATTTACGAGATAATCTCCCTAAAAGCATTTAGCTTGAAATTAAGATTCTAGTCGGATATTTTAATAAAATTTGAAAACTAATAATGATAATGCCCTTTTTTTGTAAGAAAATATTTTTCTTTCACAGAAAATCAGTCACAAAATACTTAGAAACCGGTGGATTTTTAGAATTGCTTATGGGTTTTTATTCTTTAACAGAATATAAAATGAATTTAAAATCCTTTTTAATAGATATAAAAAACTACATATTCAGTTGATTTGGGAAAAGTATTTTTTTTCCAGCGAAAAATATGTTCTACACCATAAAAAACTATTTTTTTCCAAAAAAAATTCATACTAATAAATCATTTCAACAAGGAGAGAGGATTAAGTATAGAAGGGGGGGGGGGTAAGTGATTTTTAAACTTGAAGCTCTCTCTCTGATATAATCTATCTCGCTCTTGAAAAAAAAATTCTACTCATAAATAAAAAAAATATCAGACAACCTAGTTTATTCTTCATTTCCAATGGACCAAATCTTTCCAACACCATAAACTGCCACAAACACTGACGTACCCATATAGAATAATATGTCTTAAAATCCCGCCTATTTCCATTTGATCAAATCTTTACATATTATATTTCATGACACTTGTTTCATAGGTTTTCAAAACTAATGAATTTTTATCTTAAAAGGTCAATTTTTTTAAAATAAAAAACCTGATTTGTCTAAATTTTAACAATAGCACGATAAATTGGTGCTAAACAAAGTCGACATATTTTGCATAATATTAACCTTTCCCATCAAATTTATGTGAGGAATAAAACACTTCCAATTAAAAAGAAATACAGGATGGAGTGAGACAGCGATTGTTTCCTTAAAGAAAACTGTTCAATAAAAATGGTAAAGACAAATAAAAAACGATTAAAAATATAAATGCACAACCTTAATTAAAAAAAAAAATTTGTGTAAATAAAATTTTTATTAAATGATAAAGAAATTCAGGAACTTTTTTTACATAAAAGAGAAAATATAGCTTTCCTACTTTTTAGAGATAGTTCATTAAAAATGAAAGTTTTGCATTTCTCATTAATTTGACCCAAATTTTAGATTATATTTACATACATTCAAAAATAAGTTAGGCAGGAAATGTAACTAAATAAAATCTTATACCAAAGAGAATAATAAAATTTTTCAAATTTATTTTTCTTAAAAAAAAATCACAAAAAACATTCAAAGTCATAATAAAAAAAGGACAAAAAGTTATTACTTGTAAATTAACAGATAATGTAAAACAGATATTTTGTGATTATAATTTTTCTGAAAAAACACCATCCAAAAAATATCATAATTTTCAAGGAGATGTAGAAAAAAAAAAAATCAAATTATAACTTTTAAAAACATTTTTAAGTTAATAATATAAAAATTAAATAATGGACTTTTTTTTTCCTTCATTCTTTTTCTGAAAAGTATATTACATTTAAACTGTAGTATATATATATATATAATCATCACAATAAAAATGTTAGCATGGAGGAACTAAAATTACATCAATTCAAATCCATTTACAATGTACGATATACAATGATGTACATGGTAAAAATGACATATGCATCAGTATGATGCATATGATTTTCATTTTTACAGTGATTAAAATACAATTATTTTAATGCTTATTAAAAAGTGCTATTCATCAGATTGAAAAATTCTTTAGGATAACTAAAATTAATTCTTAACATTACGAAGGTATATGATCCAGTGACAGGAGTATATTTCCCCCATTTTCCAAAGGTTCAATAGAAAAAACTAAAGTATTAATCAGAAAATTTCAAATTTTTGATAACAGGATCTGGTCACTAAATTGTTCCTATTTTATTGCACCTGATCTGTGTGAATTGGGTGAGAAACCAAAACGTCAGCTTGCGAGTTTGATTTCAAATAATCAAAGTAGTAGTTCTCACATGACTGATCAAATGAATTATTCATATACGTTACACTTGGTGATAAGTGTTTTTCTTTTTTAAGGGCATAAGAAGTGTTTTGAGCTACAATGAATCAAAAAGTCTTTTTTAAGACTAGAACTGAAACAGTTTTTAAGATTTCTTTATGGAATGCTGGTGGTTTAACAAATGACAAATTCACGGAATTGAAGACTATTGTTTTAAATAATGATTTAGACGTAACGGGCATTGTTGAGGGTGGTGTTGCCGCAGATAATGAGGAATATTTTAACTTAACTGGTAACCAGACATTTATGCTAAATCGCTCAAGACAAATTGCTTCTGGCATAATTGTTTTTGTTAAACTTTCCCTAAAGGCAAAGGTTTCCCGCCAGATGACTACTGATGATAAGTTAGAATTTCTAAAAATGCATATTTGGAGACAAGATACGTGAATTAGAGTATTCTTTCTGTATAATCCTCCAAATAATAAGCCTGATTTTGATAGTATTCTGCTCAATTGGGATAGCAAATCCCTTATCCTTGGAGATTTTAATGCACCATCAACTCGCTGGGCGACAAGCTGTATTGGTAGCATAGTTGAGAATCTTATCGACTCAAATCCTATCGATTTTATTGAAAATGAAGAAAATTCTCCAACATTCTTGTCCTACAGCGGAGGTGTCTCTCATCCCGATTTGCTCTTGACACACCCAACTTTCTCAGATAGAATCCAACATAAACTAATTGATAATCCAGGCGGTGCTGGACATAAAATTCTGCTTTCGAGTATTATAAAATATGGACCTTCTTATAAGGAGCCTAGACGAACCTACTGGAACCTCAAAAAGGCAAATTGGGCTAAATTTAAAAACCTAACTAACGAAGTTTTGACCGATTCTTTGGTTATGCCAAATTTTGAATATTCTTCAAGGCTTTTTACACTTGCTGTTCTGAAATGTACCTCTGTTTGTGTCCCAAGAGGACAGCAAAAGAAGAATACCTCTTTTTGGAACGAAAATTTACAAAAACTTAAGAAAGACAGAGATGAAGCAAGAGAGAGAGAGAGACAGAGCTCGCAACACTGGGCTTAGTAAGGACTGCTTAGCTTTGCATAAGGCGCAGGCTATTTTAAAGAAATCAATTATTGAAAATAAACGTTCTACATACAAAAGTCTCCTAGAACAATTGGACTTTAGAAGAGATGGTGTGAAGGCCCATAAATTTTTGTCCCAGTTAAACAATAAAATTTTTTTAAAGAAAGGTTCTAAAGAACTTACTACTGATAAAGACATCTCTAGTGCCTTTTGCGGGCACTAGGCAAGGGTAAGCAACTACAGACCTAATATTAAAATGTGATCTGAAACCACAACAGAACAACGATCCATCAGATTTTCAACACCTTTATAACGATGACTTTAATTTAGAGTTGAGAAATGGTATTAGTACCTTGGTAAAGTGCAACAGTTCAGGCCCTGATGGAATCTTGCCCGAGTTTCTTATAAATCTGGGAGACCGTGCTAAAATGACTTTGTTGACATTTATTAACCAGACCTGGAAGAATGGCTTGCCAAGTGATAGGAGAAAAGTACCACACAATTCTCAAACCTAACAAACCCGCCGAAAATATAGACAGTTACCGTCCAATCTCTCTTACAAATATAATGCGTAAGTTGACTGAAAGAATGATTGCTATCAGATAACTTTATGTTCTAGACAAAATAGGAATAACTTCTGAAAGGCAAGCTAGTTTTCAGACATAGGTGCACTTCTGAACAAATTTTCCGCTAATCTCAAGAAATAAAGGATGGCTTTCAGAGAAAGCAAAAAAAGTATCCTTTCTGTGTTTGTGGACTTTAAGAATGCATTTGATAAGAGTTTGGAGAACTGGATTGCTTAAAAGGCTGGTTTCATGTGGCATTTCTGGCAACCTATATAAATGGATTAAGTTTTCTTTACCAAAGATTTATTAGCGTTAGGTATGGCCATACTTTGTCTGGCTTTAGGCAAACCAGACAGGGTTTGCCTCAGGGAGCAGTACTGAGCTCAATTCTTTTCAATCTAATGATTAACGATTTGATAGATCTTATTCCTAAATCTGTTCAAAGTATAAATATTTTGTTTGTTGATGACATGGTGATGAGTGCTACAGGATCCGATATTTCTGGCTTGAAGAGTGTGCTTCAGCGGGCTTTACACGTTCTTTACATTTGGTCTTTTGAGAGCAATATGTCCAATATTACTGATAAGACCACCTTTCACTTGTTTTCTCTCAGTACTAAACACCATGACATCCAACTTCAGTACGATAAAAATGTTCTATCTCGGACATTTGACACTGTTTATTTGGGCATTCATTTAGACCCTAAATTAACATGGAAGAATCATTCAACTGTTGATAGAGGTTACTCAAGATCTAAGCTGCTGTAACTTGGGGCTCAACTCAAGATGTTTTGTGTACAGCCTATGAGTGTTATGTCCGACCTGTTGTTGAGTATATTATATAATGAGGTTTTAATAACTGCCTCCGATTCTGTTAAAAATAGGCTTAATCTTTATTAAAACAGCATGTCGCGTTTAATCACTGGTGGGGCCAAATCAACCCCTATAGCTGCAATGGAGCTCCAGACAGATTTGGAACCTTTGAGTGAAAGGAGTCAGTGCCCTGAACCTGGTTGAAAAGATCTTGAGAAGGAGAAAAAATTTCCTAAATTATTATAGATCCACAAATGAAAGATAAACTCATAAGTCTTTCCTTTCAACTGTTCATGATCTTTATGATACTTTTGATATTCCTACACTTAACCACCAAGTTTTCCCTCAGGAACTTAACCCTATTAAGTGCCAGATGACTTTGGAGAGCCACCTAGATCTTGTTTGGAGTGTTGGTAAACAATTTTCTATACAAAGTGACTTAAAAGTGCTGCTCTTGCTACTATACATTACAGATATCCTCTTGACAAATGGTTCCATGTATGAACAGTTGGTTCAGCAGAAGATGCTATTAAAAATGCTGGTGCTGAAGCCTATTCAAGTGCTTTCCATATTAGTTATCCAGTTGGAAAGTATTGTGACAATTTTGATGGTGAGATAGTGGCAATATCATTTGTGATTGATAAATTGGAAAGCTGTTTTGAACATAATATTGTATTCTTTGATTCTCAAACTGCCATTTTGTCTCTAATAAATTCAAGATATAATGAAAACGCTCAAGTGAATTCCTGTAGAATGAAATTAGCTGAACTTGGGAAGTCTAGAGAAAGCATTGCTCTCCAGTGGATTCCCAGCCATTGTAACATTTCTGAAAACGAGAAAGTAGATAGGCTTGCTAAAGAGGGATCTCTCATGTCCCAACCTGACTCTCCCTTGCCTCTGCATAACATCAAACGAATCATTTACAGTAAACTGCAAATTAATAGTCTCCCTGTGTGGTGAAACAGGTAAAAGGTGGAATACCTTGCTTAACAAAAATAATAAGAGTTCCCAGCCTCAATCTGTTGGAGTTGCGTGCTTTCGTTTACTTACTAGACATGACTACTTGCAAAGGCATTTACATCGCATTGGAGTAAAAATTCTGTTTGGTGCCCTCTGTGTAACCAGGGTGAAATGGATGGTGACCACCTCAGAAACTGCCCTATTGTTTAAAATTTTTTTGTAGACAACTCTATGGAGACAAATTTTAATTCTTTTCATGCTTTGTCATCATTTTATTGGGCTGCTCGTCAACAAATGGCAGAGATGCCGAAGATGGGCATAGGATAAAAATATATATGTTAAACTAGGGACCAGTATCATCAGATGCTTTTTACAATTCTTTCTTTAGAAGTACAATATAGTAACATATCAATCTGTTCTTAATGTATTCATATACGTAGCATACACACACATAAGTTTTAAATTCTTTATCAATTGCGTAATCAGGTAAATCTGTTCATATGTAAAAAAATTTAAACTTAAAAGGGGAGAATGACTATTGTAATGTTAAATTAATTTCAATGATCTCATTGATTTATTTCCAAAATTGTATAATATTACAGTAAAAATGGTTAGTTTTCGATCATTTTTATTAAGTGCTAATATCTGAAAATTAAACATTCTCTAAGTTTATATCTCATTCAAAAATTAACTTTAATTATATATATTTACATATATTTTTTCTATTATTTTTCAAGAATATTTTTTTAAAAGATAGAAATATTGCAATTTTATTTCTATCTTAATATAAAGTATATTGAGGGTATTTTTTTTAAGATTATACTATATACGATTATGCAGTATACTTAAGATTTTTTGCATGTAATACTCATTTAAAGCGATGGAGAATACCAGAATATATCACACACACAAGCAAATTCATATTTTATAACTTAGTTTCAAAGTTATAGTATTAATTATTGGCTATTCAATTCAAGTAATGTGTATATTAATTGAAATATAGATTAAAAATGGATTTCAAGTATGAATTGACAACTTCAATTGCCACAAAAAAAACAAAGAACATATAAAAATTTCAGAAATTTATATAAAAAAAAAATTGGGGAAGAACTAGGAGGATAATTTCTCTTAAAATTTCTGATACATAATGAATAAATAATATGTAACCTAAGAAAAGGACAGTTTAATTAAATTTTGACTTTCTTTTTTGATTGTAGTCTGATCAAGTAAAACCGCAGAATTAAATATTCAAATAATAAACAATTCTTAATCGTTCTTTAACAGATTTATTTCAAAAATGTATAGAACATATAAAAATCTCATACAATATAAAACATTTCATATCAAAAGCTATATTAAAATTTTATAAAATATTGTTCCACAGTTATACATATAAAAATTCTTTCAGCAAACCTGTATTTATCATTTTCAAACAAAATAAAATTTTCATATATCAATATTAATATCATAAAAATATTTTTAGAATAGAATTATAGTTATGTGTGGTTTTTGGCTTTTTTAAACAAGGAATTTTTTATGGAAAATAATTTCAGATGTTACAAATTTGTTCAAATGAATTGATCAGATGATAAATTTTTCTTAACTCAGATAGAAATGAAAAACATTTTAAAAATGAATAAAAAAAAAAATTAAACTATCAAAAGTAAAAAAAAAAAAAATAAAATTTAAAAAACAACAACAGCATTTTATAACTAAACACAATTTAAATGAGAAGGTTTTATTTTCCCATTAATATATTTACTAATTTCAAAAACAGATTATAATGCTTATATTTTGCTAATAAATCCATTTTCTATCAGCACTGTTTTACTTGATAAAAGTATTACATACATATTAAAAAGTAATTTTTCAATAGTAAGTCATCAGCTGCTTAAAATTCTTACTCATAATTTTTGAACAAGGGTTTGTTTTATTATGATAATAAAACTAACCAGAGATTAGATTAAATTAAAGAGAATAAAAACAATCAACTTACAAAGTACACATAAGGAACTGTACACATCTTTGGTTTTTAACTTCAATATCACTTAAGGTTACCAAGTACAAAATTAGATATTATTTCATATATATATATTTCAATTAAATTCTACTACAGAAAAACTGTTTGACAAAACTTTTGTAATATATATGTTTGCATATTAATCAGCTGGTTCTTGATAACTCTCAATATGTTTTTAAAAAAATCAATGCACATATTAAAAGAAATCGCAACAGTTACATACACACATATAAAGAATATAAAATTTCATGCTTTGGGAAGGCAGGGCATGAAAAAGACAAGCTCCATTCAAGCAGCTTAAAGATATACAAATATTCACACAAGTAGCAATCCCATATATTGAGACGATTTAACAACTTATTTCATGAAACATTGGACATTGTGGGATACAATATAAATGCTAGGAAGAATTTAAAAAACATGTATAATTGGTAACCCTACTCTCATCATTATTTAGCCCAAAAGTACACGTCTAAGGCGACTGTGAGGTACATCTGAATCATCATCTGAACTGGTAGTATCTGAATGTGGAGATGAGGTATCACTGCACCGTGGTGAGCATAGATACTGTAGGAGGGGAATGCGGTACTTGCCACAGAAATCTACAAACCTGATGTGTTCAACGCGAACATCAAAGTACACACCTGTAATATATACAAAATTATTAACACAAAAGAGACATTCATAGGAGAAAATCAAACTCATTGAAAATTATTTGAAAGATGGCTCTGCAACATAATCTATACATATATAAATTATATAATAATGATGTATATTGATATAATAGACAGAATGAACAAAAAGTTATGATTTGATTTTGCATGAATTTTCAACTAACTCTCAAATTTAAATCTTAAATTATCAATATAGACCAGAGGTCAGCAACTTTTTAGCTGTGGCGTGCCGAACCAACCTACCAACATGATTCAGCGTGCCATGCAATAGGAAATATTTGAAACTATTCGATTCCCACAGCAATATATGCAGAGTTAGGAAATGGAGGTGAAATATACAGATTTAGAGTTTTATTATACGTTAATTATGCAGCATTTAAAGATATTTATCGACATAAAAATAAACAACATAAATTATAACTATTCCTTCAACATAAATAAAAAATTAAAACTATGCACATAAATAAGTATTTTTTTAAGAATTTTTATTAAAATAAGGAGTAACAATAAAGTATATGACTATTCTTCAATACAAATAAAATTTAAAATTGTGCATGCATAATCCATTTTTAAAAATATTTATAAAATTAGGAAAAAAAAACATAAAAAATAAGTGCTCATGCAACATAGTTAAATAAAAAAAACTAAAATTTTAAAGCGAACCTTTCCCTGCAGAACTCTACTTAATGTCCCATTATCAGGGGTATCATTTGTCACTTTCAATTTGACACAATTAAACCATTTCTCAGTGGACTCAAAATATATTTCATATGAGAAAAAATTTGTTCACATAGATATATGGAACCAAAAATGGAAAGTATAACACATGCTGTTTTTTTCAAACAATTAAATCTTTCAGACAATGACATATAGCAATTTAAAATAGCTGCCAATTTATTGCTAGTTATCTTCCAAATTTTTCAGTAACTTTGTAAATTTTATTTTCCATAATTCTGAAGATGTTCAACAAGTTCCATTTAAAAATTATCAACTTCCATTTGCTCCAAAATTGACAAATTGAATAGTGTCTATTATATCAGGTTTGATTAGGATGGCAAATATAGGAATACAAGCTTCAAAGTCTTTGCATCTCTGAGAAAACTCCACTTTAAGTGCTTCAACGTAGTGTTGAAGTTCATTTTTGTCTATGGTTGATGTACTTGCAAGAGCTTTCACATTTGGGAAGGTACTAGTATCAATATCATGATAAAATACTATACTTAATTTTGAAGCAAAGTATTTCTCTAATATTCAAAAAGCTCCAGCACTGTTTAACTATTTCCTTGCAATCCTATGTTTAGTTCATTGAGATATTTAGTTATATCTGTCAGAAACATCAATTTATATAATTGTTCCTTATCACCTTATTCTGGGAAATGTTGTTTCTACTCATTAATAAAAATTTTAATGTACTCCATACATGACAAACTTATTCAAGACATTACCACAACTAGGCTAATGGACATGACCGCATAAGGGAAGATCTCCCCATATTCATTTCCCATTTCTTCCCTAATAGGTTTTAATTGTTTGTGCAGTAATGAAGATCGAGGCACTATAAAATTAAAATCCTGCTGCATAACTCTTCATAAATTCAATCTTTATTACAATATCAGGCAATTATTGCAGGGCGTGCAAAGTCATTCATGTCTGTATTTTCATTAAGAGCAATGCTAACCTGAATTTTGTTTCACAGTTCTTCTTTCCTCAGTTCATGCAAAAGCAGAATTTTTCTTGAATTCGCAATAATATTGTTTTCAAATCTGGTACATCATTGAACAATATTTAAACACTTTTTAAAAACAAGTCCTGTATATATTCTTTATGTGTGAAAATTTTTCCTTCGGCTGCTGTACCATGAAGCAGTTACAAAATTACATTCAGGCACTTTTGGTTTGACATAAAAATGTAATTTTCTTTTTATACCCAGAAACAGCTCTTTCCAAAACTTCACATTTGTCATCAGATTTCTTAAATGTAGCCTGGTGTTTAGTTTGAAAATGTCTGTGTAGTTGACGTACAACATATGATTTTTTCGCGACATAGCACACATACACCCTGATCTTTTTGTTCTACGAATCCAAATTCATTCATCTAAGAGCAACAAACATCAAACTTTCTTTTTTTACACGCCATTTCATTCAATATGTAGGTATGAATTGTTGCAAGAACTAAACAAAAAAAATACAAGTTTTCACACACAAAAAAAAATAAAATAAAACACGTGATAAAGCTAAAAGTAACTTAAAATTTTTGTCATGCATCAGACTAAATTCTCCTTTCGACTGAAATCACACTCAATATTCGAATATTGGCATGACAAATTGAGAACCATCAGAAGAATAACAACAAAAAAAATAATTTGTTATTTACTATCTATTTCTTTTAGCACCAAAAGTATAAAACATAATTATGACTTCTTAAATGCACATCACTCAAAAAATTTTAGTTGCTCTTAATATATATTTAAAAGGGCATTTGCTATGAAATGTTTTTTCACCGAATTTATTTTCATTCCAAATTAATTATGTCAATAGAATAATAATTTTTGTTTATTACATTTCCGCTGCAAAGCGTTTGTTAAGCAGAATTTTGATTTATACCCAAGACATTTGTTTTTCCTTTCGTTGATGCCCAAGCTTTTGGTGGGTAAAGGGCAAACTACTTTCTTTTTTTATTCACTGCACACTAATGAATGATATTTCATTTTACAAGCATTACACAATAATTTTGATTTGTGTTGAATATTTAACACTAATAATGAGTAACATTTAAACACACAAAATATGTTTTCTTTTATATAAAGCACACAAACTACATGCAAGCTGATTCAGCAGAATTGTTTTATGGCAGAGAGCTGAAAGAAAGAAATATTTATATAAAAATGTGCTACGCATTGAAAAGTGAGGCAGAACGATTCTGCTTTATCTTATAATTTTGTAGAGTGGTGGCGTGCCATTGAGAATTGCTTTACATGCCATAGGTTGCCGACCCCTGATATAGACCTTCAAAATGTATTGATTAGTTTTTTGCAAAATAAATAAAAAGATTTTGAATGTAGGCAGCAACACAAACTATTCAGTTTATAGATAACTCTTCCATTAAAACTGACTTTCTTGGAGATTTCAATAGTTAGTAGTAAAGATTTAATAAGAAAAATATTAAATATCAGTATCTTTATAAAAACTGAAAAACAAACATTTAATTTTTAATAATCAGATTTAAAAAAAAATTCTTTTAATGTCTTTCTAATTAATTAACTACAATTTTATAAGGGATTCATGGTTTACGTTTGTTTACTCTGTGCCAATGTTATTGATAACATTCTATTAATCCGGTTTGTATATCAGGAATGATAAATCCTGCAATTAAATATAACTCCAACTTCCAAACTTTTTTCATTGATTTTTTAATGAAAATTATTATTAAAGCAATCATAATTTTCTTGAAAATAACGCACTTTAACTATCTGAAAGCATTCAAGAACAAAAGCAACAAAACTTATAGGGTTTTTCAAAAAGTAAATTTTTTTTCTTGTGAAAGTGAAAGAATTTTTATACAGTGAATGAATATTTTATTCAATTATATATTGTCTATTCTGGTCCAGCACCCTTTGTCATCTTTCTGGCAGTATCATGATTAGATGCTTATAAAATTTTTGTTCTTTACTGGCAAAAAACTGACCCCATTGGCTTTTGACCTCCTCATTTGAAGTTGTAGCGGTACCATCTATATAAGCCAGTAACAACCTCTGCACCATGGTGATCATTTTGGTGTAGTGGTTAAGCTACCGGCTTCGGATCCAAAGGATAAATGCGCCACTTCATTGGTGACCCTGGCTGAACTTAGAAAAACACAACTTTCTGAACTGTCGTGGCGCTATCTATCAACCGCAAATTCAACTAAGCCGTTGAATAGTGACGCAATCTTCAAGCCGTCACGCACGAATGACGCAACCCTCAAGCCGCCACACACGAATGACGCAATCTTCAAGCCGTCACAACTAGTAACGCAGCAGCTAACATGCTCGATATAACAACTTCATTGTTCGTTCGCCTAACCACCAACTCACTGGTGGGGAGTATGTAGCGGTACCATCTATATAAGCCAGTAACAACCTCCACACCATGGTGATCATTTTGGTGTAGTGGTTAAGTTACTCGGCTTCGGACCCAAAGGTCTCGAGTTCTATCCTCCAGATAAGCGCGCCACTTCAAAGTAAAGGTTTTACTGTCTAAAAAAGTTTGAAGAGACCGGAACAAAATAATCAAAAGTTGCCAGATCTGGAGAACATGGTGGGAGGGGCAGTATATCCCATTCAAGCTGTCAAAGCTTTTGACTAGTTACCAAACTTGTATGAGGTTTTGCATTAACTTGAAAGAACACTACACCTTTTCTGTTGATCAATTTCGGATATTTTTTTGTTTCAGTGAGTAAATCTGTTTCTCCAGCTGATGGCAGTACACTTCAGAATTGATGAATTAATCATTGTGTTGCCTAGTAAAAGCTTAAGAAGAAAAAGGGAAAAAAAGGAAAGAAAACCCGATTCCTTTGGAATCCCACCAGATAGCATCACTTTTTTTTAAATGAATATTGTCTTTCAAAATGATTTGAGTTGGTTCATCTTTTTTACTCCAAGATCTCTGGCATTTGACGTTATAGACAACCCATCATTACGCCTTTCCAGTGATGATGCACTTTAAAAATAGATAACTTTCTTGATGTTTGAAAAGCAAATTCCAGACATCAACGAGACAACGCAAATTTTTTCCTCTCATGAGAACCCATATGTGTGTGTGTGTTGAACTTTGAGGCTAAATTTAGGCCTTCCAAAAAACCATGAACAGTTGAATTTAATAAATTTAACCTCTCAGCGATTTCAGGAGTTATTATTTGCCTGTTTGCTTCAATTAATGCCTTTATTGTGTCTTTATCAGCTTCAACTGGCCCTTCCAGAACATGGTATATCTTCGACATCAAAATTGCTGGATTGAAATTTCACAAACCAGTTTTGGCACTGGCATACTGTTAATACATCTTCATACACATTGGTTAATTTTTTCTTGCCTGAAGAGTAGTTTTTTTCCCTCGATATTAAATAAAAAGTAATATTTGCCAAAAATGCTGCTTTTCACTCTCCATATTTTTAAGGGCAGCAAACAAAAACTACTGCATTGAATCAATTGGACTTTTTCACAAGCAAGCCTTGCTATATCAGCTCTCAAAACGTAATGATTATGCGGCTCAAGTGTGTGAAGCTGGCTGCGAAAAAATAATTAAATCCCTTGTATGGAGAAAATGAAATTATTTGCTGAACAAACCAATATAAAAGTAAATACTCCAAAAATACATTACTCAGAGTGCACATATATTTTATTTTCCGCTTAAGAGATGCCAAGTGAGTACAATTAGGTATTAAGATACTTAATCTACAGATTTAAAAACTTTATATTACCAAAAATTAAATTATACCAACCTACTAATATCTGAAACATTGCACAAAAAATCAATAAGATATTAGGTAAACTGTATATTCCCCCTGCAATACTGATCTGATTTTATAATCAATTTCCCCCTCTTTATTTAACAGCAATTTTCAACTATGCAGTGGCATAACTGGTATCTCTCTCATTCTTAAAACTTCCATGCACAACACATGATTAAATTTTATGTGTATAACTCCTTAATTTCAACTGGAGAGTGTTAGATTGTAAATTTATGACATCCAGTGAATTATAATTTACAGGTTACAAGCAATTCATAAATTCACTACAGTTGAAATTTCAGATGCTTAATAAATTAGAAAGAAAACTATTTTGCCCTGACCTTTGCACTTGGGATTGACACATCTGCAGGCACTGTTAAGGAAATCATGCAAGCTGGATGGTAAGTCTCCCTGCCTGACTGGAATACGAAAGAGCTTGATGCTACGAGCAGCCAGCTCACGCAAAGAAGGAGGATCATAGGTCATGTCTTGCACAAAGCGCACCACCAGGGGATTATCCCGGAGACTTAGCTATAAAAAATAAAAACAAAAAAATCAAATATTAGATAACGATATGATTTAACATTCATTGAATTGGTTTCATTTGTTTTCTTTTAAAAAACACTGGCAGTTTCAATTTGTAAAAAAAAGCATTCAGTTTACAGTATATTTTTAAAAAATGACACAGCTGTGATATAGTCCATCATTGGATGTTTAGTTTTGAAAGAGATGCAGACAATCTTGATTTGGAGCTAAGAATTACGACAATTCTTGAGTACGTCAATTATACATTAAGCTTAAATTCCTTTTTCAGTTTTTTATTTTGTTGCGTTTCATGTTTAATGATGCAAAGATTGGTGAAGAATTCATTTTTTGTAAATATTATTTCTTATACATTTAGTCTTAGTTTTTTTCCCTTAAAATTTATTTTTTTAGTGCTGCAGAGAAAATCTATGACAAATTATGATTCTCTAATTTTTTAGTGGTAATTCTGCTTCAGATAAAAACAAAATTTATATAAGATTTTTTTTTCACACATGAAACTATATTTCAATACATTTTATAAATTTATCTAAATAATCAGGAATATCAAGTAGGAGGCCAAGGAAATTTCAGTGGGTTTTATGATTCTTTATTGGCCTTTACACAACTAAATTTCCCAACAAACTAGTGCCACATTTAAAAAAAATATTCAATTAGTTATTATTCTTGTGAATTAAATTCCCAATATGTCAGGAGCCATGTATTAATGAATATAACAGAGAAAATAAAATAAATTGTAAAATTAAAATCTGTGTGATTTTTTTGTTATTGTTAATCCTCAAAACTCATCATCGAGAGACCTTTCAACAGCTTCCCAAGGAAAAAAAATTAAAAAAACATTTTAATAATAATTAAGTTTTATTTACAAACAGATGAATGGATTTACCATACAGATTTAGATCGGAAAAATGTGTTATTTAATTTTTTCTAATTTTAATAAAACATACCAATAAGGAATCAAAAGATACTGAAATCAACTCAAGCATATATAACTCTTGTTGCAATCTCAGATTCATCTTTAAATATAATAAGTATATACCATAAGCATTAAAGACAGTATTAACAGATCCGACAAATGTATAATTTATTTATTAAATGGATTAACGGTTTTTATTATCGAGTTTCTAAAATATAATTCTAAATGGCATTTGAATGAATTTGTTGATAAAATTTTCCAGCTCATATTACAGTTGTTCAGCTTTCCAGACTTACTTTTTGATAAAGCAACCTTTTACCTCATTGACAGTTCAATTTCTATTAAGAGATCTATACTTCAAAAACAATATATTTAATATATCTCCAAACTAGGAATGATAATGAAATAGTTGACAATTTGATTATCCTGCATCACTTCCTTTTCTTGAAACAAACAGCACAATCTCAAGGAACAACAATAGTGGTGGATAAAATCTTACCATTATCAAGAAATCGATTACTTTTCTTTATATATACAGTACATTTTATCAAGAATTTAACAAAAATAAAATGTAACACATATAAGATTCCCAAATTTTAAATTGCCTTTCATTTTTGTAATCATAAAATAAAATTAGTATCATAAAAAGAGTACAATAGTTGTTGTAACATCAGGTATACAACATTCATTTCCCAATAACATTTAATCCCAATTTATAAAAAATAATAAATGAAAAAATTGATAATTAATTATAAAACCATTCCCTTTTTTCCAGCTGAGAAAGATTTTAAAAAGGTAAATAATATTAAATAAACTAAAAAAAAATTCTTGGTATATTATTAAAAAACAAAAGAACAATAAATTCAACATAAATAACATACAATAACACAAAATATAAGTAGTAATATTATTCCTTTTTGTAATTTTAATTCAACTTGTTTAAGAAAGTAAGGAATAATAACAAAACTTTTTTTCAATATTTAAAGTGTACCCAAAGAAAGATTCAACTGACCTCCACCAATCCCTTGAGTGTTACAATCTCCGGCGGCAGAGTGGTTAGTTGATTTTTGTGCAATGAGAGAGACCGAAGTCTTCTCAGACAGGAAATGGATGAAGGCAGACTTTGTAATTGATTCTCACAGAGTATGAGGGAACGCAAGCGGTGCAGACGCCCCATTTCGGCTGGGATGTCTCGCAAATGATTGCCACCGAGATATAGAACTTCTAGTCTGAAATGTCATGAAAGTATTAAAGATAATGATTGAAATATTATTGTAAAAACATTTTACTTCAATTATTGAAAATGTTTTTATTCAAAAAATTTATTTTTTAAATTTATAATTTTTTTTTATAACTACGATTTTAATAAATTTTCTAGTTATTTTTTAGAAGATCACAAATTGTGTCATGATAATTAATACAAAATTGGAACATTTAGCAAAAAAATATTTCAAACTTTTTCTTGAAACATTACACATAAAAACCACTAGTTAAAACTTCAGATAGATGATGACCACTATTAAAAATCAAAATATCAAAGATGAAAATACTTCTAATTCCTCTTACTTTATTACGAATGATAGAAATTTTATTTATAAGTTATTTTATTTTTCTTCTCATATATTTTGAAAATAACTATAAAAATTTGAGATCTGCCTTCTCAAGGAAAAAAAAAAACATTTCCATAAAAGAATGGGATTATTCACAAAGTGTCTATTAATGGACACAATATCTCTACAAATTTAAAAACATACAAGCTTCAGCCTGAATAACGAAACAATATATTTCATTCATTTGTTGTTGCACTCATGGTTTCAGCTGCGACTGCCCATAAGACTTTCCGACCCACTGAATTAATGAGCATGTACTAGGAGGGTATTTGGTGGCATCGAACCCAGGCTTTCCGGTCTGGAGTCTGATGCTCTAACCACTAGATGGATTTTATTCCTAACCTATGGATTTTATTCATTTAAAATTTAGTAGTTTTTTATACATATAAAATGATGAATTTCAAGTAATTAAATGCAATTTAAATTTATTTAATAAATTTTGGTGCAAACTGTACAAAACTTTGCAAATTTATTAATCAATATGCTAACACACAAAAAGCTGTCCATTTACTTTTATAGGTTTATTTTTGGAAATATAATACAATTAATAAATGAATAGTGATGAAAAGGGGGGGGGGGCAACAAGTAGTAATAGTTAATTTTTTTTATATTAAATTTCCATTAACATATAAAAGCCAAGTTTACAATAAATAGTGGTCTAAATTTAGATAGAATATAATTCATTTAAAACTATTTTTAATGGATATATTCTATATCAAGAAACATTTATTAAACATTCATGTATATAAACTTATTAAACATATCTCACACTTAAAAAAACTATACAAAACGTTTATACTACTAAACGTTTTTTGAATTTCCTTTCTATAAAATTATTTGGCTACATAAATTCTTTTAGTCTATACATTATTCAAAAGTAATTTAATTTAAAAAATACTAAGTAAAAAGCAAAAAAGTTTGAAATGTATTAGATTTAAAATTTCTTATAATATACATGAGTTCAAATTTCCCTGATTTGTATTTGCTAAAAAAAGAAATCAAAATAATTAAACTTTCTTCTCGCTGTTATAATTTTTCTCTTAATTACAGCTCTTTTACAAATAACTTTTATCAAATTTTTAAAAATTAAATAAATAAATTTGTTTTTTAATAAAAATCTATCTTAATCAGTGCAGAATATTTAAAATATTGAGATTAAATAAAAAGTACTTCCCAGTTTACAATCAACCTGTTAGCCTATAAGCAGGTTTCAGCATTGCCCAGCTAAAATTGCTTATGTCATCCGATTACATCATTTAAATCTCTGATTGACTGCTTACATTACTCTCACGAAGATATTTGTTATGGCAGTTTTGCATTATGATTGCTACTTTTCTCTCATTTGGCGTAATCTTTTTAGTTCAAGTTTAGGGTGGGCGATACAAAAGCTGTTCCAAAATAATTTTTTGATTACTTTTTAATGCTTGAAATTACTTAGTCACTATTAAATTTCTCCAAAAGATCACCAGAATAATATGCAATTATTCTGGTGATCCTGTTTATTTTACAAAGAAACAGGAACATTTACAAATTGATAAAACATATTGGAACAAAAATAGTGGTTTTTTAGAGAAAATATAGGGTTAAAGTGTAGAATGGGGGGGGGGGGAGTGCTTGGCCATGTCAATTTCTTTTGGCAACTAAAATCTTTGACCAAGCTACTTAACTTAGCGATAGGTGTCCAGAAGCCAGAATGAATTCCTTATCTCATCATAATGTGTAAAAAAATCGCCAAATCCAAAGACCCCTATACTATACTTGAGCCAAATATAGTAATGCTATGTGTTAAATAACACCTGACAGAAATATATTTGGCTGATTCTTGCCCTAAGCAATACTTCCACATGGTAATGGTTATAATCTGATACGGTATGCATTCCCAAATTAAGAATAACTAAGCTTAGCAGTTTTTTAATCAAGATGGGTGACACAACAAAAATATTTGAGGCAAAGATTCAACTTACTTTTGCAACTTCCAAATGTCTCTAGGTAGTTCCTCCAGCTGATTTCCTCCCATATGAAGTGATTTCAGATTTGGCACATCTACGATCTCAGGAGGAATGGTTCGAAAGAGGTTCCCACTCAAATTCAGTTCTTGCAATTGTTCGAGCGTGCTCAACTTTTTTGGAAGAGAGAGATCTCCTAATAAATTGTTCCTTACCACCAAAATACTGAGTTGCTTCAATTCAAAAATGGCCTCATTGATCTCAGTGAGAAAGTTGTTACTCAGATCGACATGTTTTAAATTTCTTAACTTGTACAAATTTTCAGGGATAAAATCTAATCTATTGTGCTGCAGAAATAAAAACTGAACCGCTTTTCTGTGCTCATTTTTCTCATCAAATTGTGTGTTTTCAGGGTGTTTAAACAGCTCCAAATTATGATGCAAAGTCATACCATCCAGATTCAGATAGGATAAATCCATGGATGAATCGCTGGAGTGAGGATAATTGGTCCAATTAGATAATTCCTCAGCATTACGTAATGATAGGTAGGATGAATCCCGTTGCGATTCATTTGAATTTTGATTAGGGGACTTGTTTAATTCATATCGGTATCCTTCAGCCATCGCGAAAGAGGAGAAGCAACTTAACTATTGTTTGTGGAAAGAATGGTACTATATTAAACGAAGTATAACTGATAAAAGAAAGACAACATATTTCCCCAAAAGGAACATGTCTCTCCTTTACGCAAATATTTATCAAAGAGAGATTATCAAGGCGGTTACAGTTGATAAGTTCACTTCTTGTAACAAGAACGGAAATAAAATTGCATGAAACTCGCTTGAGAAAACTTTTTCGATATTCGCAGTCTGTTAATATTTTTAAAAGTTACATATTATTTTTTTTACCAAAAATTTAGAAAAAATAAAAGGGTTTTGCAACGAAAAAAATTTTAGACTTTACATAGCCAGAAAATTTTATTGAAATTTATTATTAATTTTATGCAACTAATAACTGCACTAGCTTTTGCTGGAGAGTAATTCAAGAAATTTCTATCGCTGCAAAATTCCCAATAAAAGTATGCTTCGGCTAACATATAATAAAAAGAAAAACGAGAGCGTCATCTGCAGTACAAAAATAGATTTTGAGACACATTACTGTTTTGCTACTCTTTGAAGTTCTATGTTCACTCACAGCAGTGACGTAAGAAGAGGAATGAGTTCTGCCTGTGATGCAGTAGTTTCTCTGTAATTTCTTGAGTTGAATATTTCATGTTCATTAAAGTTGTGTAGTTCACTCAAAACATGAACTCAATGCGTAGACTTCGATTCAAAGTGGTTCTACGGTAGTGCTGTATATATGTTCCATTTACAAAAATCTTGTAAGTTTCTATTTTCCTTTTTTTGTCCATTTTTAATTTACCCTTAGAGAGAAACGCAGTACATGGTCAATGTTACAAGGGAATTTTACTGAAAAAATTAAGACACATGTTTGTTCAGATTATGTCTAAATCAACACAAAATTTATGTTCCTCTCATTATTTTAAGCTCAGAACTACACCTCTTGAAAATAAACCGTGAAATCTCGTGTCTGACCTTTTCAATGATAGTACAACATGCTCGATTTTCTTTTTATATTGGATAAATTATAAATTGTTATAGTATATCTGCAGATGTCCGATTTGAAGTCTTATCCATTCTGGCGTTTTAAAATCTTAGCATGGATTTAAATTATACTTTCAATCGTTTCTTATGTATTCTTTTCCTTCGTTGATCTTTGGTAGATATCATTTCATGCATATTGCCATCAATAAATAATACTCTAATCTATAGTAACACTGTCCCACATTAAAATTCTATAAAATGATTTTCTACTTTTTTACATGTTCTATAAAAAATAAAGATGCAGTGATAAAGTAAACATGTTCACATGTTTGTAAGGAATTCAATGTGATGTTTATCCTTTTTCAGAAAATTTTCAAGTATAGATTTTTCGAAGTTAAAACAACCATCACGTGTAAAAATAATGTTCTGAAGTAATTTGTGTTTGTAATTTCATTAAAATATTCTTCATTTTCTTAACTAAAAACTGTTGGAAACTTTTTATTTGATATAAATCTGAAAAATTGTTCATTGTTTTTCTAATATAAAATAAAATTTTAATATTTGAGAACATTTGTATAAATTTTAGCAATTTCAACTTTTTTTTTTCAAATTTCAATTGTTTGTTATTGTGATATGCAATGAAGAATGGTTTTATGTATTTTTAGATATGTACTTAATAGTTACTTATTTAAAACGACTCTTTGAAGTGTACAAATTACCAAAATAGTATCCCAAATAATACAATACATCAAAAATGTTTCGTACTTTTTTTTGTCTAAGTCTACATGATAAAATTGTAGAGGGCAGCATTTATACATGAAATATATAATATATTTATATATGAAACCATGATATGTAATTTTAATTCAAAGATGTTTTATAGTTGTGAAAATGTTATATATGCAGTATTAATTGAAACAAAATTTTCGTTTTAAAATTTGTTTTAATGGAAGTTTTTTTTTAACTTTTCTGGCTAGTGGTAAGTGTTATAAAAATTCAGTTATATGTAAGAATGTTCAACTTAATGATAAATGCATCTTTAGGAATAAAGTGAATACTTTAAAAAATACAAAATGAAAAATATCACAAATGTGAATATTTTACATTTTCATGTTTACTGCTTAAAATAGGATCAGTATTCATTCTCCACATTTCTTTGTTATGACAAAGTTCTGTACTGTGTAACAATTTTCTTCATTTGGTACTATGATACAGTATTAAATTTTTTTATGCATGTTTTTTTCCCTATCATTTTGATATGACGACAGATTAGTTGTTTTTATTTAAAATTTATATAATTACAGTAATTATTTTACATTATAAGATACAAAATAATAACATAAAATATCATTTAATAAAAAAAAATATATTTATTTAATTAAAAAAATAATTAAAGGAATTGGGGAAAAAAAACTCATTAAGCAATTCGAATCCTGTCCGTTCGTGTAGAAAGCAGCTGCTCTGACAATCGTGCCTGTTAGTCGCTGATGAAATTTGTAACTTAATTGTATAAAAGCTAAGCATGAATTTCGAAGGCTATTTTCTCCAAATTGACTGGCCATTCAGTGCTAATACATTGAGGGTTGAACGCCGTAATGGTGTACTACCATTATACCAAGTCTCGTCCCAAAATGAATTTCCTTAGTCCTGCCCTCCCCTTGTTAGACAAAATACGAATTTATTTGGAATTACATGACGAGGCTTCAGTAATTTTTGTTGGAATTCAAAATTTTTCGGGTCTATTTATCTATATATATAAATTAATCTCCTCTCTTAAAAAGTTTGATTGGAATTAATGATTCTGTGTGTAAATTATTAAGATGAAAAAATAATGTTCATATTAATAAATTTTAAAATGTATCAAAATGTTTATTTTTTGTTACTTTCTAATTATAACTCCTCTTTCTCTTCCACTGCTATAAAATGTATTAAACTTAACACAAGGTTTATAAATAAAGTTTAAAGCAAAGTTTTAGTGATACTCTCTGTAAAATCTAAAAAAATGCATTTACTCATTGCTGCAAAATTTGAAATTAACTTGTTCAGAACCGTGCAATTTTTTTATGTTAAGCCTAACTCCATTTTAAAAAAATGCATATAAAATCATTACTGTAATAAAATATGCTGAGATTTATAGTTTATAATCATTTTAAGTTCAGATCACATTTTGGTGTGATTACAGGCCTCAGAATGGGAGAAATGCAATCTCACATATCATACCATGTTCCCTGAAGTGATAACATATATGTGAGCATGGTTTTTAATAGGTTAAAGAGGTGTCTTAAAATTGGTATTTGTGAATCAATTTACCTTATAAACTTTGATTTTATTAAATATAGATCAAATTATGAATGAAATTTATAAGAATCATTGTTTTAAGAAATATGAAACAGCATAAGAATTATATGAAAGATTTTGCTTAGTGATTGTTTTATGTTTACATATGTAATGCAGCTAATATATCTGATTCTGAACCTCTATCTAATGACAAGTTACCTTGCCATTGTCCGCATCCATGCCACTTCAACATTAGGATTTGCAGACATGACAAATTGCAAACATTATTGCACAGTCTTTATTTGGGACTAGTTGCATGATCCGACATTGCACAGGCCTTTTAGCGTGTATAACTTTTTGCAATTAGAAATTCTCCACCCCTTTTCAGTGTCAGAACTTCTTGGTGTGTGACTTCTATATTAATATATCATTAAAACATCCTTTTTTGAAAATTTTTCTACCTCTTTGCCTCTTGAATGTGTCTGATCCCCCTCCCCCAATGTTTAGCCCAGCATTGCACTGGCTTTTGCCGAGAGTATAATTTTATCCCTATGGAAATTTCCCTTTTTCCTCTCGACTTTCCTCCATACACTTCTTGGTGTATGCGTATGTGCGATGTTATTTCTATACTTATGTCATTAAAATTCCCTTTTCCAAAGTTTTTCCACTTTTCCTTCTTATGAAAGTCTTAATCACTTAATACAAATTTTTTTTTTTCCAAATTTTATAGTAATATTATAAGTGTGCTGCTGTTTTATCTTTACAAGTTGGTGAAATGCTTGTAGTTATAATCTACTGTGTCTATAAAGCTTTCAAAGTCTCAACAATTCTAAAGCATTTATGTACTTGATAGTTATCAGACATAGTTTTAATATCAAAACTTCAGACTTAAACATTAACTTCTGTATGTATAATTTTTAATAAATGTAATATAAAAGTTCAGTTATGGCTTCACTGTGTTTTTTATAAAAATATCTTTACTTCAGTCATTTCTTCAATCTTTACTTCAGCCTTTCTTTTGTGTTGCTATATATTTATTTTTGAATTTTCCTTAGTGTGCATGAGTTTTTGTAAATCAAGTTGGTATAAAAGAGTTTCCTATGATTACTTTTCTCATCAAAATGTTTATATTAGGAAATCTCCATTGTGTTATTTTAAGAATTTGTTTAAAATGTTGATTCTGCTTTTTTTTTACATTCTCATTTTCAAGAGATGGCAGATATGCAATAATTATCTATCCAATACTCTTTGGGTTATAAATCTACATCAGTTGCTAAAGGGGATGTATTTAAATGAAATTGTAATTTTTTTATGGAATCCCCCCCCCCTTATTTTATTGTCTGTTTGATTGGGTCCTGTTGTATCCACCAAATTGAAATTATAGTTATGTGAATAACTGGTTTGAATTGTAGATATGTCCCATATATATATATTATGGAAATATAATTTGTTTTACATGAAAGAAACTGTGGAGAGTGTAGATTAAGAATAGAATAAATTGTTGAACTTTTTATTAAATATTCAAATTAGATTACCTATTACTACACATCAGGTGTTATAGCAAAATAAATTTGTAATAATACAAACAATTTTGGGATAAAATTCGAGGGATTGATTTTTCTTCCTATTTTTATATTTGTTGTAAGAATAAAAAAATAGCCCAAACTATAGGCTTTATGTAATTTTTTTGAAAAGAATAACTGAACCATGAGAAAGTATTAAATGTATTCATGCTGAAGGAAATTGAATGATGGTTTTAATCTGATTGTGGATTCAGAATTTAGTTTCAGTTCTACGATTCAGAATTAGTTTCTGTACTTGGAGCTAGAAGTCTAGATTTCATTGTAAAGTTTTTCAATGAATTAAATGTTTTCTGTTTAAAGTCATTTTAAACTACTAAATAACAGCTGTTTTTTTTTTTTGTCTAACAAAATTTGGAATGTTTTAATAAGTAATAGGTAAAATGTTAGTTATTGTGTAAACCTATTTTCTTGACTGGTCATCTCTTTTAAAGCAATTTTCTCTTTTTTAACAGCAATATGACCATCTTTTAGATGACTTTTCTTTCCCTTCTCCCCCTCCCTCTTTAAAATTTTATGAATAAACTTTGATTATTTTTAACAAATCTAATAACTTTTTAATGTTTACTGTATCTATTACCTTTCCCTATTCATATTATGGTTCTAGTACATCATGGTTCTTTTTTATAAGCAAATTATAAGATATAGCATCATAATGCTTTCTTACTCTTTTTCATCATTTCTTGTGATTTTTCTTATTTTTGCTGTAAGCAATGTTTAACTTAACTCTGCGGCACAACAACCCATGTGGGCCAAGGCCTACTGTGCCCAACTCAGTATATGCGACCTTGGGCCCTGCGATGCATGAGCAGATGTTCCAGTCAGGTGGTCAGTCTGACGCAAAACCTTCAGTATTAAGTTCCCAAGCAAGCTTGGTTCTCATTTATCGACCCACTGAATGGATGAATCAACCTTGCCCAGCTCAGGGTTTGAACCTTGGACCTGTAGTGTGGAAGTGTGATACACTAACCACTCGGCCACTGGGCTTCATAAGCAATGTTTACACTCCTTTAAATGAATTCTTTCTATTAGGTGTGTTTGCTTCTTGGGGACAACATTAATTATAACTTTATAAGCTTTCTTAATAAACAATACTATTTAACTCTGTTTTATTGACAGAAAAATTCTGGTGTGTGTATAAATTAGGTCTTCTATTGGGTCCCCTGATCAATATGTTCCCTTCTCTTAAGTGGTCTACTTGCAGAGGCTGTGCTGCATTTTAGTAAGATATTTTATCTATTTCTTGAATATATATAAAAGTGTAACTACCAGCGAAGTATAGAAGAATTTAAATTAATTCATTGGAATCAAAGTATTATGTTTGGGTCATATTTGAACTATTTATTAGAGGAACCAAAGATCCTCTGTAATAAAAAACTATTCTTAATTAATAAGCAAGAGTGTAGGTTTTTAACTGTAGAATGTATATTATGTGTAGCTCTAATATATGTATCACATACAAAATAATGTTTTTCACATTTTGCATGCTCTTGCAGCAGGCAAGGACGGTGGCAAGGTGACGACGGTCATTGCCACCCCTGGTCAGGGGTCTGACCGTCCCTTGGAAGTATGTTACACAGATACCAAAGTTATAGGCAATGGATCTTTTGGAGTGGTGTACCAGGCACGTCTCCTTGAAACAGGGGAACTTGTGGCCATTAAAAAAGTGTTACAAGATAAAAGATTTAAGGTATTTATTTTAATAGATAAATAAATTAAGAAAAATCAAAATTTGTTTGGAATTTTAATTATTATCCTTGTTGGATATGTAACAAATGTTGAGAATTCAGAGTAGCTACTTCTTAATTTTGGAATTTAAAGTTTTGGCTTCTTATTTTGCAGCTTCAGCTAAAATTATTTATACAGTCAAATGTCTTATGTTCGCCATCATGCAGTTAGTATGTTCAATCTTTTGTTTGATTTAAAATCAACAGGAAGCTATTTTAATTTTGATCATTAGCATTTTGTAACTGTTTACTAAATTTTTGATATGAAGGAATAGGAATGTCTTAAGACTTCTTGAAGCTTTGGGCTCCTACACAAATGTAGGTCCCACCTATAACCTTTTAAAATTGACAGTACATAGCATACATTGTCAAATACTCGTACAAATAATAACCCAAAGCAAATAAATGTGTGTGACTTGCAATCACCCAAACTGGCTCAACCAACTGCCACCCCTTGACTGAATGAGTAATGATGGTGTACGACAGTAGGCCTAGGCCTGTACATGAATGACAGTTATCACATGTAGCCAGTTGACATATCGTCCAAAATTGCCAGTTTTTCAGAGAATACAACCGGAAACAACATTTGACCTTTGAAAGTATTCCAATTATGATCTTATTAAATCTGAGCCAAGAATGACAAGAGGCCCCCATTGGGATGAGGCCTGAACCCAGTTGACCCATGCCTTAGGACATCCCTATGAAGAAATATTTTGATGTTTTCTTATCATTCAAAAGCAAAATTATATAACAGCAATGTTTTTGCACTTTATGTTGTAAAATTATATAATTATGTGCAAGACTGTAACAATTAAATAATTTATAATCAAATCATATTTCAGTTAAAGTGTAAAAGACATTTTAGTATCTATTAATGTTACTTTCTATTCTCATTTAAAAAATTTAAAAAATGAAAATATCAATTTAGAAAGAAAACTATACTTTGCTTGGGCTGTAATACATTAAATTATTTGTGTAATAGACTGTATTTATAACTGTAACCGAAGGTATTACGTAGTAACTGGTTAAGAAAGCAGTGCCATCCTCAGTTAGTGTGTTGATGTCTTGTTGTTGTATCAATGTGGGCCTTGTTTTTATGTAATTCTGTTTTTATTTTGCTGTGGAGTGATAATAAAGGAGGTTTTGATCTGCGAGGAAAATGTCTTCATTAGGATATTGCTAACTTATATTGCATTCCCATACATCAAGACGTTTTACATTTGTAATTTTAGTATAAAAACAAGTAATACCTGTTATAGTTTAAAATGTTTCACATACACTGAAGAGACGTTATGTTACTGCCCGTTTAATATGAAGTATGATCACTTTTTGCTGTCAAAACTGCTGACAACACGCGAAAAGTCATTGACTTAACAAGGTGCTGACAGGTTGTCGTTAGTTATGTATTACCAAGTACTCAACAATTGGTTGTGTAATTTCTTTGTGGGGGGGCCATGATAGCCTAATAGTAATAATCATAAGTTTGAGTCAATAACTATCAGTTGCCACTGAAGACCCACTGAGTAGCAGGGTTGAGGCATGTTAAATCTGCAAGGGCTCACATTCCTCATATTGATGCAAGTGTTGAAGGTAATAGAGTGGGGTACTAGTTCAGGTATCATCCTCGTCACTTGACCAAGGTTCAAAATTACAAGATTTGTTGCCAATAATCCTCGTGTTGATTCATAGTGAGACATTAATAGGCACTTGGACACTCACCCTATATTTCCTGTACATTGCAAGGTGGTATCATAAATTTGGCTTTCCAGGTGGAACCACAAATGTTTGATTGGATTCATGTCAGATGAACTCAAAGACTAAGACATGGCTTGAAATTCACCAGAATGTTCCGCTTACTACTCACTCCCTGATGATTCATTGCCATTATGGCATGGCGCATTATCCTATAGATAAAAGTCATCACCTGTCAAGAGCATTGTAGCCAGGAAGAGGGCGCATCTGGTCTATAATGATTTAGTACACAGACATCAGGGATATTTGCTATAGGGATTATGGGTCCTAATGTGCACGAAGAAAACATTGTTTACACTGTACTATCACCTTGTATCACTTCAACTGTGTATCTGGGTACTGAACTTTCCATGGGAAATTGGCATTTTGACGCTCACTCATCAGTATGATTAATCGAAAAATGTGATTTGTCTGATCAAGTGACTTTCTTCCATTCTTTCTTTGGTCTTATGCCAGGGATGGTGAACCAATGAATGTCATGCAACACAATATTTTAGACACACCACTGATCAAAATGCTTTGTATTTTAGTTCAAAATAACAAAGTTAACTTTGAAGTATTACAAGCAATCGTTAATAATTGGTTGTGAGGTAGAGAGGAGCACAATCATTAGTTATTGTGTTTTTTTTATTACCAAAACTCCAAGTATTTACCAAACTGGGAAAAAAAATAATAAAATTTTTGATGTACATGAGAAATTAGATGGAAGAAAGAGTTATTGAAGAATTTGTTTCTGTAATTGATTCTTCAATCAAGAAATTTTTAGTGAGATTTTCTCATTTCAAAGAATTATCAGAAACACTCAAGTTTATTATGTACCCTGATGTGATTTCATTTGATAAACTGAACTTGCTCTACTTCAATTGGTCAGATATTGAAGAATTTGAAATGTAACTGATTGATGTCCAGTCTAGTTCAATTTGAATTCAAAAATTTATTCAAACAAGGATAAAGCTGGAAGTGATTGAAATAGAAAAATTAACAAGCAATATAAGTAAAAATTATAGTAACAAAATTTTGGAAACATGGAATTCAATTCCAGATGCATTTAACTGTTTGAAGAAGCTGGCTCATGCTTCAACCCACATTTTATCTATCAATGACTGTGAGTTATTATTTTCAGATATAAATAATATTAAAGACTTGCTTAGAAACCGTTTGGCAGTTGACTCCAAATCAGCAGGTATTCTGCTAAAAGTAACATCTTATAATCCTAATGTTATTTGTCATCTAAGCTGCAACAACAGAAGTCACACTAATGTTACTTTAATTTGAATTACATTTGAACAACATCTATACTTCATTAAACATTTCTTTAAAAGAAATGGCACATTGATCCTTAAAAGCTCGCCATCCCTGCCCTATGCTGATCTTTCATAGTCTGCTGCATAGGCTCTTGACTATTTGCCTTCATTGTAGGGATGCAATTCATGCACCAGCTGCATAGCTGTGTATCCCCTACTGTGTATTGAGTCATTGTCTGGTTTGCATTGTCTGTTTTTGTGGACAGTTACTAAAGAAGGATCTCTGACATTTCCTAGTTTTAAATTCTTTTGTTTAAAAAGCCATATTTTTTATTAAGAACTTTCTATTTTATAATGCTATCAAAATTAATTTTTCTTTCAGAATCGAGAACTTCAAATTATGAGAAAACTCAACCACTGTAACATAGTTAAATTGAAATATTTCTTTTATTCCGGAGGAGAGAAAGTGAGTTTCATTTTTAAAGTTCTTTTTAATTATATTTTAAAATTCTATGTTGATGTATGCATTAACAGAACTGTTTAAGAAGGGATCTGGAATGAGAATGACCCTTTTCTGTCTTTATAATATGTTAGTAATCAAGGAAATAAAACTATATTTTTATAAACTTGTAAATAGAAGAATCTTGTAGAGTTGTTGTGTCCTCTTCATATAATAAAATTTAAAAGTATTTGATTTCTGTTCTAATTCTATTAAATGGTATACAAATATAATTTAAAAAGTCTGATTTTATTTAAGATGTAAATGAAAAATAGAGAAAGATAACAGAAAAAGAGTAGCATTTATGTAAATTGCATATTATTGCACTGTAATTTAAAACTTAATTTTTACCTTTCTGGTTCTGCTATGATACAATTTTTAGTTTAACTTAAAATCAATAACTTCATATTTTGTTTAATGAGTTCAGTTATAATTATTTGAGCATTATAAAAATCAAGGTGTTTTTTGGAATTCAGAAATTATGTTAATCATTTGTGTTAGGCCTTTTTGTAGTAAAAGGAGTACTTTTTAAAAAGTTTTCTTCCTGTATAACAGTTTTAATAACTTAAAATGTTATGTATTTTTATAATACATTAAGGGTTTTTGTGTTGTTAACCATAATTTATACTACTTTTCATTTTTCAAAATATTTTTAAAGTATTTTCAAATTAGTTTTTTTTTTCTTTAGGAATTTTCTGTTTACTTAATCTTTAAGATTTATCATTACAGAAGGAAGAGGTTTATCTGAACCTAGTGCTGGAGTACATTCCTGAAACAGTGTACCGTGTGGCCAGGCATTACAGCAAATCCAAACAAACCATACCTATATCCTATGTTAAGGTATTCTTCTCTGTTTGTAGCTGGGATTTTTAAAGTGCCTATTAATATATTCTGAAATGAAAATTTTAAAAGTTATTTTAAAAATTAAGAAATTTCTCTTGAAAATAAATTAATTTGGGAAGTACTTATCTCCAAAATCACCTATCAAATGCATCCGAAATTTAGTGAACCTCTGAAGGCAGGAATTATAAAATATGCAGCAATTTTTCTTAGTTGCATAACTTTGTTTTAAATTATGGCAAAGTGTGCATATGTACTTGTTTATTAAGGACATTTTATTTACTGTATTTTCCTGTATATAATCTGCAGATTATGTGTTAAAAAAGTTTCAAATTTCGTTGTACATATTGTACTCTGCCGCAGATAATGGGATAAAAAAACATTCTAAATCAGAAAATCTTACAATAAAGTTTTGAAAGAAACACCATTTATGTTTTATAAAATAAATAACAGATGGTGCTGAAAGCTTTTGCGACTCGGCTGACATATTTCAACTACAATCAGTTTTGTCCAATTGCTCTGAAGAATGAATTCTGTTCCTTTTAAAGATATTACAGTTGCTAGTTGTTGGCTTCATTTTGCATTCTGCCTTGACCTGAGCTGTTTTGTCCTGAAAATATTCAAGTTCAGATATCGTCATGTTGAACTGGAAGCATGCAAATTCCATGGCTAATTTTGAACTAAACATTATAGAGAAAGCTACCAAAAAATAAGAAATCGGGAAACTGTGTTGTTGTTGCTTATGCCACCTGATCGATAGTAACATCAGATCAAGGTCCACGAAATTCATCTCAGCTAAGGCTAGAATTTTACGCCTGTCATTAGCCTAAGCTTTGAGCCCTCTCAAGAGGGTGACAGTGCGATTTTGCTCAAGCAACACGATAGATGGCGATACCGTTCGGACCCACAGATTTAACGAGCACGTTCTCCGACTTGTACTTGGCGGGCATTTGGTGGCATCGAGCATCGAACCCAGGCCTTCCGGTCTGGCGTCCAATGCTCTAATCACTAGGCTACCCACGGCCCTTCGGGAAACTGTAAGTTTATTTAACAGTGATGAATCAATTATTCAAATGTAGAGGGAAAAAAACAAGGCTAATTTTGATAAATGCAACCCAAAGCTTTTTAACTATGGACTCGATGATTCACATCTTAGTGAGAATGTTAAAAATGCCCTAGAAGTTACTAACACCTGCACAACTCAAAAAGAAATTACAGTCTTTAGACGTCAGAATGAAGAGATATTTAAATTGAAAGCTCAGAAACTATGGAAACAATAGATGTGCAACAGAAAAAAAATTTTAAGAAAAAATTCTTATGTATAATTTGTTACTAATAATTTTAATCATATTGTGTATTTTTTAAAATTTATCTGATGCTTTATTATGGGCAGTACATATTTTGGATTATTTGCCATATAAAAATTGCAGCGGATTATATAGTGCTGTGAATTATGCAACATTTTTTTTTACTTGAAATAAAAAGCTCTGCATATAATACACTGCTGTGGATTATATACAGGAAAATACATTATATTTAAGAAATTTTTCTCTTTTTAGCATGTGAAGCATTCATGTCATATTACTTAAAAAGCTAAATAGATCAATGGGGCAGCTTTTATCATTTCGCCTATATATTTTTGAATTTACATATATTTTTAATAAAGAATCCAAAAATTATAATTTTTATTTGTGACAGAAATTTTTTTAATTCAGCAATTTTACACCTGGAAAAAGTTTAAAAAAAAAAATTAGTAAAGTAGGCAGGTAAAGTTTATGAAACAAAGTTTATGAGCAGATAGTGTTTTTTTAATGACTTTAATAAGTAATAAAAAACTACTACATATGTTTGTTAATTTAATATTTTTATTATCATTTACATGAATGATATTTATATAAAAAAAGTCATTATGTATAAAAAATTGCAAAAAACTCTAAAAATTAATCACATAATCTTTACATGCACAAAAAACCAATCCTTTAATTATTATAAAATTATATATTTTAAAATTTTGGCTTAAAATGTTAATGAGAAGATTGCTGCTGCTGTTCTTTCAATCAAATTTTCAATTTTTAATATAGTCAAGTCAGAGTGGAAAAACATTCAAGTGCTGGTTTCTAAATTTATTATAATCATCATAGAAAGAAATCCTGCAAGAAGACTTACACACACTCATACATTTTCGTTATTTCTCCTTGTATAAAGATGAATTTTCATTTTAATCCAAAATTTATCTATAAACATTGTTGAAAAACTAGTTTTCATCACAAAATTTGAACTAATTTCTAGGAGCAACTCAAATTCTGTTACTTAAATTTAATTTATTGTCATGTTTTAACAAGTAATAGATTTTAGATCCAAAAATTATGGCATCGCTATCAAAATATCATACAAATTAAAAATTATTATTTTTTTAATAAGAAAGTTTTTGTAGTGCAGACGCGTGTGAAAATCTCCTAAAACTAGTCACAGTTTTCTGCAGAGCCATGCTGGAGAATTCCTGAACTATTTTATGGGGAATCATGTTAAATACTATTTTTATAGAATGGCATCTAGTGTTATTGATCCCCCCTTGTTTTTATTTGAAATGCAATGGATCATTTGGCATGAGAAAGGTAGACAAAATTTTACTAAAAAATGATACAAAATTAGAAATAGTTAACTTAAAATATTTTTTTATTATTAAATGAAATTGAAAATTTTTTAAGAATGCCATTCATATAATAAAATAGCATTCTTGACAGTTTGAAGAAAGTTTAAAATGTAGTTTCAAATACTATTCTAGACTAATATAATGTGTTTGTTAGTGCATTTTTAATGTATATTTTTATCTAATGTAGCTGTATATGTACCAGTTGTTTCGAAGTCTCGCATATACACACTCTTTGGGCATCTGCCATAGAGATATCAAGCCTCAGAACCTATTACTGGACACAGAGACAGGTGTCTTGAAACTTTGCGACTTTGGCAGGTGTGTGCATTGACAAGACTTTTTAAAACTTTTTTTCAAGCTGAAAATTATTTTTAATATCCTAAAGGACTTTCACATGTTTTGAATTCATAGCTAGTTTCTTTTATGTATTCATTATTTAATTATTTTTGACAGATGTGAAAAATATTTTAAATAGTTTGAAAATGAATATTATTCAAAAGCTTAGTATAAAAATTAAATGTTTGCCTGTTTTATTGCTAATATAGATCTTAGTGTGTAATTTGCTTTCTTTCTTGTTGCATCTTTTCTGTTTTAAGATGTTGTCTTTTGGCTGTTTGATCTTTTTTGATAATGCTTTTTATTAAATAATTCATGATCAATTATATTAATCAGTCAGCTTCTCAGAAATGTGATATAAAGGCAAATGATACCTTCCATTCAGAATACTCAGTGTCTTCCAGCTGGCTTTTCTTTCTTTGTATTATACTGTGCAATGTTCTGTGAAATTATTAAGGTTATTTCTGAAATTTGGCTCGTCTCATTCTTAAAAAGTTAAATTTTTAGATTAGAATGTATGTTTAATTATTTAGTATCAGGATATGTTTTCAAATCTATCATTTATTGGAAAATATAAAATTGATTGTAATGTAAATAAAATGTCTCAAAAATAATTTTGGAGAATTGTGGTATGCAATAGTAGCAAGTATAGAATCTTTCACTTACAAGCTCAAAATTTTTTGCATTTGAAGATAGTATTAAGTGGTTTTTTTTTATCTGTAATAAACTGCACATTAATTTATAAAGTTGTATGTATAGTAACTTGTTTAACACATTTTCATAAAATGTTACTAAAATCTAAAAAATTGCTTTTCAGATCAGTGTCAAATTACAAAAATATTATTTTCAAAAATAAATTGATTCATTGATTATGATCATGATCAGAAAAAAATGTTCAAATTTGACTTAATGTTGGGTGTGACAACAATGAAATAAACAATTTATTTAAATTGTTACTATCATCTACCTGTATTTACCTGCAGTAAGTTTATTGGAATAAGAAATAAAAATTGTTTTTTTGGAAATAGAATAAAGTTTCTCCTGCAAAATGGGAATTAAGAAAGCTATATTTCAGATTTGAAGAAAATTCCCTAATTTTTCTGTTTTTAGCATAAAATTATACTCGTATATAAATTGACTAAAAATTGTAAATTTTAGAAATTTGAATTGATACAGATAATATCACTCATTGAATTTAAAATTGACCCATTCACAATTTGGGATGTAAAAGAGTGAGAAAAAAAATGCTTTGAAGTAAAGAAATAAATATTGCAGGATTTACTCATGATTCCATCTTGATATTTTCCAGAAAAGAAAATTATAGTTTTTCGTTATATATATAAAGTAATTCTAAACGTATTAAAAAAAAAACTATTAAAATGTAAAGAACTGGAAATTAAATTCTGTAATTTTGCTTTTGAGACCAATTCTAATCTTTAAATTTGTATTTTTGTTTTGTAGTTTGAAAAGTTAATTAAAAATATCATTTAAAATCTAGTTTTTTAAATATATCTAATTTCAAGAAGTTTCTTAGAATGTTTTTATGAATAAGTTTTATAATAAGAATCGATTTTAGAAATTGAGATGCTGAAAGGTTTTAGTTCCAGAACCATTCAAAAATATTTATTAGAATACCTTCTTCAGTGGCTCAACAGACCTGAGTAAGCCCTGTCCTTCTCCAGAAGTGTTTCCAGGCATCTCTACTTTTGGCAACTGTTTTCCAGTTTTTGACCTTTAAAATATTTAGGTATTTTTCAACACATTCAATCCATCTTAATGGGGGTCTGCCCCGAGGCCTATTTCCCGTGGCCTTTGCCAGGAAGATCTTCTTGCAGCAATGATTTTCCTTTGTTCTAGCCAGATGACCAGCCCATTCAAGTCTCTGTAACTCGACAAATTTTACAATATCAGGTTGTTTGTAAATTTTGTAGAGTTCTAAGGTAAATCTTTTTATCCATGGTCTATCACTTGGATCCCACCAAGAATGCAGCATAAGATCTTTCTCTCGAAAATTCCCAAAGCTTCCGCATCACATAAAGTTAATTGCCAAGTCTCTGATGCACAAGTTGGGACAGATCTTATAAGATTTTTGTAAAGAAGCAATTTAGTTCTTAATTTGAGAACTGGATTTTAAATAACTCTTCAAGACTTAAAAACATTTATTTGTGGCATCTATTTCTTTTTATAAATTTCTGAGGCAATCTTATTTTTATTATTTATCTCAGTTCCCAAATAAGTAACACTATTAACTTTTTAAAATTTATAATTGTTAATTTCTATATGACTAAGTTGTAAGTTGAACTTTAAACAAAGCAAATATTTAGTTTTGTTCTTGTTTACAGGTGTTAATTCTTTTTGCACTTTGTACTAATACCATAAATGCCTGTTTAAGAGTATGTGCTGTTTGGACAAGAATGCCAATGTCATCAGCATTAGCCAGTATTTGGACTGATTAAAAATATTTCCCCTTATATTGATTTTTGATGTAATAACTTTCAAGTGCTGTATTACACAGAAGGCATGCCAATGCATTCCCCTGTCACACTCCATTTTTCACCTCAAGCTGTTCGATGAAATCGTCATGAATGCATACTTGAATTTTGTTTTCTTTGAGAGTCAGAGTTACAGGTGCAACAAGTTTTTCCGGAATTTTCAATTCATGCACAACCTTTATGAGAAATTCTCTGTTAATGCAATCATATGCTGTTCTAAGATAAAAAAAAAATTGTGAGTCTCAATTCCAAATTCTCTACTTTTTTCAAGAATCTGTTTTAAGTTGAAAATTTGCTCAGATGTAGATCTTCCTTTTCCTAAATCCACATTGATTAGCGCTTATCAAGTTATCAAGAAATGGTAAAAATCTGTCAAAAGAATAGTGGACAGAATTTTATAGGGCGTGCAAAGAAAACTGATTCCTCTATAATTACTACATTCAAGCACCTTTTTTGTGTATCATGCAAATGGTACTCTGTTTCCATTCTGTTGGGAGTGTCTCACTATCCCAAATATGTTGAATTAATTCCTTTATAAACTGTACACATTTAGGTCCTACAGCTTTAAAAAATTCTGATGGAATGTTGTCAGGTCCAGGAGATTTATTATTTTTCAGTTTTTTTATGGCATTGTTCACTTTTATCAATGGGGGGGGGGGTATTAATAGGCTGTAAATTTCTGAGTGTTGATCTACTAATTTCTGAAGGCAGGTCGAAATTCAGGTGTTCCCTCCATCTTTGAAAAATGTCACCTTTTGCACTTAAACTATTTCTATCTTTCCCTCTGCCCAGTGTAGTTCTTGGCTTGAAACTTCTTCGTCCATGATTAATTTCATGCTTTCCCCTACTCCCCTTATATGTTCAACATCCCTTAAGAGATTTTCATGATAGTTCCTCTTCTTAAATACTGTGCATCTTCCCCCCCTTTTTCCTGGCATATTTATATTCTTTAACATCTATTCTAATATGTTTCCTTTGTATCATGTTCTTATATGCCTTATTTTTAAGTTCAGTAGCAACTCTGCATTCCAGGTCAAACCAGTCATCACATTTTTTCTTTTTAACTTTTCCTATGTCAGAATTGCCAGTTTCCATAATAGCCAATTTTTTTAATAAATTCCATTTTTCATGAATACTAATCAGTTTGTCCAATTTAATGTGTTTCAATTTTGTTTCCAATTCATTCTGGTATCTTCGCTTAATATCTGTATCTTTCAACAGTTGACAATTAAATTTATCTTTCACCCCTTGGTTTTTTATGGGCATTAGAGATTCTTGCTCTAATTTTCATCATTACTAAGTAGTGGTTCAAATCGAAATTTGCTCCACTATATGATCTGACGTCTGATACATCGGATACATGTCTAAGATCGATTAAGACATGATCAATCTGATTAAAGGTGTCACAATCTGGAGATCTCCATGTCATTTTGTGTGGAAAACAAGTGCTGCATGTTCTGCAGCAAAAAGTATCAACCTCTGTCCATTATTATTTGAGTTGTAATGTAGGCTGTGCCCACCAGTGGAGGGTCTCAACTTGTCTTCTTTCCCAATCTTGGCATTTGCATCATCCAACACTATTTTTATATCATATTTTGGACTGGAAGAAAACAGTGCATTAGAATATCACTTTATTTATAATTATTAATTTTATTGTACTGTTATATTTTCAATCTAAAAAGTTGAGCATTCTGACTTGTTCATTTGGAAATCAAGTCCAATTTAAAATTTACATTAAGTAATAATCTTCTTTTAAAATTAATTTTTTTTAGTAATATTGTCTATTATCTGTTTCAGTGCCAAACATCTTGTGAAAGGAGAACCAAATGTATCATACATTTGCTCTCGCTATTACAGAGCTCCTGAACTGATATTTGGAGCAACAGATTATACCACCATGATTGGTAAGTACTGGATTTTATGAGTAATAAAGTCTTATATAAACTTTATTTTTACAATATATATTCATAAATATTTAATTACATAATTATTATATACTGTAGTGCCAAAAGTTATGGTGTACCTCCTAATATATATATATATATATATTATGTGGACTTCCTTTTAGCCTATTAAGTGCTGCATCTTGATGTAGTATTGACTTGACATGTGATCAGAAATCCCTTGTGGAAATAAATATCCCAGCCATTCCACTTCTACATAATTTCTGTCCACAATTTCAAAAGTTTTATCAGTGCAGGATTTTGTTAATGAACTGACTTTTTGATCATGTCCTATATATGTGTTTGATGAGATTTCTTTCTGGCAATGTGTGTAGGCAAATCATTCCATGGAATTGCTCAGAATTTTCTTTAAACCAATCATAAATTTTCTTCCTAGTAACAATGTTCTATTATAATGGAAATTCCATCATCGTTTATACATGAAGTAGTCAATGTCTTGTTTCTTGCAGATGTATGGTCAGGTGGCTGCGTCCTAGCAGAGCTGATGCTCGGCCAACCTATCTTTCCCGGAGACAGTGGTGTGGACCAGTTGGTCGAAATCATCAAGGTGCTAGGAACACCCACCAAGGAGCAGATACGGGAAATGAACAAAAACTATACTGAGTTCAGGTTCCCTCAGATCAAGGCACATCCGTGGCAGAAGGTATACATATTTTTTCCTCCTCTGGTGGATGTATGCCAATATTTTCACCAATGAGAATAATAGAATCTGTTACACTTTGGCTGTAATTGGATCCTTGCATGTTACAGTTCAGAAAATAGATATATTAGCTCGTATGTCATCTGACTCTGCTTATACAGATCCAAAATGCATTCAGGAGGTTTAATATAAAATTACCTAAATCAAATTTTCTGTAGTGATGAGATATAAACTTTTAAGAATACGAGCAACAAATTACGATGTACCTTGTTTACATCAAACTTAACCCTCTCATCATAATTAAAATAGTATTTCAAATTGGCATATTTTCTAGTTTAAGGTTTTGAAAACAAATAATAATGGTTATGTTCACATGAATCTTTAAAGGCTACTAATTATTAATTTTTGAAAATGAATTGATTTATAGTATATAATTGTGTACGCAAGAACTGATTTTTAAAAATTAAGGTGTGTAAACATTTTAGTTCAGTAGTTATATACTAATGTAATTTTTTGTATATTTTGCTTACAATCAAGGATGCATTTGCATGTCTCCAATCATTTTTAAGTATGTAATCAGTTACTAAAAGGTATCGAAATTTCTTGTTTTCTGATTTTTCCATCAAGTTTTCAAATCTAAGATTAAGACCAGAAAAAAACTATTAACAGATCTTAGTAAATAAATTATTTTTTTTAAAATTAATTTTTGTCAGTTAACATCTGTTCTTTCTAGTTAGTTTATGAACCCTCAAAATATTTTAAATTTAAATTGATTATTTTTTGTGTTGATCTTTAAAGAAATTTCTGTTGCAATTCTATTGTAATGGAATTATTTATTTTGAAACTGGAATTCAATGCTTTTTGTTATTTCAGGTGTTCCGTGCAAGAACTCCTCCTGAGGCCATTGAGCTAGTTTCACGCCTGCTGGAGTACACGCCCTCTGCTCGCATCACTCCCTTGCAGGCTTGTGCCCACAAATTCTTCGACGAGCTGCGGGAGCCCACTACTCGATTGCCCAATAACAGAGAATTGCCCCCACTCTTCAACTTTACTGAACATGGTAATGTCTTTTGATATATGAAAAACTCTAGAGTATTTAGCAGTTTTCTTCTTAATTTCTGACTTCTTTCTTTTTTAATTCTAATCCTTATAGGATATGTCACAAAATAAATTGATGTTTTCTGTTTTTCAGAATTATTTGTTTACATAAACAAAGATCAATGCATAATATAATTACCATCTTTATTCAGTAACATTTTGTGGACTTTTAATGAGCCTCATAATTTCTTATTTATGAAAATATCTCTTTTTACAATCAAAAATCTGAAATAGGTGGCTTATAAGTAGTGAACCTTTCCCCATTTCAGGAATTATGAAGAGTGCAATATAAATATAAATCTTCTATTATAAGGTGGGGTCAAGAAATTATGGTAGCTATGGCCATCCAAGCTCCAACAATTTTTGGCAAGTAATCAAATATCCCCAGTCATGATAAAACATAATTCCTTTGCAATCAATAAGTTTTGAATGTCCCTGGTGGAGGGATTATTGAATTGCTGGCAATTGATTGTTTAATTTCTTGGTAGGAACTTAAAAAACAATATTTTTTAAAATTCTATATCTTTTGATCTTCTTTTGAAAGTTTTCGATATTGTTTGAGGGGAACTTTCTGCTTAGAACCAAAATTCACCATGTTATGAACAATCTTATTTCTCATCAATAAGGATGTCTCCCCAATTAAGGAGTATTGTTGAAATAAAAATTACTGGTACATGAAATCTTGCGATTTATCACTGACTGATGTTTTTAGAACATTATCAAAACAGTAATTCTACTTTATACATTCTTTTAAGAGAATTAAATTTTGGTAAAAATGATATCAATATTTGGTCTTCCATCTTACCTTTGCCAAAAAATCTCAACCTTTATGTTCCCTGTTTTCAGAGCGAAATGAATATTGCCTCAAAAATGAACTCCTGCCATCTGTTACAAAAATTTATTATTATAATCTAAGGTACAGATAGATACCTAATGTAATTACATACAGGGGGAAGAATGTAAATTGACAGGGATTATGAAGTCCTTCTCATCATAATTATTTATCACATGACCATCAGGTCATTAGCCAAGTCATCATAATTATAAAATATTAAAAACAAATTATTTAATTTCTATTGATATTTCAGTGATAATTAAAATTTTCATTGGAAGTTACAAGGTTAGAACTGAAAATTTTCAAAAGTTATAGAATGGTACATTTTGTAACCTAATGGTGAGTGTTTTAAGGCTGTTTTTTCTAAGATGTCAAGCTAAGCATTGATATGTTTTAATTCCACTTCTTGAAGCTATTCTTGTTTAAGCTTGCTTGTGTTGCTGTTGGAGTCCTTAGATTTAAATATTACCAATATATAAATAAGGTAGACAAATTAAATGCAGAGCAGTGATCTTCAAACTTTTTCAACTCACAGAACCCCTAGAACTTGAAGGTGTCTTAGTGGAATCCCATTCCATACACATTCTTCGGCAATTAAAAAAGTATTTAATTTTTTATTAAAAAATTCTAATAGTTTTGTGAAATATAATTTGCTCCATAATATTATTTTGTGATTCAAGTGTCACCTTTCCATGCTTTATATTTAGAAACTCAGATATGTTAGTATTTTTTACACAAACTGTCAAAGTCTATTGAGATTAAATGCAGTCACATTATATATTCTAAGTTTAATTTGTTTTTATACTTTGTTTTTGTAGCCACTTACATTGAGAAATATATTTCACTTCAACACAATGTTCTGAATGGCATTAAAATGTTTATAGCTGTGTCAGAAATCCCGTGTATTTTGCATGAAAATTTGAAACCTAAAATTTCTAAGCTATTCTTGCTTAAATTTAGATTTTAACATCAACTCTGTTGATATGTTATTCTCTTTCCTTCATTATAGATGTTTTTTGCTGCAAATGACATTTTTCATTAGAAAACTATTCATAGTTTTGCAAGACATTGTGCTAACTAACAAGTGTAAAATTATCTCTTGGAACCCGAGATAGTAAACAATAGAATATTCACACAATCTAGTAGGAAGTATATATATATATATATATAAAGATAAAACATTTTAATATTCTTTATTATATTATAATAAAAGTTTAAAAGTGTTGCGAAATAAAGTTATTCTATATAAATAAAATTTTCAATTTTAAGGAATAAGGGAGAGGGGTGAGCTTTAGATACTTGTAATTGTACAAACTTCATATAGAAAGTGAATCCCTTTTGCATTTTTATTTCTTCTCTGTTTTTTTATTGTGACTCGTGGAACCCCAGGGTTCCATGGAACACAGTTTGAAAACCACTAATGTAGAGCATTGAAATCAGTTTATTTGAATATGGGCTGAGGACACTACTAGAAATATTTAGATTTCTAGGTATATTTAGATTTCCTGATGGTTCATATGAAAGGATTTTCAGAGCGGGTCATATTGCCTCCTCCCATTTATTGACCAATAAAAGGTTAAGTGCATACTGAAATTTGTTATTTAAGTAATTAATGATGCTGTTACTTTTATATAATTTAATTATGAAAATTATATAACATTAACTGTACATTTTTGTGTGTTCAAAATATTTGCAATAAAGGAATTTATTGTAAAAAAAATAAATTTTTCACATTTTGGAACTTGTTTTGTGAGCAATTTATTCTTTATTTTATGCATTTGGATTTCATTACATAGCATTTTAATTATTTGTTTATATCTTGCAGAGCTGAAGATTCAACCCTCCCTCAATTCTATCCTGATTCCTCCACATATGCGGGGTTCAGAGGAGGGCGGTGCCATGGCCAACTCTATTCCGATGACTGAACCTCAACCCTGCACATCCTCTGCAGCTGCTACAGCGTGACCGCAGACTTGTGTTTCCTGATGTACATATGGCAGCAGTCTCATAGTCGTCCGGAGTGGCTGCACATGACCCTCCTGTACATAACAATGCCCAGGTCATGGTGGCCCTCCCCACCATAGAAGAGACATGCTCCAAGACTATTGTTTATTCTTCCCATCTATTGGTTGCTGTATAGCAAACTTTGACAGTCTTTCAGTCATACAAACAGTGTCTTTCTCGGGCACCATGCAACATGGCCATCTCCATTTCAGTAGAACTTCTGGCTATTACAAAGTTGCAGTACAGCAAACCTTCTGGCTGTCTCCCTGCACAAGTTCGCCATTTTATGTGCGACGGGTGTACAGAAAAGTAGTAGACACATGAAACTTAAAAAATAAATCTATTATTGAATGGAAAATTAACTGTAAAGCTTTAATGATTATCTCCACACGCATGTTATTTCACAAGACGTCCATCAGGATGCATCATTTGTTGAATGTTTTGTTTTTATTGTAGAGTATTGAAGAAAAAAAAAATTGTTTTTACAGATCAGCATCATTCACAGGTGGTGCTGTTTTCCCTCCTCTTCTTATTTTTTCCTCCTTTTTTATGGGTTTTTAGATTATTGCTGGGACATTGGCGGGAAGAGACGTAATTGCCTAGTTGCATTAGAAATAAGTTTATGGAACTTGCACGAACTGATGAATTCCTTGTCAAACTCTCAAAGAAACAGTATCTGATCATTGACTTGATACGACATTTTGATTCTTGTTTTAGACTCTATGCTGTTTTGATCTTTAAATAAAACTTTAGTTGAATTACTTAATTTACTTAGTTTATTATATATAAATGCACACGGCTTTTATCTTGAATGTACACTGCTACTGCATTTACATTTCAACTTTATATAATACGGGTGTTTTTAACTTGCAAAATTTTGTCATTACTACGTGTGAGTGATTGTTGTTCTGGAAAAGACCTTGAAATAGATTATCATTCTGCTGATGTATAAACACTTAAGGTATAATAATTTTTCAAATTCCAAAGATTTCGTTGATACCACTTCATAATTTCAATAAAGATATTTCAGTAAATGAATGACATGTATTTTTCTGATGAATCATTAATTTTTAAATGCTATATTATTTGGTTTTTAAAATTGTTTTTATTCCTGTTATTTCAAAATTAACAAGATTAATAAGTAACTTTTTATTATTCATATTAATTTTAAATTTGAAAATTATAACTTTTACAGTGACTAACCATAAAATGCTTTGTTTTTATATGAGAGTGAAAAAATCTTTTTTTTTCAACCACATTGTTCTTCCACTTCAAAAAATATTAAGCTATTTTATTTGTTAATGCAAATTGTTGCAGGATTTGACAATGAATTGTTTTTTTCTTATAATTTTTAAAATATAATTTGTTGCCATAATTTTTCAGTAGAGAGAGTTGAAATTTATCTTTCTAATGTGTTGCAAGCAGAGTATTTTTATCACAGATTATATTTTGTAAATGTATGAGTTTTTTTATCATATTGTGTCAAACTCTTAATATAGTTGTTTCAGTTGATATTTTCCTTTCTTAACCATGATTTCTGATGCAAGGAATAAAATAAGAAATATATAAATTTATGGATTATATTCCAATAGTCAATTGTGTAAATCAATTTTGAGATAAATAATAATTCAATCTAATAAGACTGCATCAAAAAACCTTTCAATTCTATTTATCTATCCCTTTCCCTGCTTTTACCTGAACCATTAATTCTTTGGACATTTTGCTATATTAAATGATATGGATTACATTATTTAGTTAATTTGTGTGAAAAATTAAGAGAATTTGCACATTATATCAAATTTCTGAAAAGCGGATGGGCATATTTTGTATAATTATATATTTGAAACAAAGATGTACCAATCAAAAGTCATTCTATGTGTATTCATGATTGTCAGTATTTATAATGTAGGGATGCCCAAAATCCAGATTGATAAACTGAATAGGAGGGATGGGGTCCTCAATTAAAGCCAGATAGATTGCACAATATTATAGCACACTGGAAAGGAGGTACTTGAATTCCTGTGGTAGTAGATTCCACTCCTGCAGCAAGTTGGGTTTTAGCTTTGAGAGGGGGATGATGAGATTGATCTCCCTAGAGCATCCCATGCACGACTATAAGGCTAATGCAAGGAGCTTTAGTGGCTAGCCCATGCAGTGAATATCCTCACTTTCCAGATAACCATGGACCAGTTCTAAGACTCCTTTCTGTACCACTTTGCAGTCAAGGATTCCTTGTTAAACACATGCAGGAGTCTGTGGCCATGTATAGTACCTACTATAATTGTTACACAATTGTTTTCCCTGATGAGGGTGGGGATGGTATTGTAATCACAAACTCTCTCTAGATAAAAGTACACTGAAAATCCATATCCAGTTTGAAATTTAACTTATCTGTAAACGCGTGGTGCTCAACTGAAGTTGATGCCTGCATTATGCTTAACACAAGTAACCTTTAGGCAATTATAAATCATGAAACTGGAATTCTAGTAGTGGCATGTATACAACTTGCATGGAAGCTGTAAAGCTGTTCCAGTGCTTTGACATCATGCTGAAGGCCCTAAGTAACAATCCTTATTCAGCATTGTTGGCCAATATTGGCCAGGTCTTTTTGATATGTGTCCTAAAATTGTTACCACAGATTGTTGCTTTGAACTTTGTTGTTACCTGCACATGGTCTTGTCTTCAGTCCACAGGTAATTTTTCACTTTCCATCATTCATATGTTTGTAATAACTCATTTTACCTTATTTAAAATTAACTCAGCACTTGTGAGAAACTGAATATGAAGGATACAAGCACATGTTTTGTCGACAATCCAATCTCGAGCTTGTATCTCCCTCTTTAATCACAACTCCATATAGAAGCATGTACACTTACATATTTGACTTTGAATCTTTGCATAATTCTGCTGTGGCATAAGTAGTGCTTTTAGTTCAATGTTTTTTTGTAAAAATAGACATGAATTCATTTGTATAATTTTGTATTGGAGAGTTCTTGTTAATCTGAAAGAATATTCAGTTTAAATATTTGATATAAATTTATTTACTTTTCTTTATATGTTTGAGTTAAAGTTTCAAGAGAGGAATTCAGATACCACTAGCACTTCAAGAAACAAACTTTATTACAAGATATTTGACAAAAAACTGCGGAAAATATTTTTATGCAGCTTGTGGAATTTATGAGAGTTTCAGGCACTGCTGTGATGACATGCGCCTGCCAGTAGCAGCGATTTATCCAACACAGTAATCCTCTTCGAATCTGAAAAATGATCATTCAGGCTTGGAATCTTATGATTTCATTGAGCTGATACCTGATGGCTCAAGCTTGTAAGTGTGTTTCAATTGGTCAGTTGATATGGTAATCCTCTTTTCTCATTATACCGATGGTGAAATGTTTCTCATGCTGGTCCAGAACAAAAAATGATTTTTGGAAAGGAATGCAGGTCTTGTACTAGTTTTTAAGATCTGCTGCCATTGATTTCTAAACAGATCTGCATTTAGCAAATTTTAAAGTTTCTTTGTGGCCAGATAATTTTAATTCATGAAAGATTTGGTTTGTCTGAGGAAGCAAGTACATATGGCTTCACATTGATTGTGGATTCATCGTAGTATACAATTGCAAGCTATCCATTAGTTTGTGATAACTGTAATTCTAAACCTTTACTTGTATTAAATTGATTTGCTAGTTCATTAGAAGACATCTTGAGCCATTTCATCAAATTGAGTAATAGACAGGTCTTTTATTTGATACCCTGGATAATACATCTGTGATTATGTTTTTGTTGCTATTTATATATGTGATTGTTCAGGAAATTAATTCCAAGTGTCTGATTGACCACAGTAGTCTCTCGAAGAAGCCTTTTAAATTCTTTTTGTCTATGAATTCATCAGCTGAGACAACTAGGACATTGTTGATTTATGTAGCCTTTTATGAGTGAAGGTTTAATTCTAGAAAAGTTCCTCAATGTTAATAAGATTCTTTACCTCAATGGTCCCCAATCCCCAGGCTGACCGATTTGAACATTAAATTATTTCTATTTTATTTACTGTGGTGAATATCTCTCAAGTTTGTGTGATTTTCCCACTAAATCACTATATTCATTTTTTGGTGCAATTGTATTTTATTTTGAAGCCATTTTTATTACAATTAAATTAAAATTATTAAATCGAAATTATAAACAATCAATATGCCACCCTCAGAGGGCCGTGGTATAAATGATCGAACTTTGACCGGTGCACAGTGATAAAAAAGTTGGGAACACTGCTTAAACTGATCATAAACTGATTTAAAATGCTTTTATTTGCAAATTCCTCCCTATAGATTGAAATTCATTTAAAAGTTAAAAAATCTCTAATGGCAAAGTAAAATTGATTATACTATCACAAAGTAGGGAATTTATTGATATTTCTAGTTTCAGTGACTTTTCTTAAGATGAACTGTGAACTTACATTGAAAGAGGTTTGATTTGAAATGATCTAGAAGATAACCAAGAGTTCAGATCTTGGAGAGCATAAAGGATTACAACGAGGTGTAATCTCTTATGCTAAGAACTAAAAATATTTTACTCTAAGCATCGTGCTTTTGTTCCATTGTGTGTTGTAGAAATAAAAACCTCATGGGATGCTATCTGTGGAAAGTGTTGAGAACAATGGGTATTGAAAAGTTTCGGGAATATTAAAGGGTTATACAAAGTTAAAAAATTTAGCTACAAAGTGGTATGATTTATCATTTTTTGAGAATATCGGGACAGAAGTAAAAGTTGACAACTTATCAGTTTTCTGTTTTAAAACAAAAATGTCTTTGTCAGGCAGAGACATTCATTCAAGTTGAGATCCATTTGTGCTTCTATGGTCATGTTGCCAAGTATGATAGACATTCTTAAAGCGCTGAATTCGTCGAATAATTTTTCAAGGCAAGCATTGAGAGAAGAAATACGTTCTATTGTCACAGTAGATGCAGGAAGAGTTAAAAAATTTAAAAGCATAAAAAGACTTAGAAATGCATTCATTTTTAAAATTGTAACACATTCTTTTAATCTCTTTCCTAGGCAATTCACCAATTTCTGTGAATAAAATATTATCAATCCCCAATGCTTCCCTCAGAGCTGAAATGTTTTGTTTAGGTCATTACAAATTAAGTTGTTCAAATTTATTGAAATCATTGAAACAATCACTGTAACGTTTCCATTGTACAAAGCTAAATCAACTCTTTCAAAACTTATTTTGATGCTTTCAAGTAAAGCATAATTGTTGTGTTTGGTAACACTCACTCACCACCAGTAACTGAACTCTGAATCCAGGCATGCACATGAGAAATATGCTTCACGTCTTTGTTTTTTATATCAATAATAGAAAAGAGACGTATCAAAATGCTATGTAGTTTTAGATTGTAGTATGTAATCTAACTTTTATAAACTAATATTCTATTTATTCGTGTAGTGTAGTTGCAGTATTATGTCCAATTAAAGTTGTAATTTAAAAAATACAGGCTACCTACTCCTTTTGGATATCTATTTTCATTTGAAGACTTCGTTTACAGCATCAGACTGACGGAATCGACGTTCTACGTATAAGGATAAAATATAAGTAAAATTTTCCTAATTATAAGAAGTAAATAACATTTATTTGATTTAGCAAAAGACAATATTGATTTTTTGCTACAGTAGTAAAAAAGAACCAAGTTCTTGGATGTTAATCAAAATCAGGATACAGCTCTTAAATTTTTGATAAACTGCTAGCTTGCATTGAACATTTCATCTGTCTAAATAGCTATTTTCACAAAGTAAGTACTCCAGGACAGTTTCTTGAATTCATTTCTAAAATCGAATATAAATTTTTTTACTGTACCAGCAACATCATGAACCAATACTTCCTGGTTTTGTGTATACTTTGAAAAAATGTTCATTGTTTCAAATACTTGTTTCGTGAATCATAAAATGAATGTAGTGATATACAATATAACATTGGGAACTTCATTAATCTTGGTTTTTGTATTTTTCAATTTTCTCGACAGTCAATGGCACACAGACATGGGAGAGGTTACATTTTTAAGAAAATTGGGTTTGAACTCCAAAATTTCACCTTGTGTAAGTCACTGTATAGAATATGTCTGGATTTCATTCCAAAATTGAGTTACACTTGTTCATCAAGAGATGGTATCCAGTTCAGAGGAAAGGGGAGGTCAATGACTGCTGTTGCTGAAATTTTTGTCCTAGTAACGAAAAATATCGCTGCTTATGTACTACATGACGAAAAGAGTGTCAACTGTAAATTTACTCTAACTTTGACACAGGAGTAGTTCAAATTTTGCGAGAAAAAAGACAAATTAATAAAGCAATTGGTTATGAAGTATATCTATAGTGTATGACTCATTTCATCATCACTGAACATTACATTGCAAATGATTCCAAAAGCTCAAAGACAAACAACGTTGACCACAACGCACCTCATTCATTCCCAATCTGTGTTCCACCGGCTGAAAGTACACAATAGGTGCGGTTTGTCTATTGTCCACTTGAAGAAGGAAAGCAGTAAAAGTGTATAAAGGGATGAACCGGAAAACACTAAGAAGGGGTAGCAAACACATGGCCATTAAAGGGGCTACGTTACAGGGGAGACACTCGGAGACAATACAACACAAAACATATAAGTTCCAACACATGTTTATTAAAGAACTGTACATGATAGTGAGTGTTCGAATTGTCGAAAATTTTGTGAGATCACTTCGAATTATTGCGTGTTGTAGTCTCGCCAGCCACAGATTTTACTTCGAATTATTGAGTGTACCCAAACGTATTGTTTTAGTTCGAAATTTCAAGAGTTTTTCTATAGACTGAGCATATACTTCGAATTAGCGAGAGGTTTGAATTATCAAGAGTCGACTGTATAAGTTTGTCAATGAAGGTAACGGACTCGTGGCCGGCGTGTCATGAGTTCGAGCCTAGTACCGCTGAAGACCCGCCGTGTAGGGGGAACGAGGTGCGTTAAATCAGCCGAGAGCTCAAATGAATGTACAATTAAAAATAAATAAAAAAAAGCAACAATACGAAGAAAAAAAAGAGGTAGAGATTCTATTTATTTGTATTATTTGACAATATCTAATAAGTTGGAAATGTCTCTAACAATACATAAAAGTATTCCAATGGATGAAAAATTTACTCACAAATTAAACAGTGAAATAACCATTTTTAATTTCATAATAAATTAATCATACATTTAAAATTTTATCATGAAAAGTTTTATGCCTACATTTCTTTGTATAAACAAAGTAATGAACAAGATTAAATAAAGAGATTTTATTTTTTGACAATATCTGTAACTTTATATATATAAAAATATTCCAATGGATTAAATCTTCAATGTTACTGTAATTAGTTTGCATGTAAGTTTGAGTTATAATTTTTATCTAGTAATAAATAAATTATAAATTTAAAATTTTGCATCTACATCTTTTTGCATAACCAAAGTAAGAAACTAGAATGCGAAAAAATGAAGAGCTTTTAATAAGTTCAAAATATGTTTGCGTTAAAAAACATTGTTTTAAAGCATAGTCCAATGCATTAAATCTTAAATTTACACGCAAATAAATTGTAGAGTAACATTGAATTTATCAGTTTTAGCGTAATAATAAATTATAAATAAATCAAATTATTTTGAAATCTTATCAAATTTTTACATCTGTACATTTCTTAGCATGATAAAAATACATATTTGTGTGTCCAGGCTCTGATTGTGGATAATTAATTTTGTCTGATCATCCATCTCCCAAAAAACAAACAAATACGTAAAGCAACGGGGTTTTATATAATGCAACAGCGAAGATTCTGGAAGATAATCTTAACATCCTGGGTGTTTCCATTATTACACTGGAAATCACGTGAACCTATTACCCCATTCTCATGTAAACGGGATGGGGAAAAAAAATACCGGCAATCTTTTACCTCCAACCGCATTTTGCCTGCATGGAAATGGGGTCAATATGCTGTGGTGTTCAGTGGATTTGATACAGAGCCTACTGTAATCGAACTCTTATGTGAGACGACGCCAAAGACACCCGAATTGATGGTCGTTTGGATGATTTTCATGCATTTTGTCGGGACGACAGAACTCTTGAAGAAAGTCCGATTCCAACGAGCTTGCATACACAGATAACGATCCTCGCGAGCCCTAGGACATCCACTACAAGGTCTTCGTGATACTACATGTTGATTTTGATAGCGACTGTTGATCAAATGGTTGAGTAATATCTTCCTTAGTATGGATGCATCCGATTGCACACTATATGTTTTCACTCTGAAGTGGCCCATATCTGGAGGATAAAGCCCGAGACCTATGGATCCGAAGCCAGGTAACATACCACCAGACCAGAGTTTACCAAACTTTTTTGTCTCATAGACCTCTTGCCGTGTTTTTTTGGTTTGAGGTAGACCCCTGCTCAATTAATTAAAAAGACGTAGTCTTTTTGACAGCTGGTACTACTACTTTAAAAGAATTAAATTTTTCTAACTGTAATGAAGTATAGTGTTTAAAACTTAAAAGAACTAAACAACGAACAAACAATTTTATTAAGAGGGATGAATCTGGTGCTGCAATAACAAATTTTCAACATTTGGTTCTAGTCTTTTGTCAAGGTTTAACCTTAAATCCCCTCTTATTTGTTTTCTCCAGATTTTTTTCCCTTTTTTGTTTTAGAGATTGGCAACCGCATTAAAACTCCTTCTCACTGGGAAAATCAATTAAAAATTTTCTCACGATATTCCATAATTCGGGACAGGTGTCTCTTTTTAAAGCCAAAATTGCTGACATCGGTTTCTAAATTTTACTTCGTTAGTGCTTAATCTCGATCAGTCCCTATTGTAATGTGACCATAAAAGTGCATTTCCTACTGTGGTATTACGGTAGTCAAAGCATTCTCAAACCTAGTTTAAAAATCTGAATAAATGACATTTAAATATTGAAAGGACCTGACAGATTGTTTGTGACAAAATGAGAAAATTCGGGACCTTCAGTATTATATTTCTTTAAGAAACTTCTGGAAAGAAAAGCTGAAATGTTTCTTATGCTGTTACCTTGTAAGTGCAAATTAACCTCATTAAATTAAGTTTACAAATTTGTTCAGTAGGTAAAATTTGGTTTACACTTCATTATAATTTTCTTTCAAAATTAAAGTCACGTTCTAATTTAATGAAAGGTTTTTTCATAGACACCCACTTACCTATCATGGACTCCCAAATTGTTCTTTCGCTGACGTGAACCCCTTGCAGGTCGTCATAGACCCCTGGGGGTCGATATAGACCACTTTGGGAATCACTGCACTAGACAAAAGTGATCATCTTTGTCCGGAGGCTGTTACTGGCTTATGGAGATACCTCTGCTACAGTACTTCCTCACCAGTGAGTCGATGGATTGGCGAACGAAAGATATATTTGTTATGACGAGCGTGTGAGTTGTTGCTGTTGATGGTGCTGCTCACTTGATGGTGCTGCATCAAGTGAGTCTGACGACTTTGGTTGCTGCATCAAGCGAGTCTGACGCGACTTTGGTTGCTGTATCAAGCGAGTCTGACGCGACTTTGGTTGCTGTATCAAGCGAGTCTGACGACTTTTGGTTGCTGCGTCAAGTGTGTCTGACAACTTTGATTGTTCTTTTTGCGGTTAGATGACGCCATGACAGATCAGAAAAAAAAGGTTGCGTTTTTCTTAATTCAATCAAGGTCACCTATGGATTCGCAGTCGGATAACATACCACTAGACAAAAGGGATCACCTCTGTCCGGAGGCTGTTACTAGCTTACGAAGTTACCGCCGCTACACACTCCAATGCCGTGGACGTTTTCAGAAATTTGGAAGAAGGGAAAGAATGTATGAAAAATGTCGCGTCCAATGCAATGAAAGAAATAGCAACTGCTAATATGAACATATTTTTATATACAAACACAGCCCTATGTATGGTTATACAAATATTTTACTGCGGAACTACTATCACCTTTTCAGAGGAAGGTACATATGTAAATTTCTTTGCTGTAACCTTTCGTCTCAAATTTGCTAATTTTGCAGTTTGTTGCTTATTTTTTTAAATAAAGTGTACAAATCGTCAAATCGCTTTTGGAAGAAAGCAGGTACTTGAGTACTGTTGGGATAACTTATTAAGCCAGTTACAGCCTTAGGACTAAATCAGCGTTTCTCAAATTGTGGGGTGTCTCCCTGGGGGGATTACCCTACAAGGGGCGCGAGCATATCGAAAATAAGACTTTTTAAAAAAAATTACTAGAATGAAGTAAAACAAAATACTCTTTCTGACATAAAATAAATACATATTTACACTGATATAATCTGTATATATCATCTGGCGATATTACGTCACCAAAAATAAAGCTTCAATCTTTGATCCTATAACCAAATAAAAAAACATTTTATTTGAATTGCTGTAATCTCACGATGAGAGATTTTTTTATTACGTTTCTTTTTAAAACTGAAGTAACTTTCTGAGAAGAAACATAACCCAGATCCAGAATCAAAAAAATTTAGGACGATAAAAAATCATCAATGCTATTATTATTGAAATACTGTACATATTAGCGGTAAGAAGAAGAAAAAGACCCTTATTCACTTTTCGCCCCTCATAAATCAAAGGAACCTGCTGAAATAATGCATATTACTCATGATAGCAAAAGTTAATTTGAGAAAAGCGATGAACATGAATCGAAAGAAAAATTTTCAAATGCTTCCTAAAGAACTTCAACTAAAATATGAAGCATAAGTGTACCACAAGACACATTGCGCCCTGTCAAAAAGACACAAGCTAGCAAAAGTTCAACATGCTATTTTTCGATCATCAAAGGACAGTAAAACTACAATAACTTGAACAAAATATGACAGCTTTGTCTGTAAATAAAATTCCTGTAATATTAGTGAAAAGTGTCTGTGTGTGATCTGTGTCCTTTATTAAGGTTATGCACATTTGAATAATTTAAGGTAAGTTTTAATGGATTTTTTTCCCAAATTATCAAAGAAAAATTGAGAAGTCCTTGAAAGTAGGTAAACATACTTTCTCTTAATTAAATTATTCACTGAAATTACAATTTTTATCGTGTGCACTAAAAATATAAAAAAAAGGATTGGGGTGACTGAGTCACCCGCACGACCATTAATGTTAGTATCGAGTATGCGCTTGCTCCCGTGTTAAAACATTTTTAAGTTTTCTCGCTTTAAATGTTAAAAATAACACAATTATTCTTCATCGAAATTTTACATTATTTTTTATTATTTAACATTATTTCTAAATGCCAATTCTGTGAGGCTTAAAATTACAGTTCATTTAAAACTATTTAAAATGTGACCATTCATTTAAAAAAATCATTTTACATTTTTGTATACATTGTCGCGCACTTGGTTTTATTCTCCTTGCAATTCAGCAATTATATCATGAATAATGTTTTATTTTTTTTATAAGAACTCATGCAAAAAGCGGGTATTTCAGCTACTATACTTTTATTGTATCAAATACTGCACAAGGTATTTTTAACTAATTCCTTAATACTAAATTAAGAACGTTTAATAATTATTATAGTGACTTCCATGGGCTCTTATATTGCAGAGCAAAATTTTTCAAAGGAAATTAACATTAGAAATTGACACTTTGAGTTATTTTTCTATAATTAACTGAAATCTATATTTTGTCTCCAAAGTAGCCACCGCTGAAAATCCGGTTTCACAAAGGTAGGATGTTGAAAATGTGGTAATATAGTACACGAAATGCTTTTGTTTTCACTGTAGAAAATTCGTCATCCACCTCTGTCTAAAATTGAAAGAGCGATTTATTACAAAAATGACTTATAATTTCGCCACTGGATGTAAAATCTTTGAAGATTTCTTCTTCGACAGTTTAGAGCCCTTCTGAAGTATTTTGAAATGGATCCCTAACCCACTCGTAACTTGCTATCAATATGCCCTCAGCAAGAAAATACATTTTAAATTCTTTGCCAACATGGTTAAATGATTTTCAATGGTTTTAAAACAACTTCCACATGTTAATCGGAATTGTAAGTTTTCACTCATAACACACAGTTGCTTTTTGTTCTCCATTTACTTTAGTAATGGTAAATCCAAAATTTAAGTATTTTTCAGAATATTTCCTTGATTTAATTTTCAGAACCATGTTTGTCTGTGTACTTGTTTATACATTACTAGCTGTTACCCGCCCGCTTCGCTGGGTATTTCATGATGTTTTATAAATTTTTACTGCTTATATATATGTATAAATTATTGATATCTAAGACCTAGCATTAAGAATTCGATTGAATTGAAAAATATACTTATACCTGTAACTGTCACCTGTTGATAAAAAAAAAAGAGCAGAACTCATCTAATTTGTATTTTCTAAAAATCTCTAAAATTGAAGCAAAGAATGATGTTTGCTCTTTCGTAACTCAAAAACCAAGTGGATTCCCGCAAAACCAATTTTCGGTGGATCTCTACTCCGTAAATTGAACATGCAAGCCAAATTTCAAGTCTAAATCTAACAGAAAAAAGCAAAAGTTTTACTATAAATATCCCCGTAATCCCGTTGAGAGCCGTTTTCCAAAATTACCGCTCTTAGCGGATTTCAATTCAACAAAAGAAAAATGCAAACCAAATTTCATTATTATAGTCCTTGTAGCTCGAAAAAAGTAATTTTTTTTGTCAATACGTCCCAGTAACCCCCTGCAACCCCCCAGAACTTGATTTGCTTAAAATTTATTCTTAGTGGATCCCTATTCAACAAAAAAAAACATGCTTAAAAAATTTCAAGTATATGGGTCTAACAATTAAAAACAGGAATTTTTTTCTGTAACTCCTCTTGACCCCTCGCAAACATCTTTGGGGGTCAATTTTCATTTTACTCTTTGTTAGAGGAACTCTATTTCATGAAAGGAACATGCCTACCAATTTTCAAGCAGGATGATCAAGTAGTTTAAGAATGGAAATATTTATCGATTACGCCTCTTAATCTCCCGAAATTAAACTTCGTTGTTGATATTCGCGAAACCCATTTTGTAGCGGTTCTCTGCTTTACGAAAGGAATCTGCTTATCAAATTTCAAGACTGTACGTCTAACAGTTTAAAAATGGGGATAATTGTCTATAACGCCACTTGAGCCCCCGCAACGCCACTTCTGGGTCTGTTTTCACAAAACCCATTTTGTAGGGGAATTGCACTCTATGAAAGGAATCTGCTTATCAAAATTTGAAGACTGTGCGTCCAATTAATTAAAAATGCCAAAAAATTATCAATAACGCCCCTTGAACCCCCGCAACACCACCTAGGGGTCGATTTTCACAAAACACATTTTGCAGTGTATTTCTATCCTATGAGAGGAATCTGCTAACCAAATTTCAAGACTGTGAGTCTAATAGTTTAAAAAAAGAAATAATTATTTATATCTGCCCTTAACCCCCTGCAACACCCCTTGGGGTCAATTTTCTACAAACCCGTTTTGTAGCGGATATTTACTCCATGAAAGAAACATTCCTACCAATTTTCAAGCAGGTAGGTCAAATAGTTTAAAAACGAAAATATTTATCTCTTACGCCACTTATTCTCTGCAACGCCACTTAGAGGTCTGTTTTCACAAAACCTTCTTATAGCTGATCTCTACTCTATGAAAGAAATCTCTTTATCAAATATAAAGACTGTGCGTCTAATAGTTTAAAAATGGAAATAATTATCTATAACGCCCTTTAAGTCCCCTCAACGCCACTTGGGGGCAATTTTCACGAAACCCATTTTTAGCGTATCTCTACCCTATGAGAGGAATCTGCTTACTGAGTTTCAAGACTGTACGTCTAATAACTTAAAAATAGGAATTTATAACGCCCCTTAAACCCCCGCCCCGCAACACCCCTTGGGGGTCAATTTTCCCAAAACCCATTTTGTAGCGGATATTTACTCCAGGAAAGGAACTTACCTACCAATTTTCAAGCAGGTAGGTGAAGTAGTTTAAAAACGGATATATTTATCTATTACGCCCCTTAATCCCCCGCAACGGCACTTAGAAGTCTGTTTTCACAAAACCCGTTTTGTAACTGATCATTATTCTACGAAAGGAATCTATATATCAAATTTAAAGACAGTGCGTCAAATAGTTTAAAAATGGAAATAATTATCTATAACGCCCCCTAAGCCCCTGCAACGCCACTTGGGGGTCGATTTTCAGCAAACTCATTTTGTAGCGGATCTCTACTCTCTGAAATGAATCAGCTTACCCAATTTCAAGATTGTACATCAAGTAGTTTAAACATGGAAACAATTATTATTGAAGCCCTTAACCCCCCGTAACGCCCCTTGCGTTTCGAATTTCGGAAAATCCTTTCTTAGCTGATGTCTACTCTATCAAAGGAACATGTCTACCAAATTTCAAGTCTGTAGGTTGAACAGTTCCAGAGATCTCGTGATTAGTCAGTCAGTCAGTGAGTCGCTTTTCTCCTTTATATATATAGATTATCGTCGAATGTTTGTTTATGATTTAAAAGTGTATCTATGATTTTGTTTTAATCTACTGCCATAATACTTATTACTGCGAATTACAACTAACGCACGCGTGCAACTTATAAATTGCACATTTAAGATAGATTCGGTAGCTATAGAAGTATCGACTGAACCAAAACTGATTTGAATTGTACGCGGTACAGCATTTATACATGTTTTACGCAGACGTCCGATAAGGTTGCCTAGAACCGTTCGCGAGAATGCCAGATGTGATGGATACGATAGAGAGCAACAGACTAGATCAGGGGTACTCAACTTTTTTTTTCTGCCGGGCCACATACATATGTTAGCTATTTCACGTGGGCCACATACCTATGATGGCTATTTCACGCAGGCCACAACATGAGGATTAAGATCAAGAAAACCAGAAAATTTAAAATGTGGAAATTGATCAAAATATTATAACTCTTATTTTGCTTCTTTTAATTATTATTTATAAATATATTTTTTTATTTTTGTCACTGAGAATTTTCTTAATGGGAAGCATTTAAGACCATTCTTTCACAATTTTTGCATCAATTAACGGTTTCATATGATAACCAATGACATAACAAATTTCATAGGGTGCCTTTGTTATCGCTGAGACATTATCACTGACAGATATTTTTTTTTTTGCTGTTGTGAAGATTATTCAAGAAAGTCTATTTACCATCTTTTGAAATAGATCTTCGAGGAAAAGTGTCATTGAACGATTCCTATTTATTGGTATTTTTTAAATACACTTTCGTGACAAATCCAACAATTACTGAACCATGCTTGTTTTTTACTATAAAATAGTCAATTTCCCAATCGTCTTGAAACAATCTATTTTCGTAGAATCTTTTCACTTACATGATATGAAAGATAGTTAAAAATTAGTTCCACTCATAAAATGGTCGCTACTCTACTGTTGTCATTTATCACTAATCAGAAAAAAAGAATATCAATTTGTACCCATACGACATCGACAGCCAAAAGCGAAATTGATATATTTGATTTTTTAGCAAAGAATTTCCCACCAAACTTTCATAAATAAATGAATTTTTCAGAGCAATGGGTTATGACCGGGCCACTTAAAAAGGCCCGGTGGGCCGCAGGTTGAGTATCGCTGGCCTAGACTATTTTTCTAACGACATTTGTATGTTTAGAAATGGATGATGGAGGAAATAAATCTTTAATTAAATATCATTTTGCAATCTGTCCCAACTTAAAAATTAGAGAAAGAAAAACAACACAATAATTATCCTATTACTTAAAAGTTATGTACTTAAAATATATATTACTTTAAAGTAACATGTACATAATATTTAATACGCATCCTGTTAATTTGTACGGTTTATAATAAAGATCGTACCGTAGTTTTAGCGTCAAAGTGCATTATTATTGCATTCAATACATTATTTTTGTATAAAGGGGGGGGGGCGATAAAGATTATGATTGAAAATTGGGTCGCCAGTATTGAAAGTTTGAGAAGCACTGGACTAAAGCGATCAATTTGTTTAGTGGTCATGGAACTGGGCTTCGGAGTCATAGGTTGCGGGTCCTATACTCCGGATAGGCACCACCACATTCCGTTCAATAAGCATAACTTTTAAATAAAAAGTGATCGGTTTTAAGCTGTTACTTAAAACAATAATTATTCTTTGTTTTAAAATTTAGCCTTATACATACTGTAAAAAGTTCCGTTAATAGTTGTCCTTTTTAGGACATTTGATGTTTTATTATTATTATTGCCGCTCTCAATAAACCAGATTTTTGTTTTAGTGACACTTTTTAAAGCAAACGGTTGTCACGAGAAATTGGAAAATGATTATTAATAAACAATTTTATAATTTCATATCCCAAGTAAGAAGTTATTATTATTTTATAATAATAACTTCTTACTTGGGATATGAAATTATTAGTATGTTGATTTTTTATAATTCATTTTACATCAGATACGTTTCCATTTTTCCATAAAAAATTTCTTCCGTTTGTCAACCATTTCCTTGATTTATGAAGTACGGAAAGAAACAATTGAAAGAATCAAATGTTGAAACGTTTCTAACGTTTTGAATACTTTTCTTATATAATAAGTGTACATAATGAAGATTTGAAATCTATTTTACTATTTTAAATTCTAAGAGTGTTTGTTATATATATATACAAAATAGCGAATGCGAGCTTTAGTATATACGGTAGGTGATTCTAAACTACTGAAGAAACAGTTTCATGTGCTTCCACCCATACTTGTGGGGGCGATTTCAATATTGATTTCGATAAAGATGAAAGATTGAGATTAGTACAGTTTTTAAAATCAGAGCTTAAGAAGACTTGGTACCCCCCAAAAATGACCGAACTATCGTATTTTGTAAAATTTTCCTTAATATTATTCTTTGTATTTTTATCTTTCCATTGATATATCACTTATGCATGTCAGAATGTTAGAAACTGGATAAAACTTCATTTGCAAAATGTAAATTAACAAATTAGGCAATTCAACCACACGTCCCTTTTTTCGGAAAAAAAAAACGTTTTGATAAAATATCTATTTTAAGATGAGAAATAATGACTATAAAAAAAGAATGTATAATATATAAAGCAGGATATATATTACCGAGGCATTACAAGAATGTACTTTTTTTCTTTGTGAAATGTGTGCATGTAAAATGTTTGAATTAAGGCATTTTATACTAATTCCATAATTTCAGTCTTTATTCCTCATGTTTCTCATAGAAATATAATAATTCAACATTATGTGAAGAAAAAAACTAAAATTTCTGTCATGACAGAAAAAAAGTTTTTTAAACATTTTTTTTAATCTTCTTGTGCAATTAATACTCTCTAAAAACTTATGATTTATAAAATTGTATGAGTTGAAAAATATAAAAAGGCAATTATTTTAAAGAAAAATGTGTCACTAATATCCTAAAGGGGTATTTTAAGTTTATTAAAGCTTATTATAATAATTATCTTCAGAATTATAAACTTTAAATTAGTTTTTCTCAGTTTGTGTTTTCCCGATACATCGGTGCATTCAAAATGCTCCTTCCACAATTATTTACCAGTCACTTCCATTTTTTCCTTTGTGTTATATATAAAGCATGTAACAAAATTAGTGAGTCATTTTGCTGTAAGCTTTTTAAAAAAAATTAAAACATTATACATTTTTTGTATTGATTCGGTAAAATGCATGCATACTTTCAGTATTATGCGAGATCCATGTATTTACCCTGTTTGCTTACTGTATATTCAAAGACATTCGAATTTACGTAGTAAACTCCAGTAGTGCATCGGAGCCGACACTCCCAGTTTTTTTTCGTTCTTGCGAAATAAACATTTTTGATTTAGCGAAAAACATAGACTAATAAAGACGATTTATAAAAATTTTCATATTTTTTTCTCACAGGAAACGATTTATATTTTTTTAATTGCTTCTCTTCTTTAATTTCACAATGCACTCACATACTTGACGGGGATTTTGCCGTTTCTCTTCAGTGCAGATCATGGCAGGTGGCGAGTGAGTGATTTTATATATTTATTTGCACATGTTGGGATGATCTTATTCCAGCAATTCAAGGAAGGATGCATGATTGGTTTCACAGCCTGTTTTTATTTCTACTTAAGACATGGATACGATGAGCAACACACACGTAATTATGGTGATTAAAGCAGTCACATATAGCAGTACAAAAAGCTGTAGCAAACTTTCGCAAGACGAAAACAAAGACACAAACACACAAAAAAAAAAAAAAAAAAGACTTGAAAGCTACATAACGAAAACAAAGAGAAAGGTACAAAGAGCTCTGGCTATTCATATGAAGCGGCAATCCCGCGAGACGTCTGCTTACGGAGGCTATGTTTGGTAGAAAGATATCGGTCGATAGTTTTTGGCGCAATCTTGCTTTTAAACGATGCAAGCTGTTAACCTTCAAGATACGATTATGATTAAATCCCAGCTGTGTGGGCAAGCTAGAGGGACATAAAAATTAAAAGTTATTCAGAATGAAATTAGAGGGAATTATTACGTATATACACTTGTAAGTCATATATATATGTATGTAAGTATATACATGTATGTACTTGTGAGACATTTCACATCTAAGCTGTGATGACCACTTACGTTCAATGCTGCACAAGATACACAGCTCAAGAAAAAAAATTAGGGATAACATGTGTGGATTCAACGAACTTAAGCAAAAGTTTCATCTGATAACTAACGTGAAACAAAACATCCATACTCTAAAATGTAGCAGAAAACTTTGGAAGAAAACTTCAAATGCAAATCAACGTTTATGACGTTAAAAATTAGAAAAAGTATATACGTACAGAATTCGTGGTTTTGTAGAAGCTTTTACTTTTTGTTGTCTTAGTAGGGAAATGTTTTGAGAAAAGATGACTGAAAAATGTCACGACAAAGCTATCTACCAGAATCTATGGCTCGATGTATTATCGAAAGACTGGAATACGGGCGCACACAAATAACCGTAGTAGACGCTGTTGGAGGGGTAAGTGTCATTGCAAGATTTGAATTGATTCCAAGAAACAGAGCATGTTCAACGTCGGCCAGGACATGGTCGTCTACGATCGATCACATCAAAATAGTGTCCGATATAGCCTGTTAACAGCTTTTCAAGACGGAACAACCAATGTGACGTAGATTCAAAGACAGTTTCTTTTGGCAAGAGAACGAATGATTTCAAGCCAAACAATACGAACTAGGCTTCACTCGGGTGGTCTGTAGGCACGCAGACCAATAGTGTGCATTTCATTAGAAGCGAGATACCCGCAGAAAGTGGGCTGATGAACATCGAGATTGGATGTAAAGTGATTGGAGTCAAATGCTCTTTGCAGACAAGTTTAAATTCAGCTTAGAGTGTGATACTAGACATGGCGAGAAAGGGGTATTCGAAATAACCCTATGTTAATTCAGGAAAGATTACATTACAGACGAGGTGGTTTGATGGTATGGTCTGGAATCAGCAAAAGTGTACATAGTAACCTGAATATCATTCGAAAGGAAAATTTAACGGCTCAAAGGTATGAACCCCATGTCGTACATTAAGCTGCAGCAATTGGCGATTCCTTTCTTTTAGTGCAGAATAATACCATACCACATAAAGCTCGTCTTGTGGAGAGCTTTCACGAAGCTGAATCAATATGCATATGGAGTGTTCAGAATGCCCTCTACTCATCCTAATTCATCAATGTTAGCATGTTTGGGGCACACTCGGATGACGCGTTGCTGCAAGATGAAGGCCTAACTTTACAGAACACACTTCGTCAAGAGTGGACGCAAAATCTCATCGACTAACAGGTGTACGGAAAACATGTGTGCTAAACAGGTGTATGGAAGTCTTAGTAGGGCACACATCACATTAAACATCTTGTATTATTTCCAAACAATCAGCTTTTTGTTATTTACATGTAATCAAATTGTTGCCCTAAAGCATCAATTTATGTTCTTTATAGCACATTCCAGAAAATTAAGGTTCACATGCAAATATTCTTTTTTTGTTACATCTGCATTTTCCATTTTATGCCTATGCATACAACAATTTCTTAACTTTTTTGCTTACGCTTCTAATTTTTTGAGCTGTGTAGATCATTTCGCAATATGAGTAAATATTAATGCTGCACTATTCAGCTACTCGAGGGCTTTTAGTGACGGACGTCATAATTTTGCATCAGGGTCAAGTGACGAGGACGACATCTGAGCTAACTTCCACACCACACCCTCGAGAGGACCTTTGAGCCTCGACATATTTTGCGAACATCGGACCTTCTTCACGGCGGGTCTTCAGCGGTACTAGTCTTGAAATCATGATACGCCAACCACGAGTCCATTACTTTGATCACTAACATACATGCAAACTATTAGCGTACAACTATGGATTATAAAACTTTAATAAAAAATTATGAAACAAAACCGATAAACGAGCTCCTGGTATGAGAAAAATTCTTTTTTATATTATTTAACATAATTTCACTTTATAATAATCACACCACAATAAAAATTTAAATATTATTGAATATTTCTTAACTTTCATGTTCAAATGGATAGTTTAAACTTTTCAAGCATTTATCCTTAGAAAGCAAACATTTGTCTCTGACTCGAATTTTCTGGAAAAAGTGTGATGTGATGTTTTGATAAGTATTTCATTTTTGCTCACATGCCCTTACTTTATTTTTTTTTGTTCCTAATTTAACAGTTATGATATTCCTTTGATTAAGTTTCTAACAATTAAGATGAAAAAAGAAAATGTTCACTTTTCTTTACAAATTTTGCTTGCATCATTCACAGGTATAAGAATTTTGAAGGAGAAAAAATTTTCCTGTTTTATCAACTCCTTAAATAAAAATGGGCAAGCTAAGCAAAGTCAAGCTATCTTTCACTTCATGACAGGAGATAAAAGCACTGACGGACTAGGTGCTCCAAAAGCAAATCCAGCTGCGAATAACAGAAGTTTTCACTTCTGATTTCTGCAACCAACAATTAATATTAGCTTTGCCAGTGTTAATGCTTGTTTTATAAAATATATGAATGAAAAAATAAGAACCTGTAATGTTGGAATTATGCGCAATTCTCTACGTGTTCCATAGTTATATACATGCAACCGCAATCCAATTTCCAAATTTAAATTAATGGAACATACACACATATAAATTCTCATTTCAAGAGGGCAGCACGAGGCAGCCAGATTTCATCAGAATGCCAATGTTTAAAACTTCTGTTTAATAGTTGCTTTATGTTATTATCCATTTCCTATGCTAAATGGTTATAAAAAATTCTAAAAGGTACTTATAATGCCTGAAAAATACCTGTTTTTCTATGACATATTTTTATTCCATTGTAATTAACACATTTATATACTGCTGGCCACACAAAATGCAACACCAATAAATACCAGAGATATCACAGCGAAATTTATTTCGCAGATAACATGCAAAACGATGTCATGCGAAATGTCAAACGATTAAATCACTGCCCCTTGTGATGTGTGGATGATGACAAAATAAGTAGTTAGTGTAGCCGTCGTTGTGGTCTATAACCGCTGCCACACACATTGGCGTAGAATCAAAGAGGCTTTGGATATATCCTTGGGATACAGCAGTCCATGTGGCTTCCACATATTGCCAAAGTTGATATGGGGTAGCCACGAGTGGCTATCTCGAGCCAGCCGTTGTGCAAACTTGGGCTACACATTTTCGATTGGCGATATATCGTAATAATAAGTAGGTCAAGGAAACAATTCAATCTGATGAGTAAAGAAGCACTCTTGAGCAATGTGTGCCCCGTGAGGTCACGCATTTTCCTGTTGGAATATGGCTAATGGCAAGCGCTGAATGTATGGGAGGACCACGGGCTTCAATACCTCAGAGACGTAACGCTGCCTGTTCAGTGTACCAGCAATGCAGCAGGGAAATCCAATACCACTCCAAAGCATGATACCGGGTGCAGGATCAGTGTGGCGATGCATAGCGCAACAGTTCAACAGCCTCTCACCACGCTCTCCCTCCTAACTGGAATCTAACCATCTGGATGTTGCAGGCAGAAGTTGTTTTCGTCAGTAAACACAATGTCGTTCCATTCCGTCGTCCATGTCCTCCGTTCATCGTACCATTAGCGCGGAAAACGCCTGTGGTTTCCAGTCAAGGGTAAACGAAGCAATGAACGCCTTGCGGACATTGCACTTTGCTGCAAACGGCGTCGAACATCGAATGTTGCGAAGCAGACTGAATCTGTTGTGCTATAGTTCGTGATGTGGCTGCGCGAGCCCTCACTGCCATGCGCACAATCCACCTTTCATCACGGGAAATAGTGAGATCGACCCCGTCGGTCCGTCGTTTTCTCTTGCATCCAGCGATGACAGATCCGCATCATAGTTGTTTGGTTTCTTCCAACACGTTGATTGATTTCTCTGAAGAATAATCAGCAATCCATATAGGCTACTATTCTTTCTTGGTCGATTTCAGAAATATGGTCAGAAGAGGCTTGATGTTTTGCGCGAGGCACAGGTAAACATCTTATGAGGGGGGGGGGAACGCACGAAAAAACAATTGCCGTACTTCATATCACCAATCTATTCTCCCTTTATATAGCGCTAGAGGGTGGTGCTACGGGTGCCCGTGATGTGCGTCTGCGCTATAATGCTAATGATTTGCATATTTCATTGCCGTCATGGCATGATGTAAATTTCGCATGGCTTGCATGCTTCCTTCAGTGTGTTGCTTTTTGTGTGGCCCACAGTGTATTTATGAAAAAATCTACAAGAACACTTTATATGAAACGCGATGTCCATAGCAAATAAAAATCCCTAAGGTCTATAAACCTGTTGCGGATATGAGTAAAGACCAGCTCGAAAATATATAAAGGAGAAAAGCGACTGATTCATTGACTCTTCACAATATCTACGAAACTATTAAACCTATAGACTTGAAATTTTGTAGGCAGGTTCCTTTCAAAGAGTAGACATCCGCTAAAAACGGATTTTGGGAAAATAGAGTTCCAAGGGCCGTTAAGAGGGTTTAAGGGTCGTTATAGATTTTTTTATTTCCATTATTAAACTATTAGACGTACAGTCTAAAAATTTGGTAAGCAGATTAGTTTCATGGGAATTCACCCATTACAAAATGGTGTTTACGAAAATTGACCCCCAGGTGGTGTTGAGGGGAATTAAGGAAAGCTATAGAAAGTTATTTCCATTTTTAAACTATTAGACGCACAGTCTTAAAATTCGGTAAGCACATTCCTTTAATGAAGTAGAGATTCGTTACAAAATGGATTTTACAAAATCCTGCCCCCCCCCCAGTGGCGTTGAGGGGGATTAAGGAGCTTTATAGAAAATTATTGCCTTTTTAACCCTAGAATACTACCCATCTGTCCAGCAGACTAAGCCTATTACAAATAACCTTTACTTCCCCCTCCCCCCAAAAGCAAGAAATGTAACGTACTAAGTACCTTCATATGACCTTGACTACTACAGATAAGGATATTTCTTTTTCTCAAAATATTTTCGTATGTAGTATTTTTAGAACAATGTTAGTCTGAGAGACGAATAGGTAGCAGTAATGTTTAGAATTGAGAACCTGTCTTAGTTTTTTTCTGCGTTGTCGGGACGATGTCAAAACGTTTTCGCAGAGAAAACTTTTGGAGCTATCCGTGGGTTATGAAAAGATTTGAGCGATGATAAAAATTTTATTTCTGAGCATGAATTAGAAAGCTGATATACTTCTGAAGATTCCAATTAATTTCACAGTTGTTGGATCTATTCGGGAAAATAAACAAGAAATTCCTCTTGAACTCTTAGAATTGCGATCTAGAACTTCTATTGTTTTGACCAAGCTATATAAAATTCTTTTATCGTATAAAGCAAAACAAAACATGTGTTGTTCTCCTATCTAAATTCCAAGAAAAACTGAAAATAAATGAAGAAAGTAGAAAACCAGAAATAACTGAATTTTACGATGCAAGAAAAGGAGCATTAGACTCATTAGATCAGATGTGTAACAATATGCCAGGCAATAGAAAAATGTCTATGGCCTCATGGCGTATTTTATTGCATGATAAAAATCAGTCTATTAAATGCATACGTTATATATGTGCATAATATGGCTCGCAAATCTGAAAAAGCATTATCTAGAAGAAAGTTTTTGATAAAGTGAAGATCTCCATGTGCAATGGATGGAAAACCGTCTAAATGTAGCAACTTCGCCCCGATCAACAAGGACAATAATTTCTGAATTTATGAAATTAGAACAGAACACTGAAACATCTGAACAATCGGAAACTAAAAAAAAGAAATTTTTTTGCTTTTTTCCCATGTAAGTGGCGTAGAATGACACGCAAATTTTGTTTATTATGTTCTAGAGCGTCATGTTGATATGTTTAAGGATTGCTTCAAAAAAGTAAATAAATTTTGCTTTCTTGTTTACGTGAAGATTGGATGCCATGAAACCATCTGTAGGTAGTATAATTTTTATGTTATTAACTTTTAAATTATTTTTTAAGCATGGCAAAACACAGGTCGTCTGGGAGACGAATGGGTACCCCATTCCCGTAAGTTTTTTAAAGGTTAGAGCTTTCTAGGGTAAAACTATTATACCTACCTGCTTGAAAATTGGTAGGCATGTTTCTTTCATGGAATAGAGTTCCTCTGATAAAGAGCGAAAATAGGTCATCAAGGGAAATTGTTAAGGGTCAAGGGGAGTTAAAGAAAAAAATTCCTGTTTTTTAATTGTTAGGCCTACATACTTGAAATTTGTTAAGCAAGTTTCTTTTGTTGAATAGAAATCCACTAAAAATGCATTTTATGGAAATTGACTCTTAGGGGGAGGGGGGGGGTTACTGGGCGTATTGATAAAATAAAATTCCCGTTTTCGAAGGCTCTTGGGTTGCTGTAAGATAATGCTCATTGGAATAGCACATTAGAAGAAGCTTCGATCTCTGAATCTCCTAATAAAATATGTGGTTGTTTGCCATGTTCAAGTAAATTGTTCTGTCAAGTTGGAAACCCAATAAAATTGTGGAGTAAACATCGAGAGAGTTTATTAGATGTTAAAAAACAAATCGAAGCAGATCAAGGAAAAATTGATTTATATCTTGATATTGTTTATAATCAATGTCTCGTTCTTCGTAAATATATTGTTTGGATATTTGTCCCTATCACGAGAGGCAGGATTTTCAACCAGTAACCATCAGTACATGAAGAAACTAGCCTATGACACCGTTCATCTGAGCAAAATCGTGGCTCAAAATGTCCCAAAATTAAATCTAGAACATAAAGAAGTATATGACAAAATATTAGCTAGTATTACTTCCAACTCAGGTCAGTTATATTTCTTGATTCCCCTGCCGGTACCGGAAAATCATTTTTAATAATTTGTTACTTGCCAAAATCAAGTGTGAAAGAAGTATAGCTATTGGCGTTGTTTCTTCAGGAATAGCTGCTACACTAATTGATGGAGGCAAATCAACTCACTCTGTATTCAAATTACCACTCAACTGACACCATTCTGAATCTACTAATTGTAATATTTCTAAACAAAGTGATATGGCACATGTTCTCAGAGAAGAAAAACTTATTATATGGGTTGAGTGTCCTATGGCTCGTGAAAAAAGTATTGAAGCTCTAAACAGGACGCTCCAGGCCCTAAGAGGACTAACTGTTTTATTGTCCGTTGACTTTAGATAGACCCTACCTGTTGTATTACGAGGAAATGTCAAGGCCTGCCAAGGCGAACCTGTGGTCAAGGCCTGTCTTAAGACATCCTTTTTATGGCCTCATATCAATGTGCTATCTTTGAGAATTAATAGGCGCATTCATCTGCAACATGATTTGAGAGCGAAATGTTTTCAAAACTACTCATTGATATAGGAGACTGAAAGATTAAGGAAGTAGAAAGAAGAATAAATGTTCCGGAAAGCCTTGGTAATATTGTAGAAGATTTGATAACCTTGACTGAGAGAATATATCCAAATATGCATCAGGTTGGAGTAGATTGCTCGTCATGGTTGAAGGAAAGAGCTATTCTCACTTCAAGAAATGTGTGACTCAGCTAATAACATCAACAACTTTCTGTTAAACAAACTGACCACTAAACATGCAAAGTAGGAATCTGTAGATTCAGTAATGGAGGCAGAAGATGTCCATTATCCGGTGAGTTTTTGAATACTCTTAACCCACCTGGAATACCGTCTTATGTTCTCAAACTCAAACTTGGAGCACCAATAATGTTGCTGCGTAATTTGAATCCCTCAAAATTATTCAATGGCACCAAGCTTCAGGTGAAAAATCTGCACAAAAACGTCATCGAGGCTGCTATCCTAACAGGAAAATAAAAAGGAGAGATCGTATTTATCTTAAAAATTCCTCTGGTACCATTCTGAATTCAAACGTATCCAATATCCTGTTACAATTTGCTATACCGTGACTATCAAAAAAGAGCAGGAACAAAGTTTGAAAATAGATCCAAGAAATGACTGTTTTTTTCATGGTCAGTTTTACTTGCAGAGCATGCTCAAGAGTCAGATCCCCTAACAATTTAATCATCCTTCAAGCGCAAAAAAAATAAAAATAAATAAATAAATAAATAAACCCTCGAAAAACATTGTTTACAATGAAGTAATAAGTATTTAATTGTGTTTGTCTGATTGTGAGTTTGTTTTTAGCTTTGTGTATACAATAAACAAATTGAATTGATCCTCCTTTTTTATTTTGAAGATTAAATTAGAGTTCTTAAATAAGATAATGTATTACTTATCAACAAACATTTATAGAATATTTTGTTACGGTACTATGGAATTTCTATTAATGCATTAAAACTTTTAGTTTATTAATAACTGGCCTTTACTCATTTAGAAGTAAATATTCATAAAGACTTTTCTTGTGGTGTGAAAATTTAACAGTTCTATTTTTCACACACAAGAGAAGTTTTCCAAATTTTAAGTATTTTTTTTAAAAACATTTTTTTTTCTATTATCTCTTTTTATTTTTGCTGAAATTATCTCCCACAGCGGTGTAAATGATAATGTTTATTAATTCGATTGAGATACTATTTATATATTGACTGAAAAATGACCTAGGGAAATACTGGAAAATTCAGCTTTATTTATTTAATTGATTTCTCAATTCTATTTACTAAATTGTTCTTTCCTACATATTTACTTTGAAATTCACTTAAAATTAACTCATTATATAAGTTTCATTATTCTTCAATATCTATAATTTTATTTTTCAATTTACCCGTGCAAGAACGGGTATGCCAGCTAGTATATATATGTATATATGGGACTTCTACCGTAAAGCTTATACTATGGGGGCGCTACAGTCATTAGTACCCTTTTCTTTCTCCGGTTAATGCAAAATCTCCATTGCTTTGAGCTAAAAAATTAACAAGGTATTTTAGAAAAGATACTGAGCTAAATACTATAAAATAATTAATCTGAAATCTACAGATCATCTTCTGTCCATATAGTGCAAAAAAAGTTTCAAAAACTTGCATTAAAAGTTTGAAAAACTCAGTTGAATTTCGATGCTTTCCCATAAATTAACATTACACCGGAAGTAAGTGAGGGTTCCACTCAATGTTGTTGTTTACAAAGTAGAACTAGTCCATAATCAGGAATTTTTTTTAATCCTTTTTTTAAGCGTAGTAATATTTATGGCAATTTTATTTATCAAAGCATTGACTCCTTTAAAACTTAAAATAAAAATACAGATAGTTTGAAATACAAATATTTAAATATATAGTTGGATTTTACTAAAAGTAATGAATGCAAAATATATACATAAGTGAAAATCCTAAAAATTCGGTAATAGGGTTTTAACTGCAATTATTATGCTGAAAGATAAATAAATAAAAAGATTGCTTCATTTTAATCGGTATTCATTTAAATCCTTTTAACCATTTAATTTTATTTTAATCGGAATCATATTTCAATTTTTTTTATCAAAAATACGCAAGGAAATGTTTGAAACTCGGTTTGTATTTTTTTCTGAGTAAAAATGACAGTGAAGATTTTAGAAAAGTTCTAGTTATTATGAAAATCCTGTGAAACCAACAGAAACATTAATAATGCAGATTGTTAGCAGAAAAAAAATTGTAAAATTAATTTGCATCGTGCAATTTACTTTGTTTTCGGTTTTGTAAGAAGTTAATTTTAAGTATTGATATTATACATTTTTGCATGTAATAAAAATAATAATTTATGATAAAGTAAAAAGAGATTGAATGAAATCAAATATTCTTTTTACGTGCCCATTGTGAGGTATTTTTTCCCCCATTTACTTAGAATGCGTTGTTAATTTTTAAAAAAATATTTCTAATATTTATAAAATAAATTGCCTGAAATTTACCACGAAATATAAACCATAGGTTTAGAACAGAACGGAAAGTTAATGTCTTCGATAATTCTGATATTTAAAGCTGGAAAAATAAAAAAAAGCAACCTGATGTACAAAAATTTTATTTTTGAAAAAGAACTAAAGTGAAATATAAATAAAGGCCGATAAAATAAAAATGTCTTATATTCATGAAAATTCTTTAACTTTATTCAGGATTTTGTCCTTCCCGTTTATCTACTTTTCTGCTCGGTAGAGGGCAGCATGACAATTTTGATAAAATTCAGGATTCTCTCTCAAGGGCGCCATCTACTGTTAAAACGTAGAAATCTCTTTTTAGTATTGCAATTGGCGCTAATAAATTATTCCAAAAACTACGAAAATAAAATAGCTAAAATTCTCGTAAAAAATGAACTATTCTGATTCTTTTTTTAAATTTACATTTTTTTGTGATGACATTTTTAAAATTTTAACATCTGAATTTCGTAGTTGTCGTTCGTGTTGCTAACTCAGTTCTTTAACTTTTGAGTTCATTTTTAGAAACGAAATGAGTTGTGAGAAAACAACTTCTATTTAGAAAGAGAAATGATGATAATTTAAGTTGTATTGGTTTAATTTATACCTTTAGGAAGGAATACTCTTTAATCTCTACAATTAATTGTGAGAAAATGTGTGGTTAAGTAAAATGTGAAAACTTTTTAGTCTAAATTTTTAATTGTAAATGCAGTTAACAGGGTCACAAAATGTTTGGTTAGACTTTTAAAAACAGAGGAATTTGTCATAAGTTTGTCATAACTTCTGAAAAAAACTAATTAGTAAAATTTTACCATAACATAATAATTTATAATTTTGCTTAAAACGTTGTAAATGTTAAGTTTATATTCCAATAAAAGGTATATTTAATAATTCAGCTATACTAACATACTTTTGTTATTAGAAAAAAGAAAGAACATTGTTGCTTCTACATTTTCTCCTGAAATCTTACGAATTTTTTTAAAGATTTCAAAGTATTTCATTGTGTTTGTTACCTGTGATGAACATTTAAACACAAATAAAGTCGAGAAGGATGTGTATGTGTGTGACAAGGACTAAAATGTCATGTAATAATTATTTTTATCCAATATATCAGGAAAAGATTCAACAAAGAAATAAGCAGGACAATCACACACACACGCTTAAAACTGAATCACGTAAAGAGGAAAATGTGAAAAATACTTCATTTAATCGAGACTCTATGTTTCCCTTTTCATGAAGAGAGATTATCTTGGTTAATCTCTTCAAGTTTAAACTTCCTCTCTTTCTATTTTTATTTGAATGGCTCAATTTTGAGAATTTGAAGCAAATATGAACTTATTAAATGCTACCGAATGATATTAAGACAAAATGCAAAAACAGCGGTATATATACAAGGGGGTCCTGAATTCATGGTACAAACTTTAAGGGAGTAACAGGACATAGTAACAATAATTTATTGTACAGGAATATATGTGCGCAAGTAACGCGGGGAGGCACAAACAAGGGAAATAAAAGAAAAGAGGAAATGAAGTTATTGGTTGATTGTGTTGCTGGTAGAGGGCAGAAAATGTCTAGCTGTCAACTAACATGGTGCATCTCAGTAGGGGAAAACACTATTTGCTATTGTGCTGAAGTCTATGATGGAAGAACTTACAAATGCCGAAAAAGAAGATATGCATTATTTGTACAACCGTGCAAATAGTAACGGCAGGACTGCGCGACGAATGTATCACGCGCAGTTTCCTGATCGACATGCGCTATTCGTAACCGCATGTGTTTTCAGCACTGATGTGCGCACTTACTTGGATGACACGTTTTGGGAATGATGGATTGGGCGTGGTGGACCAGGCCCTTGGCCATCTCGATCTTCCGATTGATCGAACTTCATTTACTTTTATGGGGACATCTGAAGAATCTTGTTGATGCGACTCCACTTGACTCAGATGGGGCTCTCGTTGTTCGAATATCCTAAGCTGCTGCACGTGTGCGTGAAATGCCCGGCATCTTTGAACGTGTTCGCCAATCACTCCACCCCCTCTGCCAAGCACTCGTGGACGCAATTTGGAACAGTTATTATAAACATTACACACACTTGTCAACAACGCTTTTAATAAACACTTTGTATATCCTTTGTCTCCCTTTCGACTCTTAATTTTTTTTGTATGTGCATCACCACGTCACTGGTACCCATACATTCCTATACAATAAATGATTGTTACGATGTTGTATATCTGTTACCGTGAAAGACCGAAATTGGAGAATGTCGACTTTCATCGGTGAATGTCGACAAACACCAAATACGTCGATGAAAGATCGAATATTTCATTACATACTTGGACATTCGGACCTTCCCCGATGTATGTCGACAATCACAGATATGCTCTGGTGGATGTCGAAAACAAGACCCTGATGTCGACCGTGGTAGTACAGGTAATCGAAATGTGTTAGCGGTTGTTGTTGGAATAGAAGACTTCGACTTCTATAAACTTGCGAATGAAAATGGTACCCTCAAACAGCTTTACACACGTAATCAGTTCGAAATTTGTAAAGAAAAGCTCCTTTTCATAGATAAGATTTCTTTTCAAGAAATTTCGCTGAGAGAAGCAGCTGCAGCTAATCCGAGAAGCGGTGGGCAAGGCTTTACACGCTATCATTGCAAAAGGAAGTGTTCCACAAATAAATGCAGTTGTAAAAGCAAGGGCCTCTTGTGCAATTCAAAGTGTCATAATAGTTTAAGTTGTTGCAATAAGATTTGATTCACATAATTTAGTAAGTTTTTTATTACTATTATTTTATTTTCTCATTTAGAATGTACTGTATAATTAAGTAAGTTTTTTACTTCTATTATTTTCCTTTCTCATTTTGAATGTACTGTATAATTAAGTAAGTTTTTAACTTCTATAATTTTCCTTTCTCATTTTGAAAGTACTGTGCGTTTTAAGTTCTTAGTTATTCCTCTCAGAAAGAGAGGCGAAAAATTTATCGCGACTGAATTACGGAGAAAAAAATATAAATCTCGGATATGTTCAATATTCACCATTTGTGCATGGTGAATGTCGACATTCACCGGTGAAAGTCAGAAATAAGGGTATTTAGCAAATATTTCGGACATACACCAAGCGACTATGTGTTTGTTGACATTCACCGGTGAATGTCGACATTCTCCAGATTTCGGTGTTTCACCATAACATATCCACTCTAAAGTTTGTACTACGAATTCGGGACCACCCTGTATGTATATAAAATCCTTGTGTCTGTTGCAAGATATGACAAAATGAAATTGACAATATGTGGAGCAATAAGCAATCAAAATATTATTTGCTACTCATAAAATAAACAAAAATTAGAAGTAAAAGAACTTTCTTAAAAGCAAGCTTTTATTTAAACACGCTAAAAAGAATAAAATAAACTGTTCCTTTAAAACTTTTTTTACTATCAAATTATAACGTCATTACACAATTTATATGATATGAAAGCTTGTCGCAAGATTTACCTGTATAGATAAACAAGTAAATTAAATAACTTGATCTGATTGATTTTAATTTTAAAAAATTTCAAACTAAGTAAATGCGAGTACTTAAATCTTGCGACAAGCTTTTATATCATATAAATTGTGTAATGACGTTATAATTTGATAATAAAAAAAAGTTTTAAAGGAACAGTTTATTTTATTCTTTGTTGCGCGTTTAAATAAAAGCTTGCTTTTAAAAAGTTTTTTTTACTTTTAATTTATTTTTTACTTTTTAGTTATCACTGGACAGGTTTCTCAGTCTCTGTTCATCTCATTCAACGCATCACTGTTGCTGGTGTTTGCCGGTTATTTTCGAACAGTCTAGCTAAATGAATTCTCGCAAAAAGGGTACTAGACGAACACAATTTTTTTCTTCTTAAATCCGTAATTCTTAAGCAATTTTTTCAATCTTTGTACATATCTTGATCTACACACGAAAAAAAAGTTGTATGAGATTATCTTCATAAATGATGCAGTTATTAAACGTTTAATTAAAACTTTGAGTATTTTTCGAAAAATCGCAAAAAAAAAAGTTGTCGGCATTTTATTTTTTAAATGACTGATTCTAAAAGAGCAAAGTAAGAGCTGTTTTATTACGGAATGTCGATTCATTTAAATGAAAAAAAAAATTCATGAGCAACAATTTAGACATCATTTTCATAAAAACGCATCGATTTTGACTCATTAAAAAAAATCGTAAGAAATACAAATATTATTATTTTGTAAAAAACATTATACCGTATCGGGACGAAATAAATGATCTTTCCGAATCTGTAATTACTTTTTGCCTGAGTTTCATAGATTAAAGTTGGATATTTTTTATAAAGAATTTACACAATACTCCATCTCAGTTTAACTTGGCAGCGTTGAGAAAGGTATACAATGTACCAATATACTTGAAAAATAGCTCTACTTTTTTTGTTTTGAATTTAAATGTAAGAAAATAGATAGAAATTTGAAAAAAAATGCATACGTTGTAGAAATTAGATTATTTTTACTTTGAAGAAATGTAATTATTTTTTAGACAAAGTTAATTAATACAGTCAATAGCGCAACGTTATGAAATTCCAGTTTGGCTGAAAACCGATTTTCGACGCCAACTTTTGTCATTGTTGTAACAATAACATTATTACAACAATGAAGACATATAGAATTTGGCGCCCTAAACTAGTTTTTTAACGTTTTTAATTAATATATTTTAATTAATTGCAATATCGGAATATAAATAGTCAAAACATGCATTGTCATCCAAACTAAACGTATATACAAAATTTTAGCTCAATGTGTTGAAGATATCAGCTTCAAAATTGAGTTGCAAGATTCCACTCGAACAAATTACATACATACATTGTAAGTTAAATAAAAGCTTGTAAAAAAGGTACAATTCTGGCCTATTATAAAAAGAACAAAATTTAAGCAATTTATTGCACAAATAATAGTTTCAATACAGAGTATGGATTCAGAGTATAGTGTCACACTGCTTTCAACTTTTCTCAGAAACTGTTAAATGTATGGCTTCAGATTTTGTCTGTAGTTTGAATAGACTTTTATATTTATACTAACGTGAGATGTTTCAAACATATTGTATAGTTTACACTACAATTCATACAACCACGCAGTTAATTACATGCCAGCAATTTGCAGTAAAAATTTAGAGATTCACTGATACAGTAAATTCTGAGAAAAAGTTATACGCGGTTTTAAAAACATCATTTTGAGAAAATTGCATTTTTAATATAAAATATCACTTTAGCACAAAAATTATAAATAACAATATGTATTTGCCTAATTTTCTTAAATATTAGCTTCTCTATTTCTTTAAAAATTTCTGTGTTTCCAATTTTACTTAAAATGCCGAGGAAATGCATACATAGCATTTTTCAGTTTTTATCTATTGAGATATTTTGTAGGATTTATATCATTTTCCTCAAATTTTGTATCAGTCTTTGAAGAATTTTCAGCTTTGATACATTATCCACATCAAAGTTGACCATGAAACATAGTAAATATAATGTAAAAATTTATCAATATATAAAAGTATGCATCTGGGGAATACATGATTCTATGTTCTTATCTTTATACACTTATGTTTACACTGAAGTGAAATTTAAAAAAAAAATATGTTGTTCAGCTTCTTGAAAAATAACAGTTTTTCTAGAGAATAATTATAAATTGAAAGAAAATTGTCACTTTTTTATCACGACATGTTCTATTTAGCTTAATGTTTTAGTAATATTTCAAAAATCTCACTTCAGTATACACATGTGTATTTGAGAAATATATAGTATAAATTTGCATTGTATGCATTTAGTAGATTGAGAAAAACACATATACAATTTAAAAACCATTGCCTTCATTAAACTTTCAGTATCGAGACATTCCATGTAATTTACTGCCTATTCCCAAGATTCTAGTCCCAATTTTGAAGTATTTTTTAATTCAGATGTATTACCATCATTGAAAGAATAAACCACATCATAAACACGAAGAGAAAAAGGTTTAAATCTGTGCAAATATTGATTTGAGGACACGTGAACAAACATTAACACTTTCATTTCGATTTTCCCACGCAAAAATATTTTTAACACATCAGAATGGGGAAGATCCCTGGTTATTGGATGCATTGCTTCTATTATAACCATAGGAAGACTATTTTTATGTTTGTAAATCTTTAATGAAAATTCATTAGCCTCACCATGAATTTGGACCCACATGTTAAAAACAATGTTGAGGATATTCATTGATTGATAGTTTGTGTAGCAGAGTAGCTCAGATGGGTTTCTGTACTTTCTGAAGACTGTTGAAATTTCTTCGAATACCTAACCTACAGTATGACTGTAATGGAATGCGTGACATATACAAATCTAGAGTTACTTGTTGCGATTTGTGTCCCTTCATAAAATCAGAAGAAAATTCTACAAGATATGTACAAGCACAGCCACTTCAGAACAAATGTAAAAACCAGGAAAGTGTAATTTTTCAAAACTTAAAAGTCCATGCCATTGCCACACCATTTTACAATACACTTCATTTTTTAAAACAAAAACAAAGCAAATACTCATTATGACACCAATAATGTGTATGTTTTTTCATAAAAGAAAATAACTCACATTCAAATCAGGAATTTTCCTTCCTTTTTGCAGACAATTTTCTTCTCATGATTTCTTTACTGTATTACTATTACGAAATATTTATGAACTTCGCTCCAAAAACAGATAAACAAGACTTACAGTTATACTTGCAGTTACTCAACTGTTTATTTCGTATGAATAAATAAAATTATTTGAGGCTTTGAAACAGCTTCCCAGGTTTTAAAGGTCACTGTTTACATTTTTATCTGTCAAAGGGGAGTATAGCACGTCAACTGATTACTTTAAAAGTCATTTTGACATACTTTTAATTCATAAAATAGCAAATATGTTATATTACTAGAAAGGTCATGAATTAATGATTTTAAAAGTATCAAAAACCTAAAACCGATTTTTTGAAAATGCTTAGGCTACTGACTCTTCTCAATCGAAAGTTAATTTGGTTGAAACTACTTTGCATGTGAAACTCTAAAAACTAATCTTAATTATTATACTAGATCTTTATGTTTTTTTTAAATACTGGTGCATATAGTTCAACATTGCATTCATTAAGCGCAACCAAAGAAAATAATTACTTGAAAACAGTATATAATATTTTTTGAAGTATTTTGAATAAGAAAATACGAAGCTTTATCTTTTTATATAAAATTAATGTAACTTTTAACTTGTTTTATTCCAAATATATATATAGTGAAAATTTTATGAAAAATCCAAGCCCTCACAAAACATTTCTTTCGAGGAATATTTTCCGGTTTAAAAAATAATTTAATGACGTTAATAACATTATAAAGGACAGAAAACCTCGCATCAGTCTGAACTCGGGAGACTGTGGAAACCGTTGGGGCATCTCGGAGTGAAGTGGGTGCTTTCTCCCTTTTCTATATTGCAATGAGATATTCTTCGTTAAATATTAGAATTTAGCTCGTCATGTGAATTAGTTGATTAATATGTGTGTAGCATTTGTGAAGGATTTTACGAGATATGCTCACGCATAGAAAATACAAAGAAGTACTTGAGAGTAGAAGTACAAGCCCTGCTTGAAAATAATTAAACGAACCTGTTTTTGTAATAAACACATAAAAATAGAAGACATTTTAATTTTATGTTTTCATTCAATGCATTTGATACTCACATTTTCCTTGAATAATCTCTTGGGGTACTTTGAATTTCTTTATTGATGTCACAAAGCTACGCTTTTGGAGACAGGTTTTGTCATTTTGAGCATGGCCCTTTTAAAAAATCGACATGCTTATTTTTTTTAAATAGGAGCCTTCTTGCTTCCCACCTCCTTTGAGTCAGATGTCACGAATATGTATGCTGTGGTTTTCTATTTAACTTGCAAACCTCGGGAGAATACGCATCATTTCGATATAAAAAAAAATATTGAAAATAAATTATATTAAATAAATAGTTACTTATTATTAGCAAGAGAATTTTTGAAATTGGGTTCTTCCACTTCCAATAAGATAGCAGTAAATAAAGGAGGCAGGTGAAAAAAATAAGTACATATATTATGCAATTTTCGTATGTTGTATAATAAATATACGCGAAGGTTGAATGTTTGTGCAGTTTATACTCCGGTTGAAATCGACTTTCGATTATTTCCATGCCGGCGTTGTTTCTGACGCTTTGAGTTCTCTTGCCACAAAGTCTCACCGTGCAGAGCCGAGGGTGCACGTCATATTTGTCGAGATTCAAATTTTTTATGTAATCATGGGGTTGAAAACCTGGGTAATGTACTGCCACCTCAGGTGTCCTCTTCGTCATTTGATCGTAGCTCAGAACTAAGAGGTCTTCGCCAATTATTCTCATGATGTTTTTTGAGCAATTAATGAATTCTTGACCATTTTGAATTGCCAGTTGAAACGAAATTCGGTCACGGTTCGGAATTTCCTTTCATTTGTTTTTGAGCTATTTAGTGCTATTTTGGGACAGTTGTTATAACCCTTTTTTCTCTGAATGGATTTTTATACACTTTTCAGAGTGGTTCCAGGAATTTTGTTTTCAAAGCATTAAGTTCTAATATTATTTTTACTTTGCACGATAAAAGTAATCTCAAACAGGAATTTTAATTATTTGCGTTATAAATATTTGACAACAGAATTAGCAGTTTTTTTAGAAAAAAAAAATGCTCATTGTAAGGTTATTTATTTATGATCCAGTTAAAAAAAATCTCACTTGCATGAATTTGCGCTAAATACAACCGATTTCAATTGAAATACATATGTGGAAGAAAAACAACTTGAAACTATATTTCTTGAAAATTTTATATTTTTATGTGTGATACTCGTTTAATACTAGGGTTTCTTTCCCGGGAAATCATAAGATTTTTGTACTTTTTCTATTCCCGGGAATCAGACTTCGTTCCCGGGAACCACACGGGGCTTGAATTATCTATGAGGTAGCTATTTTTGACTTGACCTTACATTTCAATCTCTGACATCGTTAACTGAACCTACTCTGGCAATTTGCGATCGTTCACCCCGAACTTCCGGACGAAGGAATGTTCGTTACCCCAACTGTAATATGAGAACTTTGGGGGGGGGGAGAATTTTTCCACAGCTAGCCGTGGGTGTATCGAGCTTAGTTAACAAGAAATATTGGGTTTTTAAAGCAATCGCATTTCGTTGCCAACAACAAGCAATCTATGTGGTCGAAGTTCGAAGATCTAGATTTATGTGGATAACGTAAGTACTAATACTTAAAACTGTTATTTATTTAATCTTTTTTTAAAAACATTTTTTGGATATTTGTCTTTATTATGAGCTACTTAACTGAATCAGCAATTTGAAGAAGGGAATGAACCCACAAACTATTTGGGGGAGAATATTTTTATAAGAAATTGCGCAATTTTTCTTGTTATTTTTCTAAACTTGACTTTCGTGTGAGATTTTTATGTTAATATTTATTTATATTTATGTAACAATAATACAGCAATTTCATAAACTAGAAATTGGTTATACAAATAAAATATCTTAAATACAATTATTAATATTTTTAACGTTTATAATCGGCCCTTCAGCAGCAAATGAGTTTTCAAGTATATATATTAATATTTATCTCTTAGTAGCAACATTAGAGAAATAATTAATTCGGCTTTGATTGGTTAATTTTCAAACACATGTGAGTCAGTAAAGGAACATTAATTTTAGTAATTTCTTTTCAAATGTGAATTTTTTCCCCGAGATTTTTATTTATAAAATCTTTAACTGTAACATTTTTTCCATGCCTGAGTGATAAAAGTATAATTTGCTTATGCTTTTTGAAATCTTATTTCAAAAATGAATAATCAATTTATTATATATTTTTGGTACTTTTTAGCTCATTATATGAATAAGAATTAGTTTTGTAACTTATACGCATACTTATTTTATATAATGATTATTAATTTTATTTAAAAATAACTTGTTTTTAAAAATTTTAAAATTTTGATGTATTCCCGGGAACGACAATTACATTCCCGGGAATGGAAAAAACCCGGGAAATCAGAAACCCTATTTAGTACAAATTAAAAGAAAATTTTATTAGATTTCAAATAAAAAGTAAAAAATTTAGCAATCTGAGTCTTATTTATTTGCTAACACGTTTTTCAATCCCAAATATATATATTAAATAAAAACATTGTTAAAAAGAGAAATTTAGGATTTGCGTTTGGCTAGTTCAAAATTTTAGCCAGTTTTTTTATTGTGAAGAATTTTATAAATAACCCAAACCGCATCTATAAATTTTTTAATTCTTTTTTTGCATTAATCTGCGTTTTATTTACGTAAAACAAAACATGAAATACTTTTTTAGCCCGGCTTCCCATGAGTAACAATGGCTCACATTTGAATCAAAAATTCAATTTATAATGAATTATTAATGCTTTGGAACAACAGATCAAGTTGAGCTCTTAACAATTGAGCTTCGCAAATGCGCCAGTTAGGCGATCCCTCGCAGGGTCTTTGATTGGTACCAGGGACGTCTTAAGGCATGGTCCAACTGGACCCGGTGCCTCGTCCTCAATGGGGACCTCGTCTTGTTCTCGGCTCAGCCTTAGTAGCATCATAATCCGAATCATTTCAATGGTGAAATGTTATTTTTAGTTGTATTCTCCAAAAAACTGGGAATTTCGGACGATGGCTAAATATAACTTTCGCTCATGTATAGGCTGACCACCACCCATACCATCAATTCTAATTCTGTCAAAAGACGGCAATCGGTCGCGATGGTTCTTTTGATTGTAAGTCATGTACATTTATTTGTTTCGGGTTATTGTTTGTACGAGTATTTGACAACGCATATGCTATATACTGTCTACTTTTAAGAGTCATAGGTGCGGTCTACATTTTTGTAGGGGCCCAGGGCCTGCATTTTTGTAGGGCGTCGGGGCATATTTTGGAGTATTGGCTCCAGGACCTACTTTTTTGTTGGCTCCCAGGGCTTACATTTTTGTTGGGGGTCGAGGCCTATTTTTGAGTAGGGGTCTCAGGACCTACTTTTTGAAGGGGCTCGGGGACTACTTTTGAGTAGGGTCCAAGGGCTTACATTTTTGTAGGGGTCGGGGCCTATTTTTGTGTAGGGGGTTCAGGGACTACTTTTTGAAAGGGCTCGGGGACTACTTTTGAGTAGGGTCCCAGGGCCTCAAGAAGTGTTAAGACGTCCCTGATTGGTACCATCCAACTTAGAATCCAAATGGTGGTTGTATAAGGCTTTGTTTCTGTGCGTTCAATGTATTAAGTTTGAAATGGGCGTGTTCTGGAGCAATCCTGAAAGAAGCGAAATCTAAAAAGAGATTTGTCGATAAGTTCGTGGATGTGCCGAAAAAAATAGTTGTATGAAAATGCTGTGAAATAAAAGAAGCACGCATGAACAAATAGAACTTTTATCAGACTTAATTGTCGCATTTAATACATGCATTTATTTGCATCCTTTAGAAATTAAAACATCAAGTACAACATGACACAAAAACGACGGGGAAAATGTCCATTACAACTAACAACGAATATTTATATGTCCTTTTTCTTGACGTACACATTATGTAAGTATGTAGACCGAAAAAGTTGCGCTCAACTCCACAACAATCAACACAAATGCATGTTCATAAATATACGAATTACAAGCATTAAAAAATTGCACATAGCAGTATTTTTTTTTTTTTTAAATTTTCATTTAAGAAAATAACATTATTGCCCTAGGAAGGGCTGGATTCCAAAACTCGCCATTATGTCAAAACTTATATCCAAAGGTTTTCCTTCGAAAATTTTGGGGATATACAGAGCAAAATTAAGAAATATTTGACATAGCAGCACGCAGTGGAATTTCAACCAGGGAGATTATTGCATAAATAGCCATTAGAGAAGAAATGTCCTCATTTTCTTTAAAAAAATAAATGCAACGATTTCATTTGCATTCGTCCGTTTGTTCATAAACAAGTCAGAGATCTGAAGCTGCCACACTTTTTTTGCACACAGGAAACAATTTTCTTAAAAAATTCGATTCTACTCTTTAAATAAATTTTGAATATCCAAAAGAAAAACAGTTCTTTAATATACACAGACTATAATTAGCACAAAAATAAACATAAGTTGATACATATAATAGTAAACGAAGATGAATATTTTCTTAAAATGTAGAATAAGAACAAAGCCACATTTCAATCATTTATTATTGAAATAATAGAATGTATCTAATATAATTGCAGAATATTTAAAAAAACTTAATTTTTTTTTTTTTTTTTTGCATAAGAAAGAAATTTTTTCTTTTTTTAAAATCAAGCAATTCCGCAAAAAAAAAAAAAAAAAAAAAAAAAAAAAAAATGTGTACGATTCCATAAAATTTTCTAAAACAAACAAACAAATGACAATATATTTAAAAAGGAGTTTTTGAATAAGACGTTCTTATTCCCGAACATTAATAGCGAATTTAAATTAGTAAAAAATGTTAATGACTATTATAGTAGTAAAATTATTTGTCATCCTTATCAATGCAGTCAATGAAAATATAATTTTTTAAGTGGCATGTTTTCGTATTGGAAGAACAACAATTACTTTTCAATGCCTCATTTAGCTTTATTAATTGAAAATTTGCTAAATTTTCATTTCAAAATTCACAATATTTTTAATGCATATGTAAAAATATATCATTTATGTTGTATAAGAATATATATCCTGAGTCAATATCTTTTTATATACTAAATTAAATAAAACTATTTCCAATAAAGTTTGATCCTGAAACATGCAATCGCACATAGAATTTTAAATTATTCTCAGTATTCAATATCTTAAGAAAAGCGGATGGTTAAAAGTAAAATTGTAATTCTCAAAGAGATAAGAATACATAAGTAATATCCCCCCCCCCTGTTGAATTATTCATTATATGTCATTCTAATTTCTTCTAGAATTTGATTAAACAAAAACATTTAGCTCTTTTTTTTAGTTTCTCGACATATTGAAGACGTTTTCATCCTTCAAAACAGTTTTAGCAAAGCACAAATATTAAACTAGCAATACATATGCAATATTTTGAAACATATGACATGGAAGCAGTTGTACAATCGACAGCGGGATATTTTTTTTTGTTGTCTTTAAGTAGTTTATATATGTAATAATAATTCTCTTCTCTTTTATGCACATTCTTGCTTTGTTTTTCTACCCTGTTTCACTTGCAAAAAAACATATGAATGGAATGTTTTAAGACATTTACAAAACGTTCAGCTATTTACAGGTACTTGATGTACCACAATCTGGATTAATGTACATATTGATATGTTGCTCACAAATATATTCAGGATGTGCAACGATTAAATTATTACACTATTTCTTTGAACAATGCCAATAGAATATATTTTTCTTTCAAAAAATGACACATTGCCGGTAAAATTCGGTTAAAAAAAAAACTACAAAAGACGAAATGCCATGTGCTTCCACGGACTCTCCTCATGTCCCATTCATTGCCTAGAATATAACTTACTGAACCAATATCTACTTTAAAAGGGATGTGTTGTTTGGAATCCATTTAAAGTACATTTTTATTTGTACTTATCTCTTAAAAATAAACTATAATTTGTTTATTTTTTGTTCAAAATTTTGATGAAGAGAAATTTATAATAAAAAGAAAGGTGAGATATATTTCAGATAAAAAATGCATAGTTATTTATCTTTTTCTGAAAAGTCTGAAGTTCTTTATCTATATATATGTGTAATTGTGAAAATTGTAACAAAACCTGTGCGGATAAAAATGCAAATTTTTTTTGCTTGGATACCAGAATAATTATAAATTAATTAATAAAAAAGTTATAACAATAAAAAAGTAAGAACTGATGTATAACCCTATATTTCCAAAACTTCTTATATTAATCGAGAAATCTGTTATAAAGAATCTAAAATGCTTAATTCTTCAATAATCTGGTATAATAATTTAACAAGAAGATTTACTCAATAATAACTTAAAATAATGTTGTATAATAGACTCGAACTTTCCTTAATAATAAAGCGGTGAAAATTTGCTTTTTAATGTGTCTATGCAACAACGTTGTCAATTAAAAATAGTCGATCATATCTTTTCTTTAGAAGTTCCATGAAGAAAAAAAAAACTGATTCGAATAATTGATTTTGGAAAGAGAGAATTTAAACTTGGAGTTCGAATTCTTTACGTGAGTTCCTACAGTTATTCGTGAATTAAACTTAACATTCGTCCTGAATTAATTAATTTTAAACGAGAAAAATATTCGAAGCAAATTTCACAATACTCGCTTCGATTCATTCAGTACTCCATAGAATAATGTACTTCAAGAATATTTTGTACTGAAGATCAGATGAAAAGCATTATTTAATTTTATGCAAATTAAAACTAACTTTTAATTTTGAATATTACTCATCTCACTATTGGTGATGAAAAAAACCCACATATTCATTCAATCAGATCTATACCATTTGGCAAAGTGAATTTTGCTCACAAGAATACCACTATAAAGTAGAATTTGAATTTTTATATTATAAAGTTAACAAAATTAACGAAAATGTACAGAAAATTTGAAAATAAAGGAATAATTAAAAGAAATTTTTTTTCCATCAGTGAATTCTTATAAAAATGTAGGAAAATACATTTACAATATGCTTAATAAAACTTTTTGAAAGATACGCGTAACAAAATGTCAAATCTGGTGAAATTTTGAGAATTTTAAGCTGTAAAAAAGATTGCTACGACTACTTATACAAATATAACTCTAAGAGACAACTTTTGTGCCTCATATTTTCATTAATTTTTATAGTCATTGCATCATTAACTTTAGATGACAGAACGTTCAATTGAATTCATCCATACTTTTTCACCCTACGAATATATTGAGCCATTCGAAGTGTGAATTACACCAGTGTAAAATAGAGAATGTTAGAAAAACACAGAGCTTGGTACACACACACAACGATGATACAGAATTAATTGCATCCAAAGTCAAAGGATACAAGCACATCGAACACAACATAATATAAATATATAGAGAAAGATGACTGCGGGTCTCCAGGTAAGATCAGTACAATAATCCATCAGAACAAAAAGAATCAAACTTTTTGATCAAAAAAGCAGTAAAAAGTGGTGAAAATTTTTAAGAAAACATCAATAGTTTGTGCTGTATTGAGTGGTAAATAAGAAAACAGTTCTTTTATATGGGTTGAGGATGCGAATAAAAATGAAAATATTTCCCTTGTTCAAGCATCTGGAAAAAATATTGAGAAGATGTAGGAAGATTTGAAAGTTGGATACATTTTTATCAAAATAACTGTGCTGGTATTTATTAATTTCTGTAAAAGAAAAAAAAAAAAGAAAAGACGCAAACACACAATCAATGATAGGTAATGGCTACAAGGTTGCTAATTATTTATGAAAGTCAGAGCAAATTAATTTCTTATGAAGTTTTAACAGATCTAATTAAATAAAATTTTCGATATTATCATTTTATAATAATATCATTTTTTAAAAATTGAAGCAATTATCTTTAAGGTAATTTAAGTTTATCACAAAATCTCATGCATTATAATTTCACTTCCGTTAAAATTTGTGCCAATCTGATGTATCTGGATAAAAAGTAAATAATTTTTCTTGATGCGAAATCAATAGAAAAATGGTGACAGGTTTTGGAAAAAAAAGCCTGTACTTTTATGTAAGTAAAATAACTTTAGTTTCTTTGGTACAAGCGGATTAACAAAATTCACATATTTTTGAACGATATTTCTTTAGTTGAGATATCCAATTTAGTTATAAAAAAATTTCAAAATTTTTTCGAAACTGAATTTATGTCTCTATTTCCTATCTTCCTCCACTCAAGCAGCAATCTTTACACTTGATTAAAATAAATAAAAAATAGATTTGTAAATGCAGCTCTAGATCATTGTCCACTGGAGACCCAAATAATGTGACTAAACTAGACTCTCCTCTTTCACAGAATCGGATGCCATTCTGGTCATGGAAATGTTATTGGCTCTTTTGGAGTCCTCGTGGCCCTTGCTGCCTAGAAGGCCCGAAAAGAACTCCTTAAGGGAGCTTCTCGAACCTTTGGGCAAAATTATCTCGTCACACGACCTCCATTTCTTTGAGGGAAGTTTCAGGACAGGGGGTTTTAAGAAAGACGACGAGGTTTTCTCATTGTCCTTCGGAAGTATAAGGTCCACCTTAATGTCCTTTGTACTCAACAATGGTCTCAAAGATTCGTCGATATTGATGAGACCGTTGCGATTGTTGGACTCGGATCTGCAGATACATATCTGGTCTGGAGAGCAATGATCGCAGTCTTCAGAGCCTATACTTTCCAATTTTGGCTTCCTTGGTGTGTCCAACTCAGGTTTGTCCATGTTATAGAGTTCCCCGCAACTGCTTGCAGAGGCACTACCGTACCAACTGTTCGAGTCCGGATCTCGAACTTTAAGGAGCTTGTTGGGATCTCCTCGACCGAAGGAGCTGAGTCTCTTTGGCGATTTTGGACTGTCAGAGGACAATCGTAGGAAAACGGGAACGCCTCCAGGAGACGGAGGCGGGTCTTCAGAGAAATTAACGAATGAACTGTTCCTGCGGCCAGCAAGTGAGCCCCGACGACCTAAGTCATTGAGTTTGGGGCTACGACGACGAGTGTTCTCTTCCCTCTGAACATTGAACAGGGGTTGAGGTGGCAAAGAATCCGATGCAGAGTTGGTTCGCTTTTTGGGTCCTTTGGAATGACCCACCAGCCAATAAGTGTGCACCTCACCTTTGCCCTGTTTGAGAAAAAGAGAAAAAGTACAAATGAGCAGGGGAAATTTAAAAAATTATAAAAACCATCTGAAAATTCTATATAATGTCATGATTTTGTAGCGAAATATAACATTTGAGAGAAATAGAAATTTGTTTAAAGAGTCCCCATCTTTTAAGGGTTGAGAGTTTAGGATCACAGCTGGATATATCTGGTAAAGAAATAAATTATTTTGGTTCTTGCGCCTAGATATATCAAATAACAACAAAAAACTTCTTTTTAAATTATAACTAAAAGGAAACACTTGGATGTATTGTTAAGGTTTGCTTATACATACCCCACAAATAATCATACAACTATTTCAACGTAAGATATTCTTCTGTATTTTTAATGATACTTTATATCTATATAAGTTGAAATTTAATGTGTAAAATGTAGTAAAATACGAAAAAAATGCATTAATAATTAAAAGATTTCTAAAGTTCTAATTTTTAAAGCCTTTTCTTGACATTTTATTTCTTAAGTAAATTATTTGGTGTAAGGAAAAGTTCTCTGTTACGTTTTTTTATAAAGAAGGAAAAGAAAACATTTTTTTCAAAATATAATCCAAAATATAATGTCCTTTGTTAGTTACAACTGTCTACCAGCTTTCTGGCAGTTTATATAATGTTTGTTACAATCCTGTTTTTAGCCACTCAATAACTGAACCTGACACAGTGAGAGCGGCTAAATAGACTCAGCTTTCATATCATGTTGCAAATTAAAAAAATATCGAGTCATTTATTTTTTTCAGTTTTTTAAAAGTATTTTCAAAATACACAACTTCTAAAGGAATGTATTGCATATCTTACTACACCTTTTTCCCATTATTTTATAAAAGATCTTTTTTAGAAAAAATAATATAAAATCTTTTTAGATCATAGAATTTGATTAAAGAAGTAAAATATAGCATTAGCATTTTCTTAGAACAAAGCATGAAACATCATTCGACTTTATTAAACGCGTATTAATACCTAGAATTTAAAAACCAGTTATACAGACGCACTTAAAATGTTATTTTAACGAAAGCAAATAAGCATTAAAACATGCATTCATATTAGGTTTCTATCAAAAGAAATATGTTTATTCTGTTTGTTGTATTTACGTCTTATGCATTGGATGCTTGTATTTCTGCAATTTTTATTTGTGCCAGTTGTAAGGTTTGAAATGTGACTTCCAATGTCTCCTGGAAGAAATTCAAAAGAAACTATTTGTGTACCAATATTTGAAAATCAGCGTCTTTAAAAACTTCAGCGTAAATTTTTGCTACAGTGTTTATGACTCACAGAGCAGCATCTTCCGATGTTTCAGGGACGGAAAAAAACTTATTCAAACATTGCTTGCATAAAACTTGGTACACAAGTACCACGCTGAATAACATGAATAGAAGTTTTTAATACAGAAGGAGAATAAAATAAAAATAAAAAAAAAAACAAGATGGGGAGTTTTAATATCTTTCGGCAGAAATGTGTTAGAAGGGAAGAAAAAAAAACCAAAATCTCCAAGGAACACGAAAAACTCGATGCACGAAGGAACAGAAAATATATTTCTTTATCCCATGACACAATTTTCCGCCTACTGAAAAAGAAAATCAGCATTTTGAGATCGAATGAAAAAAAAAAAAGAAATATCCGGCTAAACACATAAAAGTTTACAGTAGTCTCTAAGCCCTTATGGGTGCTAGGAGAGATATTCTTATTTTTTGGAAAAGAAGTGGAATTCACAGATCGTAACATAAAAGAAATGGGAAGTTTTCTATTCAAGTAATGGCCACAGAAAGAACAGTTGTATTTGGCTGATTGTTCTCGAGGCGTGAGCAAAACGGTTAATGCTTCGAAAAAATGCAAATTCTTCAACAAATAAAATCCTATCAATAAACAAAAAAAAAATCAACACTTTCCTGTTTTAATACAGTGTGGAAATCGTCAATATTAAATTAAGCACCAAATAGTTCATTTCCAGGGGTTTAATTTTTTAAATGAGTTGTACAATTTAAAAAAAAACAGTAATATATATACAGTTTTCTTATTGCAGCTTTCAATGAATTTAAATGCAATGTCTTAAGTGAATTTTACTGAACATTAATTATAAAATTGATTGTGGACATGGTTAAGATTCTCAAAATAGCTTTAACAAATATTCTTTGAATAAATTAATAAATTATGATAAATATCTTTCTATTATTCAACTAGTATTAAATGAAATTATATTTTTCATAATAATTCTTATTATCAACAAATTAAAGGTCTTCCACAAGGTGGGCATGCAAGTAACTGTTTGGCCAATATTTATTTGCATTTTTATGAATATGAGAGTATTAGTTTTGAATCTTGTTACTTTTTTAGATACATAGTTGACTAAATTATCTTTAGTAATACGGTAGATTATGTTCCTAGTTTTAATATTATCCACAATATTTGAAATTATTAAAAATTAATTACAATAAGGAGTTAGCAAACTTTTCAGACCTTCAATTAAATGTTAAGAATAATCAACAAATAAGTAATATTTTTGATAAAAGAGACTTTTGATTTTAACATTAAAAATGCTATCCTGGTGTAGTAACCTACACCTATCTATTATAAGAAATGTTATCTTAAATTTAAAAAAAACAATGATTCAGTTACTGATAATGATTTAAAACAAAGTAATTATAACCAATTTTGCAATAGTTGCTTGGATTACAACTATCCAAGTAAATTCATTTTTAAATATATTTTCATGTTATCTTAACTCTATCTGTTTCTGTCGTTTTAATTTTTTTCTACATTTCTACGTTATTTTATCTCCTTCTATTTTATTTATTAATTTCAATATAATGTCGTTTTCTTAGTTTAATTACAATAAAATGTTCTAGGTTTCTCCACTGTTTTTTGTTTCTGTATTAACGCTACAATATTGACAAGTCATTTTGCAAGCGATGTTTGACTAAGATGCATTGTCCTTATTTCTCAATTGGTTAGCATTTTTACATGTAAGTTTTTGCTTTATTTTTTTTTTTACATTCATTTCTTTGAGGGAAACCTTTCTTTTCATACTTTAATTTTATTTTACTGTCTGGTGCAAAATACATGTGAGATAGTTTTATGCCTAACTTTTCAACATGGCTCTGTTTTTTCTATTATGTCGAAAATTTCTACTGTACGGGAAAGGTGCACCCATATAGTATATTTAACCCTAATTTTGCTGGTCCTAATTCAGCGACAGCTTTAGAAATCATAATAGGTCTCCATTTTAGTCCATAGAATCTTTTGGCTTCTTCCATTTTAAAAGATCTACCTCTGTTTCCTGTTATGCATATTTTTGTTCTAATCTAGTACAATATTCATTTCCACCATTTATTTTCTAGTTATGTTTCTTAGAATCAGCTTTCTACATTTTAGCTTTGTGCGTAGTATAATTTTGTCTTATTATTTTATTTCATTTTAATATACTATGTATATATATATAAATTTTATCACAATTTTTCAAAAATAAAGTGAATTTTATATTTAAATTAAATACACAAATAATAAAATAATTAAAAATATAAAACAACAATGAACAATTGGCGAAACTCTTTTTTTTTTTTGTAAAACAATGCCTTTTGAATGTTAATCGTAACAGAAACAATGTAGCAGTAAAAAATATCTGTGAATGCTGTTAAAATCAAAAATTTCTTTTCACTTTATTTCATAAATCTTTTCATTTGTAATTACGAACTCTTAGTCACTTAAGGCTACGTAAAAGGGATATGAGAAATTTTTGTTATCAGAAACACTCACTTTCATTTTGATTAATCCTCTGTCCGTTGTGTAATATCCTCCTAGTTTATCCAAGTATTCCTTGCATTGAGGACTGATATGAATCTTTAAAGCTGTGAATGTATAAAAAGGAATTATTTTTATGTAAAACAAAATAATAGTCAACTGAGTACACCACCAAAAATAAGCTTTAGTATGTGATTTTAACTTTCCTATAATTGGTAATGTACAGAGTATAAATGAAAAAAGTATTTGCTGAGACTCAAGTTCTCTCTAGATGTTCTGTAAATGAGAGATCTAAGTAGACGATTTTGAAGAAAGTAACTATGGGCGTAAAATCCCTAAAATTTAAATTAATTAGAAATGTATGGATCAAATATTAAAAAAAATTAGTTCAATCGAATAATTTATTTAGTAAATTAACATTCAATGAAAATGTTCTTCAACATAAAAAAAATCTCACTAAATTTTAAAAGACTACCTTTACACTCAGATTTAATTCAGATGTTAAAAAAATAAATACAAAATTCTACAGTTCGACAAAATTGATTTTCTTCTTTTGAATGATCCTAAATATCCCGGAGAATTTTATTTATTAATCGGAACATTTTACTGAAGTACTTCTTTCTTCAAAAAATGCCAAAAATCTAAATTTTTCAAAAAAAAGAAAAAAAAAAAATGAGATGAGATTTTTTAAAATTTTTAAATTGTTGAGAATTTGGCGTGCGACTTAGAATTGTAACAAATGGGACCAATAACTATAATTAAGTAGTCGAGTACTTGCGGGTGGATTGTAAGTAAGCGTGTGACAGATCTATACTCGGTTCTACTAATCCCTTCATGACACTTTTAGAAAAATCTTTATTTCAACCAACTTTCACCGAGTAAGGAAGCGTGATTATGTAAATGAAGTATATTATATAAATTCTGCTTTCACGAGTTTGTGGAGTTGGCAAGTTGGAGTTAGCAAAGAGTTGGCAAGTGAGTTGGCGAGTTAGTTTGTTAGTTGAAGATTGAAGGATCGTGGAATTATTAAGAGATTTTGAGTTTTTCCGTGAAAAGGATTACGGAGAGTGGATCCAACGACAGTGATTAAATCCAGATAAAGATCTCCTGCAAGATTCCAGTGTAGGATCTGCTTCATAAAAGTACAGGTATCGTGAGCCTTGTTTAAATGGAAGTTAGTTTATTAGTGTGCGACGTAGTTTATATTGAGCGTGTTTACACTATCGTGGAATCAGTCGAGGGTCCGTAGTATTATTTCCGTATTATTGAATCTCATCTCCGCGCTCTACTATCTGATCAGTTATCTTAATTAGATTGTTATTGTGTCTGATTGATATCTTGGTAACAATAATATAGTTAGTGTGAAATCATGTCTGTTGATCATTCAGTTTCTCCCACACACCTAGCCGGGTCTGTGGGTAGACAAGGGGTTTCAGAGGGAAGCAGGAACATTTCGGCACTACAAGTGTGTGTAAGCATCCCACTTTGAAGCAATACGATGGCTATTGACGACGAACTTGGTGATTCTGAACTATGGTCAAGTGACCAGGATGACACCTGAGCTGGCACCGAACTTCCACAACCTCCACCGGTAGGACTTTGATCCCCAATAGATATTACGTAAATCAGCCAGTCTACACGGTGGATGACACTAAAGCTGGAACTCATGACACTCTGGCCAATCTTGTGATCAGAAGGAACCCACCGAGATCACGAGGTTCGAGTGCTTTTCGGTTCGATCTGCGAAATATAATATCAATCTTGCGTAGATAAAATTTATATTTTTATACGGGTAGAAATAAATATTTTTCAAAATCATGTCGGACTTTTTGAGAAACTGCGTCATAAAATAAGTTTAAAAAATCCGTTATCGCCAATTAACACTAACTAAATTGCAATGAACATGTCATCAGTAATAAGACAACGTTATTTAGAAAGTTAAAATGAGTCCTTTCGGAACATTGAGATAAATTATAGGAAATAACCGATCCTCCTGATTTGCAGTAAGCAACTGAGAATGCGAAAATCAAAACGGCTAAGCAAGGAATTAAAAGTAAAAGTTGTTCAAGATTAATAAATTTTAAAAATTCAATTGAACCAAAATTAAAATTCAGCAATAATATCGAGAAAAGAATCAGTAAAATTCAATTTTTATTCAAAGTCCAAAGGATGAATTTTCTTCTTTAAAACGAAATTCCATTAGGTTTATGCATTAATATTTTTACGTATTAACTACCCATAAGTATTGATATTTTACGCATGAATTATAGAAATACAAATATTACAAAGAAATAAATTTGCTTTGTAATCGATAGAATGTGCGATAAGGTGATGAATGGTTAAACATATTTAAGAGCCAATAATAACCTGCAGTCATTTATTCCCTCCCTAATTCGAAGTAGTGACTTGTTAACTACGCTTATTTATCACTCTCCTCTTTCCACCGAGTGGTTAGGATTATAATAATTATCGAAAGGCAGAAGCTCAACACGCTGTTATTTATGAGTTTTCTAGAAACTAGGAAGAGAATAAATTACTGTTCCCTCCAAAAAAGGACATGGGCTTAGAAGTTATTCTACGGGGTGATTAAAAAGATTACCCTCAAGTCACTTCAGAAGCAAACAATGGTAATTTTTTAAAATTTTCACAACATTTTCTTTTTATCTCATAGAAGAGGGAAGTCGAGTTTTTAATTATGAGAGGAAAGTATTGTTTTAGAGGATCGTCGTAAATTTAACTTTAAAAACTGATCCCTGGAATATTAAAAGCGATGCTGTTAAGGAGCTTTAAAGTTAAAGTTGCAGCATTTTTATACTTTAATCGCATTAAGTGTAAATGTATTTAAAAAAAATTCAATTCACGTCACTCTTCTTTCTAAATTGTACGTCATTAATTCTTTAAATAATCCACGAGTATCTTAAAAAATATATAATAATGAAATAAATAAAATACTATCAATTAAAATACATTTTATTCTTTTCAAGTTTTTAAAAATTTAGATCACGTTTCTGCAACGAGCAACTTCAACAGAAATTGTAACGAAATGAAACCCCATTCACGTTCCGAGAGTATACAAAACTGTTTAATTAATGATGAATAGCAACGAGGTAACATTTCATTTCGAATTAAAATGTTGAATAGAAAAAATTCAGAAAAAATGTTAACCATGTCGATCCTATTAAGTTAGTCTGGATTACTATATATAAGCTTCATTACTCGCCAAAGGAAACTGAAATTCAGCTTTTAAAAAAGAGAAAATTATGCATTCATCCAATTTGCTGTTGTTGTTGTTACTTATTCCAGATGGTATTAAAGTAATGAAATTTAATTTAATACAATTAGGCAAGACAACTTCTTGCCAACTCGAAATGGCTTTTTGAGTTGATGCTTTTAATATAATTTCGGAAAATTTTTGAATGTTTAAGAAAATGAGAGTTGGTTGTGATATTTTTAACATGTGATGAAAAAAAAAAAAAGACGAAACTCATTGAGAATAACAACAACAGGGATCATCATATTAGATGAATAAATATCTTTTTGAAATCTTAAATGATTTAAAATTCTTGCCTTTTAACTTAATAGACCATAGGTTCCATTAACTGTATTGAAATGGTTTGAATGAGAAACATGAAAAAAAAAATGTTTTCCTTCGATCAATATTTTATTATTATTTTTTTGTATTTTCGTTAGAGAAATTTTTTTTATATGTTCAAAAATATATACATAACAATTTAGTAAACATTTTTTTTTTTACTTTTATGTACTTACAGCTACGAGAAAACTAACAATATACATATTTTCCTTAGTGAATGAACGAAAAATTTACGGTTATTCAACTTTAGAATATGATAATTATTTTAAAAAAATGCATATATGTGAAAGAGATGAGTTATTAAAAATGTAATGCTGCATTTTTTAAAAAATTATGTAAAATATTATGTAAATATTATGGTGTAAAATATTTCTTAAAGGTTCCATGTAGTTTACATTTTAAAATCCAAGCATGACTTTGAAAAATTAAAGCAAAATTAATTAAAAAAAAAGACTTAAGTTTTCAAAAGGATTAGAATTACATATTTGCTATCCTTAGATTTCAGTAATTGTTTGAGTAATGTTTTTTGAATTCCAAGAAATTAACTGCAAGAAAAACAAGATGAAATGTCATGAATAGCAAAAATTTACACAGCAAATTTCAATGGAAATATGTTTCATAAGTCGAGAGAGAGAGAGAGAGAGATATCCATTTAACTAATCACTGATAAGCAATCAAATCTTTTGCTGATATCAAAATTCAGACAAATGACAGAACTTTAAAAAAAAAACCAAGCGCGTTTTTTAATATACATTAAAATAGTTTTAAAATTAAAAATATTATGTTTTTGGCAATGTTGGAGAGTCGATTCACTCAATCTTCGCGATTGCTCTCCCATACTTTAAGAATTTATCTTATCATATCAGAGACTCACACAGGAGTTTTTCACCCCTCTCCCCCCATTGTGTGCACCCCTATCAAATCCCTCTTAGGTGTTCATAAAAAACATTAAGGCACAGCAAGAAATAATATATAATTTCTAACAATAGCTCAATGAGATTGACAGGTCCAAAACGTATATCATGGAATAGAATCACGATAAACATAAGTTTTTAGAATCAAATGACGCATTTAAAAGATAAAATGAAGTACAGAAATGCTTACGTGATAATATTTACACAAAAAATTCACAGAGGTAAATTTTCCTGGGATCTAATACAGTATTTTATGAACTCCAGATAATGAATAAGTGTTGTCTTTATATTCAATATAATAGCAAAAACGATGTCTTTCAATGTCAGATTCGTAAGTGATATTTTCAAAATAAAGCAAAACTTTCGACTCTATAATCAACTTGGCATGAATTGTTTTTAAAAAAGAAACCAATCCCATATTTTATGATGAATTTTGAGCTTAGATAATTAGAGAACAACAATTATTTCATGATGATCATTTAAATATTACCTTCTCCATTAGATTCCATTCTTGAAGCTGTGTTAACAGTATCTCCAAACAGACAATACCTTGGCATTGTCAGACCGACAACACCAGCGCATACGGGACCTGCGAATACACAATACAAAATAAACATTACAAATGTATCTTCAACTTAAAATGCAGCCTAAATACAAATTACTTTTTTAGATGCACTGTACAAAGAGTTAAATAATATCTAAATATAAGAATGGTGCACGTCACATTTAAATATCACACTGAAAATGATATTTTCCAAAAACCTAAGGAAATTTCCTCAGTCCGAGAAAAACATATCTTAGTTCAAAAACACTTTCACGACTCTGTTTCTAATGTTTTCGGATAATAAATAGCGTTCGAGTTAAGCCATCACCTCCTAGATATCTAGGAGGTGATGGTTAAGCCCTCTCTGAGATACAGATAGCGATCGGTTCACAAATGAGGATCAGAGCGATTTAACTTTTGAGAGAAAATTGTTTATTTAACAACGATTTGTTTCCCGTATCTTTTACTTTTAATCCAGAAAAGCATGACTAAAATTTTGCAATTCTAGGATACCAATAACTAAAATTCCTTTTGATCAGTTACAAACCCTCTCCTTTTCTAAAAGGTTTTTCACATCCAACCTTATTCATAAATATAAAAAAAAATAATTTTAAAAAAGGGAAAAAAATGCTTTAGTTAAGAGTCAGCAGCAGAATCCATATAATTTGGTTTTATCAGGGAATTTTTATGCAAAAGGAGTGATATCTTTTAAAGCCATATTCAATGGCAATTCACAGAATTTGGAAATTGTTTAATCAAAAGAAAATAATCTGCATATACTGCTGGACATTTGAATTGTAACACCAAGCAGGAAAAAAATTTTAACTTATTGTACGTATAAAGCACAGTAGGAAGGATTTTAGGCAGTTTGGCGTAATACAGTGACTGAAATTATTACACACAGCTGCCCCCTTTGAAACGGCGCTAATCCAGTTAGGCATCGAGTCGTACTGAGCTTGGATGTATATACAAGGAAATAATTCGATGGCTCTTCAAGTCTGTGCCATACTTCATCAATCGTAGTGGCGGGAGAGTGGTGACGGTCTAATCTCTGCCATCCATGGCCAGATGTTTTCAATGGGTGAGAGAAAATGGAGAACGTGGTGACCAGAGCAACAGTCGAACATTATTAGTCAAGGGTAGTTCAGACAAGCTTAAATCTGAAAAATGTAACACTGGCTGTTCATATACCAACGTTGTAAAGAGTAGTAATCATGTTGCATCCCTAGTGTCTGCCCATAATATAACGAAAGATGCACAACCCATATGGTGATAAGAAATGCAAGCAGGAAATGTGCGTTTTTCTTGGCGCCTCCAGACATGGATAAATTGATCATGGTGGTCCATGAAGACTTAGGACTCGTCTGGAAAGACGACATGGTCTCATTCCTGTATCCAATTTTGTTATTTGGGCCACCACTGTTCACGCGCGCCTCTATGTTGTAGTGACAAGGAAAACAGAAGTGGTAGACCGTACTGCTCATGACGTTATCGCCCTCTCCATGCGGATACTTGTACTACAAACAAGCCCTAACTCAAGGTCTGTGAGGTGTCTGCACGATCCTAAAACGCGAACCAGATAACTGGTTGGTTCTCCTTGATGTTAATAGCTGGAGTCATTGAAATTATGCAGAGCATTTAGCTTGACCTTCCTGAACCATCAAGTATTTTGATTATGTATCGCCATAATTAGAGTTTCTTACATATTGCGAAGTAAAAGAAAGTACAGAATAAAAATTACATCTTCATTTTGGAACAAAAACTGAATTATTTTTAACCAAATGGAATTTTTTTGCTTTATATTAAAATCTATTTTGCACGTGTGTGTTATACACAATAATATACATATATTTTAAAGAAAATATTTCCGAAAAAAATAATACGGAGAATTTGCATTTTGAATAAGTAATATAACAAAAAAGGTTTTACACATGGAAAGATCAACTCTAAATATGCAAAATTTATGGAACAAACACAAATTTACAGATTTTTCAAAAACTACTTAGTTCTAGAAAAAATTGGTAAAACTAAGAAAAAAACCCTAGTTTCTGTAATCATCCAATTAAATTTGATTTTTCTCTTTAATTTTGCTTGAATTAAAAAAAAACTGATAAGGATTTTAACTACTTCTCTGTGAGTTCTTGTGCTTCTGAAGGCTCACGATTATTTTTGAAACTTTTGCAAACAGAAGACAGCCTCTGAACGATGGACTATAATGGATAGAAGTTGAGGGATTGGAGGCATGTCGAACCCAAGTGGAAGCAGCAAGATGGCTCAATTTTTCTCGAAATGTAGTCTCCAGATTATTCAACAAGGAAATCGAAACGATATCCAGACCAGGTATAAGGTGGTGCCAAAATCACTACGAGCCAAAATGATCGCTACTTCACTTAAACTGTAAGGAACAATAAGGGGCTACTCAATACGAAAATGAGGTTTCTGCTGCTTCTGGTACTTCAGTTTCGAGGTGTATTGTTTACCGATGGATTAATGAGGCATAGCCCTGCTCCAGAAGACCGATGATCTGCATCCATAGGTGGTTACAGGGGAGCCTTCCTGACATGGAATAGACAACATCATCTTTGGATATGTTAGTAATAAGCCAATGTTTTCTTTGTTGGTGTGGTAATTGAGTCTAAACACTGATTCTCAACATTTTCGAATATGGTGAGTACCAAGGACTCAATACCTTTCCTTCAACATCATGAAAATGGTCCACTATTAATGTTAGTGGTGATGGCAGAGAGCACAGAGCTACACATCTTTCAATGAGGCACCTTGGTTACTCTGAAATACAGGGCTGGAGTCATAGAGTTCCGTATGAGGATTTTCAGAGAGGCAGGTGAAGGTTGCCTTTTTTATATGACAACAATATTCTACAAAGGGCTCGGCTAATCAATGAATACTTCGAGTGAGAATATTTGAAGGATTTATTGACTAGCCAGATTTCCAGACCTGTATCCCATGATGCATGCCTGATGTGCTCTTGACGAATCAATTGCAGCTCCTTCCCATAACAATCTCAAATATAAGATTTTCCTTGGTGGGGGGGATGGAATTAATTATTACAAAGCCCATTCGAATTCACAGTGATGGCTGTATTGATGTCAGGGTTGATCATACCCTATATTTTAAATCTTTAACGATTGCCCTCTTGCTACATTATTTTTGGACTATTATATTTTTATGAGTATAATTGATGGGCATACGCGAGTTCCATTATTTTTTTTTATTTATCATCCTTTATTAATACTTTAAAGTATTTTCATACAACATTTCACTTAAATTGGTTCAGTAGCTTTTGAAGAAATCATCGAACAATATTCGTTTCTTAACTTTTTCACAACAGCTTAATAGGGGTTTAACAGAATTAATCATTTTCATTTTTAGTAAGGACAACTGCATCTTTATTTAAGACCCTTAAGGAGAAATTAAAATTAAAATTTTGAAGTAAAGACTGAATATACATATAGGAAATGAACATAATGCTTATGTTAAAATAAAAAAAAAGGATTCTGTGATTTGAAATTTATTTTTGCCATTGTGTTTGTTACATATGTGAAAATTAACGAAAAAAAATCAAGAATATATAAAAACAAATTGCTTTCTAAGAATATTCATATACTATACGCCCTAGAGTAGAGTATATACTACTATTTTTAGAGTATGTATTGTAGCTTTATTACTGTAACTTTTATAACTTATAAGCGAGATAAAAACCCTCAAATTACAATCAAGTCACTTTTCTCTAGATAAAGTTATATTTACTATTGAGAAATAATCGCTTCACATTTAATGAGATGATCAAATAATTACTTCAATCTTGAACTACGCGAATAAATCATTGCATTTCAGAATAATTTATTACCTCTGAATGAAGATTTCTCCAAACAGACTCACCGATTCGCTTTCCCAAAGAGAGGAGGTCTATTAATGCAGTAAATATGGAAATGAAGTTGACGCAGGGAGTTTACTTTGCTTAAATTAAACATTTCCTTCACTTAACACACTGAATCATTTCAAGCTAAAATGTTTGTTTAATGCCGTAAATCACCTTTTCATTGCCGCCCATCCGATGTAGTAGTTAGTAAAGCTGACAGTGGTGCCGTAGGGCCTGGGTTCGAATCCCGGAGAAGGCCTGGATGTTTGTAAATATTTAGTGCGTTTGCAGCATGGGGGTACTCTAAATAGCCGCCGAGTCGCATGTCCTCTCGTAAGGTTGGTGGAAGGGGAAGAGAGGTGAGAGGCCTCTGACCACCCCCAGGGTGTTCTCCCTCAAAATTGGGGCGGAACCATGCCAAATTGTACTGTCACTTGCATGGTGCTCAAAGCTAAGGGTATCGACAGGCGTAAAAATCTAGCTCTTAGCCATGATGAATTTCATGGACCTTGATCTGATGTTACTGTCGATCAGGTGGCATAAGTAACAACAACGTCTTTTCTTTAATTCATTGACTTTAATAAGAAGTCCCAGAACGTACTGAAATCAACAAACATGAACCGTCCTTCCTCTTTCTTTGATGCTAGAAAATTACTTTTTATCTATATAGAGATTGTTGTTCAAATTTGATTTAATACTGTGAATACAATATTATTTAAATTTTGTACTCTATATACTTAGTATAAATTTGCATATGAATTAAAATGCATAAAAATTCTTTCGGAAGGTTTTTCGAAATACCAGTTTAAATATCAACAAAAAAGATTGAAATCAAATTTTACACACACACATTATATTCCCAAAATGCTTTCAAATCTCTACAAAGATTTCTGTTAAAAGAAAAAAAATTGTGTTTTTATTATCAATATTCTGTTGCCTTTCTGAGAAAACTTTTACAAATCATTCCAAAACATAAACTTTTACAGCGGTAAAATCACGCTATTATATGACAAAAAGTAACTTAATATAAATGATCCCAACTACCACTATGATTCAAATTATGTATGATGTGAGAAGTCAGTTGATTTTTTTCGAGCAAAATATAATGGGGATAACAATAAACTTTGATAAATATGACTTTAAAGAATCAAATGTATCCTATAAAATCTTTATTCTTATTTTTGCTGATATTTTATGACAACTTATACTTAAAAATGAATCCTGGAAACCTTTTTTAAACGAATCTGTGTGATTTTCTGAAAAATGCATAGATGACATTTGCTTGCATCTTTCTGAAATTTACTATATACAGTGGTATTCAAAATTAAGAAAGTGCTTAGATCTTGTGGATTATCTCTATAACTACCGGGTAGGTTTTAATCAAATTTAGTATGCATATAGGGCTGATGTAATGCAAAAAATAACCATTCAACAGCTAAAATACACAGGTAGGATTGTGCGTAACACTAATCAAGGAAGGTATGAAACAGCAGTTGCAGAACATTTTTTTTTCATCCAATGGGCTGCAGATTGATATTTTTACCATTGCAGACCTAGTACATCCCCAAGAGCTGGTATCACTCTTTAGTGCGGTGCCGTATAGGCGGATACCAATCGCCGTAGGTAATTTTGACTCCCAGTTTCCTCCACAGAGGGAGGCACCTGATCTCTGACGATGCGAACTTGCAGAACATAGCAACAGCAAAAAAATGGTCCCCTCTTTCAGATAGAGTTCTCATACAGTGATTGTGTACTGGAAATAAGGGAATTCATGAGTTTCTGTGGTAGTTAATCTCACTCGTACATCAACTCTGTCTTCAGGCCTTGGATGGTTCTCGGAGGGGTTTTGCGAGTTTCGATTGCCCTCCTTAGAGCTTCACAGGGATGCTCTATGGGGATGAGGTCTGGAGATCAATCTGGTCAATCCATTCGGCATATATCCTCACTTTCCAGAAATTCGTCGACTTGATAAGCTCTATGTGTCATGTGTGAGCTCGCGTTGTCATCCATTAAAACAAAATCAGGGTCAACTGCAATCATGAAATGGCGAACATGGGCTCCAAGACCTCATCCATGTACCTTACAGCAGTCACTGTGCGGTTTTCAAAGACACGGATGTGTGTGCGGCCTTCCATTGTGATGCCTGCCCTGACCATCAATCCTCCGCAGCCACAATGGTCGATTTCTTGGACATTGGAAGAGAGGTAGTATTTCTTGGTTCACTCCATATGAAAGCACAGCGAGAATATATGGTCAGAACCAGAGACCCGCCCCCTGCCCTCCAATGTCCGAGAAATCGACCCTTACGCCAGTGGAAATTTAATGGGGAAAAATTTAGTTGGTTTTTTAAAACATAAAGATTAGTTTTTGATTTTAAAAGGCATACCGAATTTCGTTTAATGTATTGATAGCACTGGAAACAAAATTATCAAAGCATTTTTCACAGTAGAAAAAACAACAAACCTTAGCATTTTAAATAAAGATAAACAAGTTATTTTTTTTCCTGAGATAAATCAATTGAAAGTTTTTGTTTGCCATAGGAATGTGAATGAAAACGAATATAAAAGTAATCTCTGGTTAACTCTGTTTTCCCCCCTTCAAATTAGAGTTTTAAAATTTTGGGAGATTATAGATAAATGTATAACAAATAATATTTGATTTTCTTACCGCTTTTGTAAATTAAATCATACTATGTCCCTTAACAAATTTATTTAGTTTTATTCTGCAACTGCTGTTTCATACTTTCCGAATTGGATGAGTGTTACGCACGATCATGCGCATGTGTTTTAACTCTTGAATGGTTATTTTTTTTCTTTATATCAATCCTATATTCCTACCAAATTTCATTAAAATCTGTTGAGTAGTTCTGGAGATAATTGGCTAAATCTAAAAATATTCTTCATTATGAACACCAGTGTATTACAAAAAATTTGGACTAAAAATTCATGATCAACATATTTACTCTTTTTTTTGTGATTGAAAATGCTATTTAAATATTAAAACAGAGTAACAAAATACTTTTATGTATTGGTAAAAACAAGGTAACCACATAAACTGAACTTTATGACCTTACATAAATATAAGATTTTCAATCTATTTTATTATTTAAATGTTCTTGTCAGTTATGAACTACTGAGAAATTTTTATTCTTTTACATTCAATATGAATTTTTACCTATTCTTAAACTTCACCGATTCTGAAACTGATCAGGAGAATTAACTGTTTCTTTAACTGTTTCTTTTTGATTCAACAGGATCAAATGCTAATGGAAACTAATACAAGTTGTTTCGAAACATTTAAAGAACTTTTCATTGCTTTGATATGAAGCAAACAATTCACGAGAAAAATAATCTTAATTATTTTCTCAAAATTAAATTGAATTGCAATAGAGTGAATTGAAATATTTGAGTCCAAAAGTTTGTATACCATTCGAGAAATCAAAATTTCCTAAAGAAAGACACAGCTAAAAGATATATTGAACTGTTTCTTCCATGCTTTAACGGCGAATTCACTTGACAAACATGGTCTTTAAAAAAGGTTTTTGTAGAAAATTTTTACGGTTTTTTACATTCCTAAAAATAAGAACGCTTTATAGATCAAATGTATTTAAGATTATAAATTAAAATTAGGATTCATTATCCCTGTATTATATTAAAACCTCAAAAGCGTTTGCTGTGAAATATAATGTTTTTTCTTTTTAACAAGATAATTTTGTTACATCATATGTTATTTAAAAAAAAATTCTTTGAGTTAAATTTTATCTCTCACACATATGTTCAGAACAAAAAGTTTTCCAAGATAACATTTTTCAAAATTCTTTTTTAACTGGTAAAAGTTTTTCAGAGTGTAGTCCTGCACAAAAGAAGTAGACTTGCTCTTAAGTGAATTACGCACATCGTATCTGTCCACAAATCCAGAAGTATGTAACTGAATTTATGGCAGGGTAATCCACAGATACAAATGCAGAGAATAAAAAAGTGCCGAGGATAGAAATAATGAATACACATAGAACTAGATAAAAAATATTTGACAGAATAATTTCGGAATTGAGCCACATTTTTTTTCGAATTTGTAAAAAACTATTCCTTAAACTACTATAAAATTATCACACACACATATGTATATATATACATGTAGATTGAAGTAATTGTAATGTAACATTAAATAAATCTCTTATATGCCCCCCATATTTTATGTAACTTTTTTATTACATAAATGGATGGATAAAATAAAATTTTTATATTAGGATCTGGGTAGAAATGATACCTAGAAAGTGCTTTTACCCCAATTGCCGGATCACATTTGCTACGCTGTCGAAGTTTTTGAGAGCTATTTCTTAGAATATATAAGATGTTTTATTCATTTTATTTCTATAAAAGGAACGACGATGAGTCGATTTAAAGTACACACTAAATCCTCAACACAGTTTTTATTAGAATTAAATCCAGTATAAAATGAGGTTAGAGTGAAAAATATGAAGTCAAATAGATAAATCACAAATATTGAATCAGTTTTCAATGCAAACATCCACTTAACATTTAAAAAATTCAACACCGGACATCAATAGGAATCCACGCATAGATGACACCGCAGATAGACATTCAAAGTAAAAGCGAAGATCTACAATTGGCAATCTTATTGGTACATCGTTCATATAAAAAAATGCATTTTTTTCCAAGATAAGTGTTGTTATTAATGGATGAAAAAATTCAAGTTATGTTTTGCAGCAAAAATTTAACACGTATAAGAATATTATCTTCAGCTCTGAATTACGAACTCAAGTGGAAAGCGTATAAATTAAGGCCTGTAGCGGGACAATGAAAATAGTTAAGGATTTTTGTTAGTGGCGAACGTTTAGTGAGACCTAAGTATGCCTCCACGATGAAATAAAGAGAAATTCCAACTACTTATGGAGTTTGAACGGTGTAAGATTATCAGCCTCCGAGAAGGAGGATTTTCCTATCGCGCAATAGGAGTTCGTGTGCAGCGGAGCAGTTCCACAGTGATGCGAGTTTGGAAGCAGTGGACAGACGAGCACCGAACAACTCGAAAAACTGGCAATGGACAACGAAAGGTGACGTCAGTGCGCGACGATCAATACCTGCTTCGTATGGCGGTGAATGACCGTACAGCTTCCTCCAGGCAGTTGGCAGGATGTTGCTACAGGTGTACGGCTTCGTCAACTTCTGCTGCACTGGGGATTGCGTGTAAGGGTGCCTTTATACAGGATTTCCCTCACGGCAAATCATCGACGGCTGCGTCTCCAATGGGCTTATGAGCACAGAGCCTGGCAAGCTAACAGGCACAAAGTTGTTTTTTCAGATGAATCCCGATTCAATTTGTGGGACCATGATGGCCGCATTCGTGTTAGACGCTATGTCGATGAACGCTGCCTTCCAGAGCGCGTTATCGGACGACATAGGGGCATAAAACTCAGAGTTATGGTTTGGGGTGAGATTTCGTATCATGGACGATCCAATTTGCTACGAATTGAGGCTTTAATAGCAACAGGTACGTCTGTGAAGCGCTACAGCCCGAAGTCGTTCCCTTCCTTCAAGGCATCCCTGGTGCTATCTTTCAGCAGGATAATGCACGCCCACATGTTGCAAAGACTGTTCGAGGTTTCTGTTCAGCCCAACACATGCAACTTCTTCCTTGGCCTGCTTATTCGCCGGATATGTCGCCTATTGAGCACGCGTGGGATTTGGTTGGTCGACGTCTCGCTCGTGATCCGCGTCCTGTAGCTTCAAAAGACGAACTTGTGGAAAAGAAATATATAATTCTCTTTCACAAGCAAACATTCAAAATCTGTTTGACTCCATGCCACGTCGTATAGCAGCACTTATTGCAGCGCGTGGTGGCTGCATCAAATACTGATTTCGGGCACTTAATATTGTTTTTTGCTTTGAAAATTTCGTCATTTATTTGTACTCGTACAAGTCGTTTGTGCATTGAATTTAATTTAATTCTGATGATTCATTCATGGTGTTGCATTTTTTACAAACAGCAGTATTTATATATATATATATATGCATGAAACACGCAATTGTTCTTGAGGCACATCGCATTAATCTCTTTCATGAAACCTTTCGTGCGGTATGCTCATCAGGTTATGTGTTTTAAAAGAACAAAGGTGCAGGTTTAGAGCAAACAAAAGGAACTCACCAGTGTGTATGCCGATCCTTAGTTTGAGTTTCTGGTTGGGCTTGTGTCTAATCTTGAAGGTCTTGATGGATTCCAACAATTCCAGTGCCATGAAAGCGATCTCTCCCGCGTGGTTGTCTCCGTTGCGAATGGGCAAACCACTGACCACCATGTACGCGTCGCCGATGGTCTCCACCTTGTACACGTCGTAGTGGCTGATGATGTCATCGAACACTGTGTACAGGTCGTTCAAGAACGTCACCACCTGGAAAAAGTGGGACATCGAATAGATAGAATTAAAACATGGAAAATATATAGCATCAAATATTAGATTGACATATTAAATCTAAATATCTAAAACGATCAGCCTACAGAATTAATCACACTTCGTTTGAATTCGAAATTCCATTTTTAAAAATCAATGAAAACTCTTCTGTGCAAATAGACTTCCTTTTACAATATATAGTATTTAGATGCAAATATTTTATTTCGTTTTAATGAAAAAAAATCAGTAGAGAGTAAAATAAACTAAAACGAGGGAAATATGAATTAACGTGGAAAATAAATTAAATAAACCTGAACACAGTATTAAATTGTTTGATGTTTTTTAAAAAAATCAAACAATTAAACAACAAGGAATAGAATATATTGTATAGGTGTCAGACAGCAATATTTATACATACAACAGGAGCGTTTTCATGAAAAAGAGCTTGTACTATACAAAAAACAGTGATTCTAATGTAAAATATAGATAAAAAAATATACCGCTGCCAAATGTGACATTTATGTCAAGATATGTTTTTATCGTATATCCGCACCCAAGAGAAAACAGACAGCCATTCAGAAAAAAAATAAATAAGATCTCAAGAAAATGTTGTAGAAGAATTTGATGAAGCAAGAAATGTTGCCATGGATCAAACATTAACTTGACACTTTTATATAAACACTCTACGTGATTTATTTTGCATTCGTAATAAAATATGAATATTACATCTGACAGCAAAGTCTCTACGAAATAGATGAAAAACATGTTATGTGTTCCTGTTTATGTTCTTAGAGCATTCTCAAATCGTTGCGTTTGACATTTACGATTCTCTATTTTGACTTTTGGAATATTATAGAAAGAAAGACAACTAGCATTTTTTCTTCAGGATTCGAGTACATATAATAAAATAGTATAAAAAGCAGCAGACTTTAGGCAAACATGTTCTTGAAAAAGATTCGAATAAAAATATAACCTAGCACAGTACAACTTTTCTCCTTTTAAGTAAACGAAAACAAAATTTCATATTTCATCAGGACATTTCAAGCATCTGCCTTCATCGAGGGATAACATCTGATGGAATATTTAGTTCCACTGCAGAGTAAAATAAAATAGAGAGAAAAAGGGAATGAAACCTTACATTTTTGCTCTTGGAAGCACCTTGTCGTATTAAGAATTCTTCTGTTTCGAAAATGTTCAGTGACATAATTCACCAAATTCGAAACAAATAATTCAATAAAGTTCCTCTTATACATTGTTGTTTTATTATTATTGTGGTTGGGAAAAAATATCAAATTACTAAACAGCAGTAACACATGGATAGATGCTCTATCTACACTATTAAAAATTCGTAAGTAAACACACAAACGTATATACACAAACAAACGTACTATCTATGTGAGGCTATTTTCTCAGGAAACGCTGGAAGCGGAAACTCGCCAAAGGTACCAAAAGAAGAAAAATTATCCGAAGAATCAATTTTGATCATTTAAATTCCGAAATTTCAATAGGTTGAAATATATTAATTAAAAAAGTTAAAAAGTACAATTCTTCAGCCACTGTAAGCAGTCAAAGACGCTGAAAAAATGTAGGGGAAAGATTTTCGAAATTTTCGTTCTTTTTATAAAATTGCCATCTTTCCTTCCATAGAGAAATAAAACAAAGAATAATTCCGGAATCAAACCCTGTTTATTTCGCCAGAACACGGAATAATTTTTATTTTTACAAAATAACGATATTTTGCATTTTTTCTGATCTTTTATAAATGAATAAATTTTGAAGCATTTTTATGAAAATAATTTTTTAATTGCTCGGTATCTCTTTCTAATTCTTGCGAACGTACTAAAAAACTACTTTGCTCTTTTAGGATCAATGATTAAAAAATTAGATTTCAAAAAGTTTTTTTAATGATTTTTTAAAAAAATACATGTAATTTAAACTAAAAAATTAATAACTTTGCTATTTATGAAAATAATTACACGCAACTTTTTTCTTGCCTATAAAAATTGATATGATAGAAGGCTGAAAAATTTGAGTTAAAATTATGAATTAAAAAAAGTTTTTGTATTTTTCGTCTAATAGACTTTTTTTGAGAATCTATTTATATAATACTTTTTTTACATTTTTTGTTTAAAATTTAATTTTGTTTGTTATCGATGTGTGAAATTTGGAAATTTTAACTTAAAATCTATGCCTTCAAAAAATGAAAACGTTAAAAACACATTCGAAAATTACATTTATACAAAGCGAATGGCGTACTTGGCGTCGAAAACCGGTTTCCAGTCAAATGGAAATTTCATGACGTTGTTGTTCCGACTTTCAGAATTCTATCACATCCCCAGAATCCGTAATTTAATTTTTCTCTTGGCAAATTATATTCCCAGAACAAGTTCTCATCGTCAGAGCTCAGGTACCTTCCTCTGGGATGGAAATTGGGTGTCAAAATTACTGGCGGCAATTGGTATCGCCTACATGGTGCCGCACTAAAAAGGGATAAAAGCCCCTGGGGAATGTACTAGGTCAGAAAATGGTAAAATACTACTCTGCAGCCTCATTGGAAAAAAATTGAATCCGTGACGTAATGCTGTATAGCAGTTCTTCCCAACATTTTTATCATCCGGACCGGTCAGCATTTGATAATTTTACGGTGGCACGCTGAGGGTAGGACGTTGACTATTTATATTTTAGATTGTTTTGATTTTATAATTTAATTGTATTTAAACATGCCTTCATAATAAAATTCAGTTGCACCAAAAAATAATTATAAAATGATTTTACATAAAATATAAAGTGATTTCCATGGAAAATGGCCCAAACACGTGAAAAATACACTCCAGTCAATATAATGGAACTAATTTAATGCTCATTGAGTGGCTCGATACCCTTTGATCCATGGACCAGGGATTGGGGACCACTGTTTTATGGTACTGACGCCTTCTTTAACAGGTTAAATGAGTTTACTTTTATTTTCCGCAAACATCACATCATAGCTATTCAGCAACCAATAGTCCCTGGGTTCCTTCTTAGTAGTCATTTTAGCATACTGTATATCAGTAATGAACTTCTAGTAAGTAATTTCAGTTAAGAAACCCCCCTCCCCCTTTTTTGTCGCATCAACTCGAATTTTGGGCAACTAGCCGTCAAATAGTTGCTTCATGTCTATGGACCATGGGTCGGCAACCTTTTAGCTGTTGAGTGTCAAACCAATCTACCAATATGATTCAACGAACCACACAGCAGAGCATTTTTGAAACAATTCAAAAATTTACAAATTTGTTGAGTAGTGCAAAGTGCCAATGAGAATTGTACCGCGTGCCACATAGGTTGCCGACCCTCAGTATTTTGACGTTTCCCAACACTAACAGATTCTGAGCACTCGTTAAAAGTTTTATGTCTTGTCAATTGACAATATTCGAAAGGAATCTATTTCATACTTTGCCGGTTTCTCATTAAGCATTCTATAGAATGCCTAGGCAATGTGGGAAATAGGAATCATTTCATACATTGCCGGCTAGGTTTAAGCATTCTATAGAATACCGAATTTTATACTTTACCGGTAACATGTATATTGTGTTTATTTGTATGAAAAGGTCCTCTACTGTAGAGAGGGGGGGGGGGGCGAAATGAAATTCCAATCAACGACCTGTTTCAAGCCCATAGCAACGCTTATCGGTGTGGGGTGGTTGACCCCACTTATAACAAAAAATGACCCTCCTTCTCAAAACAACAAACGGACTGCCCCTCTCCGGTCTTTTTTCATTTGTTAGATTAAATCTTAACTCTCATTTGCGCATAAGAAATGTGTTAGCTTCGTGATGATATTCACACGGTATATATTTAATTCCAAAGCTCAATCTGCCGCGGTCAGTAACCGGAAGCGTGACCTATTCGGTTCACTTTTGTGTTTGATCATTTTTCTATCTCGCATTTCGGCCACCAGATGGAGGCACGATTTTAACTTTGTGTCTTTTAAATTTGCTCCTATCCAAGCTCTCATTTGAATTAATTTTCCCTCGATTTTTTTTTTTATAGTTTTTTGTCTTGTAAACGATTTCAAACGCATTTTTATTTTCTTCTCGTGAGCTGACACACCGTTCGTTAGCGGTACCCATCTCAATCATTTCCCAACACCATCTTTTTTAAAGGGCATTTGTGCAAGTTGGTTCCATTTTAATTCTTTAATTTTCATTACTCCCAATAGTTTAATTATATTTGCTATGGAATTCTTACAACGTAAAGTAGAAAGAATCTCCTTTCGCTCAACGAATCACTGAGCGTGCCATTTGTTTTCCACGCCCTCTAACAGCCTGAGAGGTCCTGTCCACTCAGAGTTCCGGGAGGCTTTGTCCGCCCGGAAAAACTCTGTTGAGTCTCTTCTCACCATTGTAAGCGAACGGCGTCCGCCCATCAACAAATTTCACAATTCAAAATTTTCCATTCCTTTAACTTTATACAACCACAATTTATGTATTTTAATTTGAATAATTCTGACGAGGAGGTACATCCCTTTTTGGGATAGGAACTCCGTAAGTTACACGCCGTTTGCCACCCCTTTTAGCTACCGGAAACTGAGCGAACCACTATCTATATTGCTGCTGGACCACTTGCATTCGTTGTAACTTCTTTGCTCAAAAATTCCTGATAAACCACAGCTTGGGTTTCGATTGATCATTTTATTAATATTTTGCAATTAAATGTAAATCATTCGTGGGCCGCGCACCTTCAGGCCTTCGTGGTTGCAGAAGATCTTGGCCCCTATATTTTATTAATTCAAGACCCTTATATTAACTGTAATAAACCTCTGAACCCTCCTGGAGGACCCAATAAATTCTTCTCTTTAGATAATAGGTGTCTAACTTTTTTAATAGGGTAATTTCTCCAGATTTCTTTAATAATACTCAATCTACCATTGCTATTTCAATTTTAAAAACTATTCCATTCTTCTAATCAATATCTACTTTCCCACCTCGTGATGATTTCAATAGTTTAATTGATGAACTTTTAATTTACAATAGTATAGAACAAAACTGTCTTTTGATCGGGGATTTCAATGCGAGATCACCAATCTGGGGTTACAATTATATTGATGTTCGAGGGGGGGGACTTATCAATTGATTTTATCTTACAGAACAATCTCCATATTTGTAATATACCGAAGTTTCCTCACCTTTGAGGCTCACTCCGGCACAGGATATCCTGATATCACCCTTATATCTAACAACATCTACTATTTAATAAATAAATGGGAGGTTCTGGGTCAGGAATCTCTTAGTAACCACCGGTTTATTGGTCTGCGGCTCCGTGGCGATTTACCAGTTTCAGACTTTTATCTTAAAACCAAATATGGGCCCCAAAAGTTTCATAGTCTTTTTAAAGATCATTATGATGAAATGAACAATAGGGCAGATACTATGAGTAATGCTGATCAGCCGGAAAGATTTATAACATGCGAGGTCGTCTACTTTAAAAACATTTCATAAGCGGCGAATCCTTCCTGCTCGCACCTTTACCTGGTGGAATTCTAACTTAAAAATCAATAGGAACAAAACTAATGCATTTGAAAGAAAATTGCAGTGTTTAATTAGAAAGAGTTTTTCTATCAATGAAATAGAGGCTTTTAAAATTTTATATAAAAAGCAAAAATCTTTCTATAAAAAAAACTGATTATTCAAACCAAACAGGAAGCCTGGTGGAATTATTGCCGATTCAATACTGAAAGGTATGGTTTAAATTTTAAAGTCGCTTTTGGTAAGGATATTAATTATTATTTCAATGCTATAGATATTTCTTTCCCAGACTCGCCTAATGCAACTCCAAAAGAGAAAAATTGAAAAAAAAATTATGTACTCTACCCCACTTCTCCCCCATTGCCATTGACTTTAAAAACTGCTTACCACCCGAAGATATAATCCCTGAGGAGGTGGATATTGTTTTTCGGCATTTAAAGGCGGCAAGGCCCTTGCGTTCGATCATATAGATTATAATATTTGGAAAACTAGCTTATTCTAACTATCCATATGTATTTATAAAAATTATTAATCTTTGTATTAAGTTTTCTTATTTCCCTAATATATCTTTAAAAAAATTCTAAATTAAAGCTTTTATTAAAACCTGGTAAGAGGACCCATCTTCATTTAATTCGTATCGGCCGATTTCTTTGTTACCTACCCTCGGGAAAATTATTGCCCATGTTTTTGCTAATAGGCTTCACACTTGGTTAATTAATCATAACATTATTTACAAAAATCAATTTGGCTTTAGAGAATACTGCAATTGCGAAGATGCCATTAGCAATTTAATTACTATTATTAAAACTAACAGGGTTTCTGGCCACACATCTTTAGTCCTTATTGACATTAAAAGTGCGTTTCACTATAAATTTGCCAATATTATTTCAAATTTTCTACAACTACAATATCCGCTTTATTTTTAAAAATTTATTTATTCCTATTTGGTTAATCAGTTTATTGTTTTTTGTAATCCTAATTTTTTGATTAAACATCCAATTAATCAAGGCTGTCCTCAGGGTTCCATTCTTGGCTATACCTTGTGGATTATTTATTTCAATCCAGTCTTAGACCTTAACTCGGAAAATTTTTTAATTCAAGATTTTGCAGACAACCTTGCTGTTGTTACCACGGGTAAGGCCCGAAGGACTATGGAAATTGAAACCAATTTAATTCTGAAATCTCTAATAAACTCAAAAATCTTAAACTTGTTATTTCTCCTGAAAAAACTTACCCAGTCGCATTCAGGCGTACAGCTCATGGTGGTACTGTGTTTCGTAGGAAACCTTTTAAAATCAATAATGTTACTATAGAAGTAGCCGACTCTATAAAATATCTTGGGCTTATTATTGACAATTGGCTCTCTTGGTTCCCTCATAATAATATTTTAAAAAGAGAATTTATCAATTGCCTTTTCAGTTTAATAGAATTTTGTTTTTTCCAAATCTAACTTTAAAAATTTTAAATTGTGTTACTTTACGTGATTGAACCCATCATTATCTATGGTGCAGGAATTTGGGATGGCTCGCTCCCATCTATTTATACTTTTCCAGCAATATACTGCAGCTTCCTGGTTTAACTCTAGGTGAACAATATGAGTATACTTTGAGGTTAATTTCTTGTTTCTATTTAGTAAATAAGATATCTCCAATAAAATTCAAAAATTTCTCTCCCCCCCCCATATATTTTTCTCTCTCCCTTTATTTATTTATTTTACATCGCTGCTTTCTTCCTTTAGTTTGCTTAAAAAATGGGGGAGGAGATCTCTAAAAAGTAATTCTCCTTCCGATACGGAATCATTTCTTTTTCCTTAAACTAAAGGACAAATTAAGGGGGGGGGGCGAAAATATCACCAGGAACTGGTGGCGTAAACTGAAAATATGATTAGAAAGAAACATTTTATTATTATTATCTATGTTTCCTGTCTTATTTTTTGGTCTTTATGGCGCATTTGTTTTGGATAATTTTATTACTTTTTAATGTATTTGAGAAAGTTGGAATATGTGTATTTTTTCTTCTATCTTACCCCTTTTGTTTTATTTTTTATATTATTTTATTTGCTTTGTATATTTGTATATTGTTCACCTTACCTGTATGTATATCGTGCTGTTACCTTTAAATTTTTATTTCGTTTTTTTACTGTATTCTGCTGCTTAAAATGTAAACTGATTTTTTTCAATAAAGACTGGACGTGGGGGTGGCTGTTTCCCGAGGGATCGGTTTGTAGCTCTAAACCCTCTTCGGGTGAGCTCAGTTCCTTTGGGCATTCTACCAATAGCTGTCGTGTAGCTTTATAATACGACGTTAATATCCCTCTTTCACTCACTCTATCACGCTCAAAACTTACACACAGCATCAAAGAGAGATCTTTTAACAGATCCAACGTGCATCAGCCCCCTTTTACAAGGCTGAATCTCTCTACAAAAACATTAAATATAGTGCAACATATACGTGAGGAGTGATTATTTCGCGTTCTTTAATCTTATGTCCTGAGAAATCTTCACTATTTGTTTGTTCTTATTAAAACATCTTTTTAAAAAATACTACTGTTGCCAATCAACAAAACACAATAATTATGGCCTCATTATTCATGACACATAAATATTTTAAATCGATGTATCCTGCACTTCATCAATCTGTACATAAATTCTATTCACACTTATAATCCAGAAAAAAAGCCTTTTTAATACACAGATTACTTTATATAATTATTTTTACACATTTTCTGTTGTATAAAAATATTATTAAGTATTTTTTTTAAACTTTTGAAGCTTTTGAGGACATTGCATTTTTTTTCACCCCTCATGTGTGTTCGGGGTCTTGGTGCATCCCGAAATTTTCGAATAACTAGAAACAAAGATGGAAGATAATAACACTCGTCCATCGATCGTTACCTTCCACTGTGTGACTTGAGTTTACACAATGTTCTGCTTAATTAACTAAAAAGATATGCACCATTTCGCTCCATCACAATAATAAATCTTATAGAAAGAAGGAAAAATTGATCAGCGCCGCGACAGGTGTTTGGCAGCTGCAGAAAGTCACCAGGAGATCTCTAAAGTTAAACCCCAACATTTTATGTCCGAGTTCGGATCATTAACACTTATTTCATTCGGTGGCGGAAAGACCGTAATTAATATCGAGGAACGCTTGAATGGTGCGTAATATATTAATCTCTTCCGCCACAAATGACATCCAATTAGTCAGCCACCCCAAAGCAGAGTGATGGCTGAGGTAAGAGATTTTTCTTGTTCCGTGTGGGAGGGGGGGGGTATTGTTTAACCGCCCGCAACCATGCCAGCGTGAGTAACACGATAATAACTGGGGGGGGGGAGACTTTTTCCGGGGAAAGGTTTTCCTGACGGGATAATTTCGTTTACAAAGACTGCGGAGACTGATGGGATAATATCTGTGGATCCGGTTAAGGAACCAATTTGTTTGTCTTATAACACTTCTCCGGGAGTAGAAATGAGTGAGTGATGGATACAATTTTAAGAAAATTGGAAAGGAAAGAGGTATTAAATTCAGATGCAATTTCGGTCAAGAAAGTGACGCAGTAGACGGGTTCTGAAATAAATTTTTGGCAAGAAATTTATAAATGTTACATAATAAAGCAAACTCTTGTGTACGTAGTTGCACAATATCAAAACTACATTAACTGCAAACATTATCTAAGGAATAAATGTGATTACAGTTTTTTAAAAAATGCTAAGAAATTTTTCTAATGTAATTATTTAAAGAATACCTTTAATCACTTTTTGTACCTTAGCCATTTTTCGTCAAAGCCAGTCATAGCAATCATTCAGTGATTAACAGTCAAACAAAACTTATATAAAAAAAAATGACAAACTTTGATATTCAAGTAAAAATTCGGGGAAAATGCTAGGGTAATGAATACAATGGATCGATGATATTTTCTCAAGTCTTTTCTTTTAAGACTAATTGAAATTGTTTAAAGAAAAATGATCATTTATGCAGTTGTGTTATGAAATGAATCACAAAACTTAGGCCGCACGTTTTACCCAATCTAAAAATGTATACTGCCTAAGTGCAGAAATGGGCTTCCTCGACCATTTCATCTTTTGAAATTTAGCAAAAGATGGTAGATCTAATATACAAAATTCTCCTGTCGCAGTGTTTGTAACCAAACTCCTCCGAAATGGCTAGACCGATTCTTTTTGAAATTTTGTACGTATATTCAGTAGGTCTGAGAATAAATAGGACGTAAACTATTTTTCATTCCAATACTGCAATTAGTTAAAATTTTTTATTAGAAACCTTAAAACGTGCAATTGTTTTACCCTGCGTGTTGTTTATTTCTCTTGGCGTCGAAAATCGGTTTCATGCCAGATGTGACTTTTCTCTGTTCAACCGTCCAAATCACCCTGCCCATAAGTTACACTAGCAAAAGGGCTACAACAAATAAAAAATCATCAAATTTGGCGAGTGAAAAGTTTATTTTTTTATTTTTTTGTACATATCTTAAATTCAAAAATTCATATATTGCATCCGTTTATAAAACAAAAATATCAAAAATATTTGTGAAAAACTTAATCGCTTTTACTTCGTTATCATTATTTCAAATAAATGACATGAGATCAGTTATTGCCATTTTGCTCAAGATAGTTCTCACTCTCAGTTAATTAAGTGATCTCACATAAATCAATAGTTTTCAAAAAGTGTCCCATGCTCCCGCCAACAACAACTATTGTGTTACCTGTATAAACCATTTCTGAATATTTTCAGACATTTATGAGCTCTTATTTATTATTTATTAGTTAATTTATTATTAAACGACAGTTAATAAAACTGTAATACTCAGTGCACGCAAATTTTTCGGGAATCATTTTCAATTAAAAGATAAATATATACGTATTTTATAATTGTGAAAGGTATAGGTAAAATAATAAAAGGACAGATACATTATCAATATACTGCTTTCTAGCATTAAATACTTCAATTTGATCTATTTTTGTATTTTGTACAGTGAACAGTGTCAGCCAGATGCAAAGGGTCTGATTTGGACCGTCGAACGACTAAATCTACAACCATGCGAAATCGAAGAGCTCAAAGAACAGGCGAACAAATCCAACAGGATAATGAAGATATGAGTGTGAACATGGCGCAGTTGCGTGAATCGCAATCACAAGAGGCACGAGTTGAACAAAATCAACAAAGACGATTAGAACAAAGACAAGCGTGTCGATTCGTATTTGACAAAAGCAGAAAAAATGACCAACAACGCCAGCAACTACATCGAGCATTTACATCAGATTCATTCCGTCATCTAGCATTCGAGTATGAGCCCGATGTTAAATATTACACTCATTCGAATGTGGAAATTGGTGCTATGAACAAGGAATGTCCGCATTGTAATGCGCTTAAATTAAAAAGTTATCCAGCTGGCATGTATTGCGCATCAGGAAAAGTGCAACTACCAGAACTTGAAACACCACCTGGACCATTGTCACATCAATCCACGTTCAACGTGCGCTAATGAGATCAACGCTTGCTTGAAATCATCGCCAATGTTGCGCAATGTTCGAAAAAGTACAGCTGAAAGTAAATATGCGCGTTCAAATGCTTCAAGATCCATCCGCTGAAACATTCTCAAAAAAAAAAAAAAATTTAGATATCGGCGATGGAAAAGTAACTGCACATGAAAATACTGGATGCATAAAATTGCTGACCGATTTCTGCACAATCATTTACTCTCAAAATACTCTCATTGAGATTTTTCCCGATATACACATACAATACTTGAATCATAAGTAGCTGGCAGAAAGAGCAATTTTGGCATCAAAAAAATGTAGACGTCAACGCTTTGAATTTCAAGATACAACAAATGATACAGGGGATTTGAAGTCATACAAATCTATCGATACAGTTTGTGATACAAACGAAGCTGTAAATTATCCAGCAGAGTTTTTGAACTCATTGGATTTGCCAGGCATGCCACCGTACCATTTACAACTGAAGGTTGGATCTCCGGTTATTTTGCTTCGTAATTTGAACCCACCACGGTTGTGCAATGGCACGCGATTAGTCATTAAGAAATTGATGAAAATCCTGGTCGAGGCAAGCATTTTGAATGGCAAGTTCCGAGGAGAAGATGTATTACTATCACGAATCCCTATTATTCGCACAGATGTGCCAATTGAATTCAAATGGATTCAATTTCGAATTAGATTTGCATTCGCAATGACAATCAGTAAGTCTCAAGGCCAAACGATGTCTGTTTGTGGCTTAGATTGTGGCACACCGTGTTTTTCACACGGACAATTATACGCGGCATGTTGTCGCGTGGGTAAACCATCCAGTTTGTTTGTGTTGCTTACAGATGAACTCACTAAAAATATGGTACACCCCATTGCACAAAGAGACTGATATAGTTATTTTTTAATTGTCATAATTTGCGATAGAGATGTAATTTGAAATTTATTAGTTAAAATAATAAAATTACAAATAATTCAAAAAATGAATATTTGGTGTTTTGTTACTTTTATAGACCGTCATCGTTCACAGCGCACCATTCCTCTTTCAGTCATATACCACATCCTCACATACTTACAATGAGTTTGTTAATTTTTATTTGACTACCAAAATAGTCTAAAAATAATTTATACGGCAAAACAAAGTTTGTGTCGGGTCAGCTAGTATATATATATATATATATATATATATGTATATATATATGCCATTCTTTTTTTACGCGATTTTAATATAAAAACAAGCTTTAAGATTGCTAATTTTTAATGAAAAGAGCTAGATCAAATGCATGAATTAATAGCTAGTTTAATTTTTGAGGACCTTCAACTCGTTACAATCCTAAAAAATAATCTTTCAAAATATTAGTTGTATTGGAAAGATCTGTCTGTTCCGGTTGTAAGTTTCAATAAGTATGCGCGTATCATTTGAAGCATATTTGGCTCCTTTTTATTATTGTATGTATACATACTGACCTGGCAAATGAGCTAAACCGAAGAAGATTTATGATAGTACTACGCGAGATGCGAACGTGTACCCTATGGCTACTGATAAATTTTATTTGCGCCACTGTATTTTGTAAGAATTCCAACAGAAGAAAAGCTACAGAAGCATGCAAAACTGATCAAAAGCGTTTGCTGAAAGCACAGTTTCTAATTGAACTTCCAGAAAGTGGTTCAAAAATTTCAGGTGTGATTTCGACCTTTCTGATAAGCTACTCTCTATTAAAAGTAAAACACTTTTTTGTCTACATCACAAATTGCAGAAATCATCTCAACGAATCATTGCGGGTACGAAAAATTTATTATTTCGTTTCATTCTTAAGACGTACGTACAAAACTTTCCGGTAGACCTAAGAGAAAAAATGGAGAACAAACACCCAAAATTCCAACAAGATATAAATATTTGTTTTGCACTGTAAAAAAAGTAAGTTGTTTCAATAATTATGTACAGAACTTTTTCAAAACCTGAAGAGCAAAAAAGCAACAGATTTTCTGATAAAAAAACCAATCCTACACTGAAAAATATAAGGGCAAACAATCCAAATGCTCAACACATCATTATCGGACGAAAGTCTTCGCATTCGATTTTCAAGCACAGATTTTAGATCTTTCCAGCGATTTCGAATTATTTCGCCATAAGCAAATGAACTTCTTATTAACAAGTTGGGACGAATAACTGATTTAAATTATGGGACATTTAAGTTAAGGATTTCATATTTTCTCGAGGTAATAACTATTTTTTTATTGCAACATGTTTAAATTCAGTATTTAACGTCAAATATACATAAATGTATAAGAATTTTTATAGTTGTTTTCTCACATCCCTTTTTAATACTCCAGTCTTCCCACGAAAACCTTCTGTTAATTCCTTACTAACTACCAGTACTACATGAAATTGAAATGGCGCTCAATTAAAATGCACGTAGAAATCTTGTTTGCATTAGTTTTTCGAGTTTTAATTGACGAATCGAGATTTGAATTTTAGATGTTTCAATCTTATTAACCAATGGCATATGTTTGAGATAAAACGTAATATAAATAAAATGGAATGATGTTATTTTCGGCCATGAATTTCATTTTTCTGGTTATCTGTGCTTGAAATAAATATTTAGTCCTAGACACTCCCACTGATGTATATTTTCATTTCCTTTTACATTTTTTCCCTCTCATAAACTTATAAGAAATAAAAGAAAGCAAATAATAATAATAATAGAAAAAATATCCCAAAGGTATACTTATTGAAATATAGTTTAAAAACATCCCTCTTTGATTGATTCTTATAAATAAATAAATTGTATCATTTCTTATTGAAATGCGTGATAGCGTTTGTTTCAAACATTTTAAATGGAATTTTCATCCTAAATAAAACTAATATTTTCGAAATATATACCAAATCAATTTTGTTGAACGAAAGAAAGATTTACACCTACTTATCGATTTATTTAAGCAAACCGGATACTCTTGGCAAAGAAAATATATTCTAAGAGAATTCGGATAGAGAAAAATATTTCATAGATGAGAAAGAACAACTTTTTGAAGACTGCTAAGTATTACGCATTACTCGAAAAAAAAAAGTTATAACTTATAAAAAAAATTAAAAATTTGCTTGATCATGCTGAAAGCCGTTTGAAAAAAACATGTTCCATAACTTTTTTAAGGCGAAAAAAAAAATCGTTTTAAATTGCGGTCGGAAAAATGCACAATGAAATCTGTACGACAAAAGAATAAAAATATTTACAAAATAATATAAAAGGAAAAGAAAATATTAATAAAAAAGAATATTTCCTGAAATTTACTTAAAGCTGCATGTTTTACACTATGTGTTCTTATAGGTTTATTAAAATAAACGCAATTTATTCATTGCAAAAAATATTCATATTCACGAAAAAAGTATTTTTTAAAAATACATTTAAGAGACACCTATAGAAAAAATTTTAGTGCGTTGTTTTTTGTAGACGGTGATAGAAAAGAATATATTTTCATATTAAAGCAAAGAAGAATGTTTGAACATATTTTTTTTTATCAAATTAATGGAATGAAATTTTTGTACTCTAGATCCAGAATTAGATTTTACATTCTGGAAAAGAAGGAAATTAAATCTAAAATAAAAAATATTTTACGAGAAGTTTTTGTTTTTATTTAAATAAAAAAATGCAACCATTTTCTGTTTGAAAAAAATTAAGAAAAAAATTGATTTCATTTATCATAATAGATAAGACAACGAAAAAAAAAGAACAAAACAAAAAAACTTATAAAAATACTTAGATAAAATTCATTTTAAACTGTTTTCAAACTGCTTATTTTTCGACTGCAATTCATCCTCTATATGATATCATCTGTTTAATTACGTAAAAAATTAAAACAAAAATTTAATGAATTAATATGATTAAAACTCTGGATAATTAAAATATTTTTGTATCAAAAATTTAAACTATGAATATACAATAACTAATTCAAGGACAAACTAGAAAGTAGAATTATAAATTTGGTAAAGCAATATATATATAAATCTAAATACAGGGTTTTACAAAATTGTTTATTGCTACCCTAAAATAGCGCTAAAAGTTAAAAAAAAAAAAAAAAAAAAACAGTGGCACACCTCTGAATGAAGTCGACATGAAATCGGATCAGAACATTTCATTTTTCTGTTTTCGACACATGTTACAGGATTATTTGAATCTATAAAACCGGTTTCAATTCTTCATATGAAAAATTTATCCTTATTTGAGTAAGTCTCACTCAAAGTAAAATTTTAAAATACGACGCATTTCTAATGATTCATAATCGAAACAGAGATGAATTCAAAAACATTTAAAGCAAAAAATAACATTATTTTAAATTTACATTATAACATAAATAAACTAAATGTTTATTTAACTTCGAAACCCAAAAATTATTGAATACACACTAATCTTTTTTTAATTAAATTCTTCGATTTACCATAAAAAGACGACAATACCTTTCAGAACACGAAAGTTCAATCAAAGTTTAAGAGTTAAACTACTCACGTAACTTTTCTGCTTTACTGACACACAGGGAGTTTAAATTTTGTTGCATTCAGCTGTTCTCACAATCTCTTTTATAATCATTACTTGTACCTAATGATGCGGGACTTAATTACATGATTACTACGTACAATAGTTCTAACAAGCTTCAGTGAATATACATAAAGATCTCTTGACATGCAAAATAATTTCAAAGTTCAATTAATTACCTTAATTAATTGTGCTCCTTGAAAACCTTTAAGGTAAAGTTATTTTTAAGGAATGGAATGTCGAATAAAAATGTAACATTTAAGATAAAATTAGTTGCGTTAAAAGTTCGTGTTTTCCTACGAATTAAATAAAATAATCGATTGACACAATTTTCTACTTTTTTGGCACGCAAATGAATAGTTTGAATGCACAATTCCAAGTTTCTACATTTAAAATGAGACTTTATTTTGCCAAGGACATCTTATGGAGATTTCTCAGAACAAGCTCATCTTCTATCTTTGTGTATATAACATGTACAGTAGGGATTGAAGCAGATTTTTAGCATAAAGATCATATCTCGTACACATTTTTTTTAAACCTCCCATGAAAGTAGTCTGTATACGTCACTGGGTTCTGCTTTCCGACTCGAAATTTCTAGAACCTACACTGACATAATTTTATGCTTATTGAAAGATCTTCATGTATTACATTAACATACCTCGTCGTTGTTATCTTTACTTAAATTATGAAACAAAATGTGATAAGCATGCGACAACATCGTTTAAAGTACATCTTTGAAAAAACCAAATCAACTGTGTCATTCAAAAACTACTCCAAGAGTAAGAACAAGGTAAATTTACTATAAGATTTAGTGTAAATTGTTGAAGGTAACCTAACCCTTCTGACTTTTAGATTGAAAAAAGTGCATCACTTATGGAATGACTCAATAAAATAAACAATTTTGATGCTTTAGTTAAGAGAAGTGTAATATATATTCCACAGAATGAATGGATTATTTGATATAAACTCTCTCAAAAATGTCAATTAAGAAATAATTGTTATAAATATACTCCTACTAAGAAAAGGAGTAACATTTATTTTCAAAGGCCCTGTTCATAGGTTCGTGGCTAAAATTTCAAGGTTTCTAATCTCAGTTCTATAAACAATTACAACGTTCTAAAATAGAATCTAATGCATTAAAGTCGACAAAGTCTCGAATCGATCTCATGACATGGATTTGAAATATACTGAATAAAGTCGAGAGTTCACCTTCATAACCTGGACATGATGAAGAAAGTTTGTCACTAACACATACAAAAACTACAATCAAACATTTGTAAAAACAAAATTAAGCTCTCGAGACTTTTAATTCACGCAACTCGCTTTTTCCTTCCGACCATGTAATAACACTGTTCCACATTTAACTGACACAATATTATAAATGGTTTATTTTTAATTCACATGAGCAAACTTGATAGTCAATTTTCGTGTAATGCAATTCTGTAAAGTAAATAGAAAGGATTCAAAGCTAAGGTAAAACATTAAAGTTTAAAATTATTCAGGAAGCACTTACAGAGAAAAATGTGCATTTCATTCTCCATTTATATTAGAATTATTCAATACATTGGCAGGTCACATAATGGTAAAAGCGAAAGAAAAGCAATGGGTTCCGAAATTGGATCTGTATACAAATCGCAAGCAACACTTATTAATATAAATGTAAGGAGCTCACACATGCATTCCGGTGGCTTTGAGAACGGGATTTCCCCAAAAGGTGTCGGAAATTGCCAAAACAAAACAGCACACTCTGGCATTTCAGAGATGCTTAACAGCCCATCGTCATGGCAACCTGGAGGAGAATGCCGAATGTAATGGAATTTACCATTCGAGGGATTAGCTGCAAATAGAACCTAAAACATTCCATGAAGCTCGTATAACAGGGAGGCATTAAACAATTTATTAGGTCAAATTTCGTCTCCAGATTCACATAAGCTGGAGGGGCCTCAGAAACTTCATTGACTATTAGCTTCATAAATAATAAATTAGAGGTCGTGTTAAATCTTTTCTTTAATTAGGAAAGAGAAAGACTTGTGTCATTTTAATCAATGTTCATTAAATAAATTCGAAGGAGTGTATAAAACTACAATCAGTTACGAGACAACCAAAAATTTATTCAGAGACTAAAGTACACCAGAATACTTCAGATAACACATACAGTATGTACCTATCGATATATGCATCTCTATGTATCTAGGGATATATGATAGATGAGGCCGGTAAAAGGGATTCCTTAAAATTAAATCCATTTTTTATGATCTTTGATGTTTTATATTTGTTGATATTGACGAGGTAGTCTTTTATTGCTGGAAATCTATGTATCGCACATCTTGAACCACATAAGCATACACACATTAAACAAAGAACAGGGAATTGACGACACAACACACAGAACAAAGAAAACTAAGATACCACGCGCTGTGCCTGCTACATGACGAAAGACAAAAGAGCGCGATTATCAGAAACCTCAGTATTTATAGTAAGTGGGAAGTCACATCATCTATATAGGTGGGTGGATAGATGTAGTTAATTCAAAAGGTTGCCGTTAGGCGGCTGGCCAATTATTAAAACGTGGGTCCTGAAGGGATGGACCAAAGGTAATTAAAAGCTGTAAAAATCAAATTAATGCTCACACACACACACACACACACACACACACACACAACACACACACACACACACACACACACACACACACCACACACACACACACACACACACACACACACACACACACACACACCACACACACACACACACACACACACACACACACACACACACACCAGTGATACCTCTACTAACGCGCCTACTCGTCGGAGTTACGCGATTTTCGAATCCCACCGAATCGTATTTTTCTTTTATCACTAAAATTTTAGGCGGAATCAGTGCCAGAGCATGATGAAATTGGATCGCCAATCAAATGATTAGAGAATTTGTCTAGGAAGAATTCAAGACTGAATTAAAGAATTCAAGGACTGCTGAATTCTCACAATTAGAAGTTGACAATTGATGTGGTCATTGAAATGCATGAACAAGAGACATTGAAGAACTTGAGTTTTAAGACCCAGTTCAGTCAGAAGATCGAATGATGATGGGGAATTTGGCAGAAGGCCTCAGTTTAATTGAAAAAGGATTAAACATTTTAGAAAATACAGGCTCCAACAAAGAACCTATTTTTTCAACAAAATAAGGAATAAAAAAGTATTAGCCAGAATGAATAAACTTTGCGGGAGAAAAACATTCTTAGAGTCGTTAGACTACTTTGATAGATTTAATGAAATCTTCTGCATAAAAATAGCTTGCGTTTGCGATTTTGTATTTGTGCTATCTAAGATTTTATTAAGCATTTTTTTTCTAAATTATTATTTCCTTTCATTTCTGACCCCAACTAAAAGAAAATTTATATGTATTAATTTTCGAAATTATATCCCGACTTACGTGGATTCAACTTACACGATTAACAACACTCAGTCCCACCAACCGCTTAAATTCGAGGTATTACCACACACACAGACACAGATAGGTATATATATACATATATATGAAATATCTCAACGACCTAGTAACAACTTTGGAATTCAAGATCTTTATTCAAATCATGGATTTTCCTTCGCAGGAAGAACACTGGAAGAAGGTGTTACAAAGCTTTCTAACAGGCATAAGAGTCCCGACTTTGGGGGATAATGATATTTAAATAGTGAAAGTAGGAAGAGGTAGCGAACAGGCAAATTTCCCCAATCTCGTGATTTATGTGGTTTTCCAGGACCCTACTGGTTCTGTGCTTCTAGATAGAGGCGTTACTAAGTCTACGGGGAAGGTTTAGTGTGTCTGGAGGGAAAAGGATGACGAAATATGGCATTCATCTTGAATCATTAAGTTTTACATTAAATGTTACGAAAAGAAATATCTATTTTTATATAACATATATAAATCTCAGCATGTAAAGGTTTGTATTTTTTTATATGCTTTTAATGAATATTAAGCTTACTTTGAATCGGTTAAAATTCAATAAAGCTTAATAAATAACTCAAAAAAAAAGGATTCATTCAGATAGAGAATAAGATACTTTTCAATATGTGGGGTCAGCAAAATCTTAAATTTAAAAATGTTATTAATATTCTGTAAAAAAATTATTGTCCAAGAAGTTTATTTTTCTTTTTTTTGTAAAGATTTGCTTACCTCTTACTAGTTTCGAATCTGTCAAACATATACAGTACAACGTCGTTTATCCGAATCAATTGAGACTGGACACCGTTCGGATACGTGATTGTACCGAGAACCGAATGCGACCCATGCAGTATATGATACTGGACACTATACAAATATTGAAAATCATCACACGCGGAAAACGTGCTTGAAGAAAAAGCCAAGTATGTGCAAAATGTCGCAATTTTGCCTTGATTGGGGGAAATAATCACTTATTTTTTGTTGTACCATTGTATACCTTCGTTTTCTTCAATGCAAGGTCTCTGATTCTCTTTAGCAGCAGTAGTTGAGTAGGACAGCACTTTGATTGTTATTCCACTCCATGGCAGTCTCTAACGCAGAAACGCGTCAGCATTTGATGGACCCTTGCTACTTTTGTTGTTGTCGTCCTCGTCCTCATCCGTTTCATCGTCAACAGGGTCGGATTCTTCTTGTACGGAAGTCACAATCTTGTCATCATATAGTATTTGAAATCCTCAGTCTTCTGCATCGCATGCCATCCAGGTTTCTACATCAACAAAACTCAACAAAGGAGCATGTATACACCCCTCACTTGGAAACAAACTGACCTAATATTCCGTGCAGATGTTTACCAAATCACACAGCTGAACTTCCCCAAATATCCCTCATCTTGAGTTTTCCCGTCACTTTTCGTCTCACACGAAACAACTGTTGAGCATTGCTCTGTTCGAAAACGTATCCGGACTTTGGTTCGGATATTTGACGCTCCGGATAGTAAACGTTTGGAAAAACGACGTTCAACAGTATTTAAATTATACTTGCATTAGCATTTCTGAGAAAAAAAATACCCTTCAATGTTATTCTTATCCCTTGAAACAAGCTATTTAATGAACTGTTTGAAGATTACAAACATGAATGTGTTTTTCACATTCTTATATTTCTATATATTTAAATGTGACTAAAAAAAGCATTTTTTCCTTAATTCCAGTGATTAGACACATTAAAAAAAAAGGGGGGGGGAGGGGTGACTTTTTTACAACAATTTAACCCCTTGAGGGGATGACACTACCTGCAGACTTCACATTTCAACGGCCATCAACTCAATCAGGAGCAATTGAGAAGTATGCTCGTTGGTGTGATTCATGGTGTAAGCTCCAATTTGTGATCTCGTTCACTTACTCATTTATTCTTTCACTCATTCGCATTTCATCCGTTCTGTCGTTCACTTACTGACACTCTGAAAAGTGTGCGGTGGACCAAAAGTCGTATGTTATGACGATAAATATTTATTGCGCTCAAATTATTATAATTAGACATACTATTTGCGATACATTATAAGTATTATTATGAACTTTTAATAAGACCATTTATACAGCAGTAAATTGCAACGTGTAATCCCTTGAAGCAACGTGTGACTCTCGAGGAATGTCAGTGCAAACTTGTTTGCAATATTTGTTCACATGATGCTTCAGAAGTTGTATACAGTCGATTCTCGACAATTCAAACTTTCGATAATATGAACCTCTCGCTAATTCGATGTATATACTCAGCCCCTAGAAAAACTCTTGATATTTCGAACTAAAACAATACGTTTTGGTACACTCCATATTTCGAAGTAAAATCTGTGTCTGGCCGAAATAGAATACGCGGTAATTGGAAATGATTTTAGAAAACTCTCGACAACTCAAACACTCATATAGAATCCTGTAGCAAACAGGTTGGACCTTCTATATTTTGTGTTGTATTGTATCTGCTTGTCTCCCCTGTAACGTAATCCCTTTGATGACCATCGAGTTGACTCTGATAACTCTGACAGAAGCTAAAGTGTCACTAAACAAACTAAGCAACCATTTCCTTCAAAATCATGTTGATGCGGATATTTTTCAAGCTTCATTTATTCTAGAAAAATCTACTGACAAAGTTAGATTGAATGCTATAAAAAAAATAACAGATTTTCACGTCAAAAAAAGTTATTATGAACAGTATACATTCTTTTAATAGTTATTTTTAATACATAAATGTATTTTTTTAATACAGGAATTTTAACTTCTGTATAACATTTATAAGATATACTTTTTAACTATACTTCAAATTAATTTTAGACATATGTACAATTGTTGTTTTATAAAATAGTTAGGTGTTACAAAAAAATTTCTCTTCGTGCATTCCCCCCCCCCTAACCTCTTGATAATTCGAAGTTTTTCATTGGTCCCTCCAACTTCGAATTATTGAGAGTCGACTGTATTAGGTTCCGTTGAAACAATTGACGAACGAGCACAACAGTTGCTTCCCTCACACTTCGCCTGCCATCTCTAGGAAAATTGTTAATACTGATTGTTTCTTTAAACATTTCCTACCGTTGCTTTACTGATACTGCACCAAAGTAAACATTTACACTGAACATTAATGTGGATGATTTTATCTCGTGAAAACACATTGGGCTCTCTCTTGAATCGACGCCATTTTGGTCTTTCTTAGAAATGGTCCCCCTATTCATTCTTGAAATATTATTCGTGCCATATACTGCGCAGAAGAAAGAAAAAACAAATAAGTCTGACCTATCTAATGATACATTAATAGGTCTTTTTTTTAATGGGTTGAGGATGGTAAGTACCTTGCAGACCTAGAACAATCCACTTTCTAGAGTGGCACCATATTGGTGGATAACAATTGCAATAATGTAATTCTGACGCTTAGTTTCCTCCCCAGAGAGAGGTAGGTCCCTGAGCTCTGGCAATGTAAAATTGCACTAGGTACTTAATTTTGCAGGGAGCGCACAAGCCCCACAGGCACACTCTAGGGAATTTTAAAGTGCCGCATACTCATGTGGCATAGATGTTGTCGATTTTTTTTGTATCACGATTTTTTTCCCGTCCACCGACTTGGGTTGGGGTCGAACCCGGAAACTGGAGTGTACAAGGCCAGCGCTAAGTCCTCTTCGCCATTCAGCCGGCTTATATTAAAGATTATTTTAAACAAGGCCACACTTAGGGTTCATTCTGTACAATCAATTAATCTCGTACAAAATAAATGTAAATAAAATACCTAAAAAACACAAAGTTTTGGATTTTTGATAAATGTTTCAATGGATGAAAAACATGAACAATTTTAAAAATATAAATTAATTTTTATCCCCTTAAATTAAACATTATTATATATATTTCAGATGAGTATTTATTTATATGAATATATTCTTAAATCTATATATCTAAAGGTATCTCTCACAAGAAATGTTTGATTTATTGAATTTTTTTAAAGATTAATTCGTTTAGATATGAAATATAGAATCACAACACTCTCTCATCCAGTGAAGAAAGAAATTAATTTCAATTCCATTAGAATTAGAATAACTTCGTAAAAAATAAAAGCAAAGCGAGGGAAGTTATGACATTAACTTCTTGAGAGAAAAAATATTGCCGTTATTCCTTGTTATTCAATTGTCACACACTCTCACGACTTCAGGAGTAGAAAATCAAAATATGCCCATCTTAAAAATTTGTACGATTTTTTTACCTGCGATTCAAAGGGAATTAATTTCTTAATGAATGTATTAATTAACGGAAAATAAACACCGGAAAAAATTATGAATATTTTTCTGCATCTTAGCACCATTGTAAGAATCAGCAGAAACAATTTTTCTCACTGTTAATTTGAAAACAAAACTAAAAACTGGAAATAAAAACCGAAACGGAAAAATTAATTGTGTGTCATTTTTAAAGATATCTTTGTTTCAAGACTCCTAATTTTTTATGACAGTTATTTCGTAGACAGCTCACTCATTACTAAATCATAAATAAGTATTCTTTTTAGAATGAAAAATTTTTATTAGAAAAAAATTTAACTAAAAAAACATCTGAATTTTAAGTTTTTAATTATTTAATGGATTTTCTTAGTTCATTACTCATAATAGACATAAATTCTTAAAAAAAGTAAATACTAATCTACTAAATGTGTTTTAGAGAGAGGATATATTGGCGCCATGCTTTTTAAAACGACTTTTAAATGGATCGGTAAATCAAATAATATTTCTCATTAAGTTGAGGTTAAGAAATTTATTCTGACACGTGAATAAAATTAAGCATTACACAGAATGAATTTGTTAATTGCTTATGTAGCATAATATTGTTACAAATTTTGGGTAATTTGTGCTTAGTTTTCCCTTAAAGTAATGTAAATAATTTAAATCTGCATTTTAATAAGTTAATACTACTTTTTATTGTAATTATTTATGATTACAGTAATATTTGCAAGCAAGGCAGTCCCATACATTATAATGTTATTTTAATGGTAACGACGGATATTGGAGATAGAGCCAAGTTGGCATCATATTTGGTGACTTGGAAATCATTCTCACTTTACATCAAAACACTTCTAGAATCAGTGTTCAGACTCTTTCTGGACTCTCCAGGAAACAATAACCGGGAATAATCTTCTATACTTCATTGAATATGGCGACGGCACCAGGTTAAACGGGCTCCTCTGGCAGCTGGAGTGAGTGGGACACAAACCATTGATTTTTCGACAAGCAGTTCAATGTTGTTAAGCCTTCGTGCAGCAGTAGAATGGCTATTTCGAGTAGCTATGGCAGCCTAAATTTCTAAAATCAAATATCTTGTAGTCACTTCGTACTTTCTTCCATATGTCAATAACAAAAAACGGTCTACGTACGCAATTGTTGATCTTGGTCGCTCTTGGCAATGCTGTCTATCTTCTGATCCGGGGCTAAGACACCGGATCAAAACTTTTGAAATACTTTCAAATCTTGGGTGACCTCCATTTGTGCCTAACATTCCTTGATTTTAAAAATTATTCATTATTATTAAGCATCGCTTAAATGATGTCCTTTGAGCCATAACAAATGAATACTGATCACTCAGAAATCACATTCACCTTAAACATTGCTACAGACCGGAATTCCAACATGTATTTGTTTTTCACCTCAACGTCAATCACCTAACTTGTATTAAATAACGTGTCCGTAGAAATAATAAACCAGAGTATAAAAAAGCAGTGTTTTTTCTCCTGAACAATAAAGGATTTTGTACGTAATAATGATGCTTGATCAGTTTTTTTAATCAATTTTTCCCCCTGATTTTAAGTCCCCTTTTTTAAAATTACACGAAAACCGTCTTAATACAAATGTTATAAATGACTCTGTTGAAGAATGCAAATAAAGTGTATTGTATATCCTATTTGCAATAATCCGTAAATAAACAAAATTCTTTAAATTCAGACTCATGTACACATCTTTTAAATGCGAATACTTTTAAAATCATGAGCAATTTCTTGAGTTGAATGTATTAAATTTATCAATAAATAAAAGCTTTTGAAGCAAAATATCTGTATAAAGGCAACAGGGAGGTGAATGAAGATTTTAACTAGAAACAGTGATTGTGTATCTACCATATAATCTTGACATCACATGAAATCAAGCAATAAAAAAAAATACCTCCATAGGTGTGCTGCTGGCAGACATTTCCGTGAAACCAACGATGTCGCTAAAATAGATAGTGACAGCATCAAAAGATTCAGGTACCACGTGCTCTCCTCTCATGAGTTGGTTGGCTACAGACCTGAAAAGACACAAAGGATGGGATGCAAAACAATACTTTCCAAATGTGTGAGTGTGAATAAATGATAAAAACATAAATGTACCAGTGCAAAATTTTGGCTGCTATCACTGTACTTTACAGACACTCTTCCCATACGAATATCTACTGATCAAGCTTTAAATATCGCGTTCAGACTGAGACGAGTTCTAATGGATATTGTCCTGTCTTTATTAGTGTATTATTGGTGTGGATTATTGCATTATGACATTTACTATAGGAAATAGATTGAAATTATGTATTTTTTTCTTTTTTTAGCTGTTCTGTAGAGATTGATATCCTTTAAAATGTTTCCAAACAGCGTTGAGCATCTCAAAAACAGTATTCCCAAAGAACAAACCATCTTATGGATTCTCCCGTGAGTATAAAATAGTCCACGAGCGTCCTTTCGTGTTGAATTTTTCAACGCAAGATAAAAAGAAAGAGCTGAAACACTTCTTCCCATTTGGAATGATACTGAGAAGCAGAGATGTGTGTGGCACAAAATACGATATTTTGCTGCTTTTTTACCCTTTCAGAATAATTCTTGACAGACACCCTATTCGTATATTTTACAAATATCCTTTGCTTGCAGTGCTGGCGATGGTTTTACAAGAAGAACAAAAGGGAAACTAAAAGAATAAAATAACCAAGCAGTTTTTAGAAGATACAGACTGAGAAATAAAGAGTTATATTTGATTCATTAAGAAATCTACACTATTTGTCAAGTAAAAACGAATGGTAGCAATACGGTAATGAAAATAAGAAATGTTTCTCAAAAAATATGCAGTTGGAAATCAATCCTTTCCATCCCAGTCAACCAAATAATCTAGCATCGATTTCATTGATTTAGTCCATCCATAAGAGAAAATTTCTCAGCATTAATTAACCAATGTAATTATGGAGTTCTGCGGATTTCGAAACAGAACACAATCGATAAGATATTTTGGAAAAACATAAAAAAAATTCCCCTTAATTAAGTTTTGAAATGAACACTCCAAAGTATAAATCCGAAAGGATAGTGCGAAAGAAACTGTGTCTGTGTATGAGGATTCAAAGTGTATTCATAACAGACAAAATTTACTCACAAAGCACAGAGAGAAAATGAATTGACAAAAATTTGCGCGTCTGTATCCCCTCCGGCAATAAGTTGAATGCATTATGGCTGGAAATATATAATGAGCGGTTCTAATTTGAAATCTTAAGTACTTTATTCATTAGTCATTTATCCTCTCATTACCATACCCGACTCTCGAAATGCATGCTTGCTACAATCTCAGGTGTTTCATGGTTTTTTATTTCTGCTCTGAAAAATGCATCATAATTAATTCTAGAAGCCATTTGATAATTTATTTAATATTCCAACTAAAAGGCTATCGAGGACTATTTAAATTTATTATTAGTAGAAAAATCAATTATGATAAACGTTTATACCATAGGTTTCCAACCATTTTTGAGCTGGCGCCCCCTTTTCTATTGAATAATTCTATATACCCCCTCCCACTCTAGAGAAAGTACAGTGTACATAATACGTGATGAAAACAAGAGGTGAATTTTTGGAAACTGTTAAATTACTAATAGAATATATTTTTTAATTTAATTTTGTTCAACAGACCCAATTTCTTTACTTGCGAATCTAAAATATCCATTGCGACAAATATATTTAATTGAGTAATATTATATATTTTAGTCATAGACAGGATAAAGTGTGCTGGAATTGAAACGCGGCTACTGAATTTTTTCTTTATTTAAAAGAGTGGAATAAAAGTTTTAGCTTATCTGTTATAAAGACAGGCAGGGGTTTTGATGATGCAAAGTAGTTCATAATAAACTATTGCGTTCAAAATAAATATAAATTGACAGTTTCAGCCTTTAAAGAATCACACGTTAATTCCTGGTTAAAATTTTTAATTATGTATCTTGCATAATATACGAAATGAAATGCAGTGGACGAAACATTTTTCCTCCCGCTCAGAAAGACAATACGTGCGCTACAGAAATTAAAAAATGCACTATATCATTCAATTTAATGTAGGTCTGAATGTACTGAATCTTTAAGGTTTTCATTCCCTTCCCGAACCACCGAAACATGTAAATTTTCGTACATGTGATATAGAAATGATTTAAATACATACAATCAATATAAAGTAAACAGTATTAAAGTTTACTTTTGTTAGTTTAATCTGTACAAGCCCCTTCATGCCATCTCAACGCCCCCTAATTTTCTCTGGGTCTTTTACTGCTCCCCTGAAAGCTTCAAATGTCCACAAGGGGGCGTTATCGTCCCCGTTGAGAACCTATATGGTTTATATTGTTAAATCTTTTACATTTATAGGAGACAGGAAATGATAAAGAAACCTGACAGAAACTATTCTCGTGCATCCCTTATATTTCCATAAATTTTACGAATCTCGTACTTTTTCCAACTATGCTTTGTCTTATACTTTGTCATTTAAATTCCTGTAAAAAGATATTTTCATATACACACACATATGAACAAGCAGAGCTATATGATAATTTCACGTTCTTAATTGTTTTATTATCAAATCATCATAGTACTGCTTGTTAAACTTTTTTTATTAATTTATTTAATGATTAAAGAAGATTTATCAAAGGGCAATGCATTTAGCATGACATTATTCAAGTGATTCATTTATTTTGATAATTAATCGAACGGAATAAGAAATAAATCATTTTGACAACAACAAAATTTCAGTAAACATTTAAAAAATAGTAATTTATGTGTGTACATTATTTACATTTTATAATATTTAAATCAAATATTTTATAAAATTTTAAGTTTAATAATTAGTATAATTTTTTTCTGGAAAAAATTTAGGGAATCTGGAATAATTTCTGGAATAATTCAAATAGTCACACATTACGCATTATCATTACTAAAATGATATCTTTACCCTTTTTGTTTTGAGTGAAAGCATTGACTAACTCGATTATGATTATTGTTCATCAGCGTCGCACTATGGTTACATCAACGCGGACCTCGTCCTTTTGAACTTCCATCAAGTAACGAGGATGCCATCTCAGCTGGCACTACACATTTCACAAAGAGAGGAGTTTGAGGCTCTACAGATTTAATATGCAGCAGCCTCTTTGTACGGCGGATTTTCAGTGGCATCAGGACTCGAAACCCGACCCAAAGGAAACAACCCTGGCCATGAGTTCCTGACCACATGAGTACTTGATGATTGTTGTCAAAATCCAAAAGTATGCAACATATTAATATTAATTTTCTACATGTAAGTAATGTATTTTAATTTTCGAACTATTTTTAAAGCGTCGCTTCATAATTATCTTGAAAAGAATAATCACATCCTTTAATATAAATCAAAAAGATCGAAATTAAATCATATTTGAGTTCATATTTTCGAGCGAAATCATAAGAGAATCAACTTCAATTAAACATAAAAAATTGAAGCCATTACTGAGAACACTGATGATAATGAAACCTCATTAGATAATTAGATTTATATCATTAGATTCTTTTCATAAGATTTCTTTCGTTAGATTTCTATTAGAGTTTCCTTTTTCTTTAGAATCCTGTCACCTCCATCAGCAGTCAGCAATAAATAATGTTTCATTACCTTTTCCTCCATTGGACGTTTGGGTAGAGCAATCATGGAGATTGAATCCACAGACACGAAAATTTATTTAGCCATTCTGTTTGAATTCATAATAATAAACGAATCCGTGACAGAGATATTTATTTAATGAACATTTATTTTATCGTTAGTCATTTTTTACTGCCACAACATATCAATTAAATAAAAAAAACTAAGGGATAAGAAGAATTATATTATGAGAACTTTATTCAATCAAGTTCACTTCAGGATAGAACTTTCGACTCCTCTTTCTTTTGTCAACGATTGGCAGGAGGTCCTTTTCTCCCTTCGTCGGTGGACAAAGATAACATTTTATTTATTCACTTGCAACCAGTGGGGATCAAAAAATTATCACCCTCTCAGTATTAAAACCAGAGATTTCGATCAAAAGTTTAATCGGAAAGAGTTTGAGAAATAGGGTGACAGTTTTTGTATTCATGTGGTACAAATAATTTTAAAAATATAGTACTTATGTTATAAGCTTAAATGAAATTTTTTTTTTACCTTCAAAGATACAAAAATGGATAAAATCAAGGCATGTTTTAGGTAACAAAAGAAATAAATGACAAAAGCCCTGTTTCCAAATGTCAATGCATCGGATCCATAAAATGATGAACAATTTTATTGTAACCACACAATTATAAGCATTTTTTCAGAGAAATGTTTTGGGGAACGAGTGAATATTAGCGTCGCACTATTCAGATGGTACAGGACTTTTGGCGACGGACCTCGTCATTTTGTACCATGTTCAAGTGATGAGGACTACACCCGTCTTAGTACCCTATTTCCTAACTTCTACACCCCATCACAGGAGGACGTTTGAGCTCCTGATTTACGCGATTACTCCCATAAAATTAACGTGCATCGCTCCCCTACAAGGCGGGATTTCAGCGGTATTAGGCTCGGACTCATGACATTCTGGCCACGAGATCGTTACCTTGACCACTACGAGTTGTTAGATGTTGAAGTAATTCGCTTTGAATTAATTCCACATATACCCATCGAACAATAGAGGTTTTAGCATTTTGAGTTCCGTACCTTTTGGAAGACCACTTGGATCGCCTAATGTAAGCAATGAACAAAACATTGAAAGAGCCCCCATTGCTCTTGAGCACCTTTTTCCGAGAGAGAGAAAACTCTCCATGCTTTATCACTGCGTTCTTCCACTCATTGTAATACACATCTTGATTGAATGTTCTGCTCCTTTCCAACATCATATACTTTGACAGTTAATTGTTTAGAGAAACTTTCTTTGGCAAATATTTTATTTCTAGGCTGATATTGTTTTCCTCCAATTGTACAATGAATGGTTGTTTCATTTCGATATCATACAAGGAGATAATTTTAGAAACTGTTTTAAGTGCGAAGTTTTTAACCTTGAGTTTAGCACGATATCCATTGAGTAGACGAAGACAGCCATTAATTAGTATTTTCGATACATACATGTGACACAGAGTTATTCATCATTCTTTCCCAGGTTTCAAAGCGTTAAAAGAAAATTAACACGAATGCAGCAAAAAAAGAGCATTTGAAAGAAACAAAAACAACTCAAGCTTTATTTACAGACCTTAAAGTTGTTTTATGTGTGAAACCTTAGTTATATACACACGGCATATATCAATGCGAGAGTTCAGTTCCTTTACCACTCTCTACTCATGATAATACTGTTAACGTCACTGAAAAAACACGTGCTATCCCTTTCCGAGTTATCCAAAAGTTTGGTCTTTTTCATGCGACCAGATTATTGTATTCCCTTTGTCTCGTGATGTAGTAGAAACAGCATGAAAGGATAACACGTGCTGTGTCAATAACTTTGGCAGTACCGTAATGAGTCATCTGGCAGAAGTTAAACTATCACATTAATGTATGCCGCGTGTAACCAAGATTTCACACAAATAACACATTTAAGTTTTTTGAACAAAACTTGAATTGCGGGTGTTTCGGTATTGTTTTAAATGTTCTTTTTTCTTTATTCGTCTTAGTTTTTCTTTAAATATAACGCTTTGAATCCTGGGAGGAAATTATGTATAATCCTGTATTTATATACAGTCGACTCTCGATAATTCAAACATTCGATAATACGAACCTCTCAATAATTCGAAGTATATGCTCAGTCCCTAGAAATCTCTTGATATTTCGAACTAAAGCAATATGTTTGGGTACACTCAATAATTCGAAGTAAAATCTGTGGCTGGCCAAACTACAATACGTAATAATTCGAAGTTATCTTACAAAACACTCGACCATTCGAACACTCACTATCATGTAGAGTTCTGTAGCAAATAGGTTAGAGATTACAAGCTTTGTGTTGTATTGTCTCTGCATGTCTCCCCTGCATCATAGCCTTTTAATGACCATTGGTCTGCTACCCCTTCTTAGTGTATTCCAGTTCCTCATGTGAAAAGACACTTTTATTGCTTTCCATCTTCAAGTGGACAATAGATCAACCACACCTGTTGTCAGCCGTCGTTTAACACGTGGCCTTGCTACACATGTGCTCAGAAAGGATGGTTCACTATTGTGAAGAAGAGATACGTAGGATTGTGTGTGAATGTATTGAATGTATTTTTTTAATACAGGTCTTTTAACTTCTGTATAATATTTATATTGTATAATATGTACTTTTCGAAAATACTTTAAAATAGTTTTATACGTTTGTACAATTGTTGTTTTTCATTGGTCCCTCTAACTTCGAATTGTGGAGAATCGACTGTACTTTAAAAAATACTCCCCCCCCCCGCTATTTTAAACGAGACCTTTTAATTAGAACATGACTAATTCAAAACCTGGAAATGTCCGAGTTCAGCACTTTAATAAACAGACACCCTTCGTTGAATTTATAATCGAGAGGGGAACACAATTAAGGCTCTATGATTAAAGATTTCACTACATGCTTCAGCAAATCAATAGGGCAGTCATCAACTGCCAGTGTTGAGCAGGTTACAATTAACGAACCTATCACTGGTACAACCAGATTCAACGGAATTCTCAGAGCTAAGATTGCTCATAAGGGATTACTAATGGGCATCGTTACGGAGGATGCACGGCTTAGGATGAAGGCTAATGATATACAAAATGAACTTTTAATTGCGGTTCAACTTGTAAACCACTATTTACTTGCGACGGGGCACTTTTTAAATCTTGAGAGAATTATATATTTAGGGAATTTTACATACACATATATTTTTGAGATTAATTAGTCTACAGTCAAATGTTTAGGAACGTAATGGATAAAAGTATAGGAAGAATATTATACCTCAAAAGAGTAGCTTAGTTCTTAATTTTTGACTGAAAGAAATATACTTTCAGGTATCACTACTGAATTCTCTTTTGAAGTAATTTAATATAAAAATATTAATATTCTGCACAATGAATGGACTTGGAGCTAGAAATGGTTAGATTGAGAGATAACTTAAGTTTCATAAAGTAAGAAAAAAGGAAGCGAATATGAAGAGAGAACACGGTTTTTTGTAAATACATTTAGTTGATATCTTTGAAAATTGGGAATTGCATTTAAATAACGTTATTTAATAACTCTTAAAAATTCTTGCTACAAAGCATTTTACAAGCCGCCCATCCGGTGTAGTGGTCAGTGAAGCTGGCTGCGGTGCCGTAGGGACTGGGTTCGAATCCCGGAGAAGGCATGGATGTTTGTGTTGTAATCCTTTCTTCTGTCTGTGTTGTATGCCCCTGTGTTATACATTGCGTGGTGCACGGGTTTATAATTGTTAAAAAAAAAAAAAGCATTTTACATTTTTATTTATACAATATAAAAAAATACAAAACGTCTTCCAAGTCAATCAAAAGTACAAGTCCTTTTATCCATATTTATCAAGATTGTATGATTTGCATTTACAAGTACATTTTAATTTCAACATTTAAATTACCTCTCCTTAGGTAAACATTTTCATAGCAATGTAAAAGAGTAGCATTTAAAATTGTTTCGCATTGCGTTTTCTTTTTAAATATTAAATATTCGAAAGATCACTCTTACACCTTACATGTTTTGCATTTACCTCGAGAAAGTGTATTTATTTGACGCTTCTCTCGTATAAAATAGTAAAAATAAAAAAAATATTGCAATATTTTTTGCGTTTTCTAATATCGCCTTGAAAAGTTCTCTACGAAAAGGATTTGCAGTCGTTGCAAAAATGCATGCTCAGAAAAAAAAGAGCGAAAAAAAGTATTCGAAATTTTTTTACGATTCTTTCCCATTCCTTCTGATTGGCTCTTCGCTCACGTCGTCATCATCCAAATTGAATGTGGCGACATCTGTCTTTCCAAAAGAAATAATTTACGACAGTGGAAATGGCATTTCTTTGAAATATCGATTTAACAGGGTATCCGGGTCGGAAACAAACGATTGGGGAGAACGGGTGAAAGAAAAGTGTAAAATATTAATATAGTAAGAATGTAGAACATTATTTGAAAGTTTTTGACCCTTCCCCCCTCCAATTTCTACAGAACACATGTGACGCGAAACTGTTATTACATTTTATACAACCCAAACCAATTGGATGCAAGCAAATTTCTTTGAAATTGGGTCAAAATGGAATGGAGCCTGTTGACGAATCATTCTGATGAAACTGAAAGTACCTATCAAAACATTCATTTGATTTAACCAAAAATATTAATGCTCCATCTCGCTACAAACTAAACAGATTAAAATTCGATACACCTAGAAGAATATGTATATATAGAAATTGTGTTACATATATTTTATTGTAGTACACGAGTAATTTAACTCCGTATATATAACACATACTTGTTATATCTAAATGCATTTGATTATGTTTGTATATTTGCCAACAAGCATGAAAATTGTATGTCATCTGTTGTGTTTTACGCAGATTAAGACCTATTTTGAAATCTGTAATAAATATCTATACCATTTCGCAATATTTTTAAACCTGATCATCCTAAAATAAGATGGCCTGTTAGTCCTCTGGTCAAGGTCCTGGACTGTCACGGCGTGTCATGGGTTCGACCCGCCGTGTAGGGTGGTCCGATGCATGTTAAATCTGTCGAAGCTCAAACGTTCTCTCATTGATGTGGAAGTTTAGAGAGAGGTGCCACTTTCGGTGAGTGAGTGGTGAATATTAACGTCGCCCACACTAGGGCTTTGGGTGACGGACCGCGTAATTTTGAATCATGGTCAAGTGACGTGGACGACACCTGAGCTGGCACTCCTAACTACCATACCACACCAATGGGACGACGTTTGAGACCTCGACAGATTTAACATGCATCGCTCCCCTACACGGCGGGTCTTCAGTGGTACTGGGCTCGAACTCACGGCACGCTAGCCATGATCCGATACCTTGACCATTTGGCTACCGCGGCCACGTGCCAGCTTCGGTGTCATTGACCATAGCTCAAAATGACACGGTTCGTAGCCAAACGCCCTGGTGCAGCTTTAAGGAAAGGCGTTAGTTAAAGCAAAATAATTTTAAAAATTCTGTCAATATTGCCTGTTTTAAAACTATCCAATTAAATTAATTTAAGATTTCTTTCACAATTATTTAGCCTTTATTATTAAGATACGTTCAGTTAAAAAAAACCTATCTAAATGGTGCTTCTGCTTTCTGTTTCGTTTCTCTGCATCAATACTAAAGGCCTTATCACACGTACACGTTGGGTGCAATTTTTGCTCCAATTCGTGCAATTTTTACTCCGTTGCCCTAGTAATGGCTTCCGAACAACTTTTTGCCAGTAAGCTGAGAAAGTTGCTCTAAATGAAAGTTGCTTGAAATTCCAGCCAATGGGGTTCTTCGGCACCCTACGTCATAAACAAGATGGTGGTAACGGTGGTAGTTTGGTATCAGATATAGAGTATAATATTTTAATGGTGTACAATATTTTAACGGCGTATAATATTTTAAACATAATGATGCTCCATTTCTGCTTACCCCCATAAACAAAAAGCGGCAGCGAAATAAAAGAAATAATATTGGTTGGTCGTTTTCGAAGCAGAAAAACCAGCGAGTAATGTTTCAATGTGGAGAAAGAGCGTGGCTGACGTCAGATTTCGTTTTGTTTACGGTAACCCTTCCCCCTCAGATTCGGCGAAAAGTTAGGTGAAAAAATTGCACGGAAACTTTACGTGTGATACCGCCTTAAGACACGCCATTGCGTGCGCGAGTTTCGACTTAGATAAATCGTCTTAAAAAATTTATTGGTTTGCATAAATATATGTAAGTTTTTAAAATTTTGTTTTTCTTGTCAATTATTTTTGAAATTTTTTTGTAATAATTATTTTTATGTGAAAAAACTATTTTAAAAATTCATACACATTAAATTTATTTGTACTGTTTCATTACGATTCTATTTTCTCATAATGTCGAAAATTTCTGCTGAACGAGGAAGGTTGGATCCATAAAGTAATGCTTAACCCTATTTACTTGTCCTAAATCAGTAGCAGCTTTAGAAATCATAATATATATATATATATATATATATATATAGTAACATAAAATGAAAGAAATACATGGCATAATAAAATTGATAATACAAAATAATATCACTAACAAAGCTAGAAGATTCAAACCAGATTTAAAGAGAAACACACTTTAAAAATAATCGAAGAGTCTATTATAGAAGAATTAACTAAGCGTATGTATAACATGGAACAGAATTAGAACTTTAAAATGTAAGAAGCCAAAAGAGTCAATAGACTAAAATGAAGACCTGTTATGATTTCTAAAGCTGTTGCTGAATTAGGACCAGCAAAATTAGGGTTAAATATATTTTATGGATCCTACCTTCCCCTGTTCAGCAGAAATTTTATACATAACAGGAAAACATACCAATATTGAAAAGTTAGGCCTAAAACCAATCACGTGTAATTTGCAACCAAAAGAAAAATAAAATAAAAATAATAGAAAATATGAAAGGAAATGAATCCTAACAAAATACAAATAAAAATAATTTTGAAAAGGAATAATGAAGCAAAAACTTACATGAAAAAATGCAAATAACCGGAGAGCGGGAAAAACTGTACGTACGAGAACAATACGCTAAATGATCGTTAAAAATGACGTGTTAAGTTGATAAAGCCAGATGCAAAAATTAGTGGCGCCACCTGGATAGTTTTTTTGTAATTAAACAAAGCAAACTAAAACAAATTGAAAATAATAAAAAACAGAAGGAGAAAAAAACAAAGAATAATACTTAAACTTTGAAAAGGAGAATTAGAGAGATAATTTAGACATATATTTAAAAATGAAGTTACTTGGATAGTTGTATTCCAAGCAATTACTGCGGAATAGCTTAAAATTATTTTGCTTAACATCATTATCTGTGACTAAATCATTATTTCTTTTTATAAAATTTAAGATGATATTTCTAAAAATAGATAGATGTAGGTTACTTTCCCAAAAAGGCATTTTAATAATGTTAAAATCAAAAGAGTCTCTTTTATCAAAAATATTACTAATTAGTATATTATTCTTAACAATTAATTGTAGGTCTAAAAAGTTTGCAGAGTCATTATTATAATTGGTTTTTAATAATTTCAGATATAGGGGATAATATTTAAAACTAGGAACAAAATTTACTATATTACTAAAGATGATTAAGTCATCTATGTATCTAAAAAAGTAACAAGAATCTATGCTAATGTTATCATATTCATAAAAGTGCAGATAAATATTGGCTAAACAGTTACTCGCAGGTCCTCCTTGTGGAAGACCTTTAATTTGCTGATAATAAGAGTTATTGTGAAAAATATAATTTTCATATAGTACTGGATGAATAATTGAAAGATATTTATCATACTTAATTATTTTATTCAAAGAATATTTGTTATAGGCTATTTTGAGAATTTTAACCATATCCCCAATAACTATGGAATTAATTAAATCTTCAAAGTCATAGGTGGGAATAGAAGTAATTTTTTTATCTTGCATGTACTTAATGATATCCCAGCTATTCTTAACTATAATCGAATTATCAATACTGTCTAATGTGGATTGAATAACCTTTTGTAGCTTTCTACCCGGAAGTGTAATATAAGTTTTAAAGCCGTTTGTTATAGTCCTAAATTTAATAGGATTTTTATGAAATTTTGGAGTTAAGAAAATATGAGGGAATTTAATATCCGAAATGCGTAAATCTAATTTTTTATAAAAAGCAGAAATTCGATTAAAAATTTCTCTATTGCTAGAATTAGATTTTTTAAAAGCATTATTATTATGAAAATGTCTATTAAGCATATCAGCATACAACCATTTGCAAATAATTGCATAATTACCCGGAAATTTATCAACATAAACAATAATGAAATTCTTTTGTAGTTCTACAATATGATGCTTAAGATTTTTGTAAATTAATCCACAATCAGTTTTATAGTTATTTTTCAGTAACTCTTTTAAAACATTGCATTTAAATTCATTAAAAGCTTCAATAGGAAAAGTGTATTTAATTGCTAATTTAGTAATGAAGTTACAAATATCTTTAGAGATTTGTTTTTTTATGGCATTATTATTATTGGAGATCATTAATCTATAACTAGTACCTTTTGACATAATTTCCCTAAGAGTATTATCTTCAACAATATTTAAATTGCCAGTTACAACATGTTTGTGATGCTCGTTTATAAATTCAGGATAATCCTTACAATTACAAAGAAAGGTATTATTTTGCAAATCATTAATCTTATTGTAGTTAAAAATTGAGCTACCAATTTTTTTATTATATTTAAAAGCCTTTTTAATGCAAACATTATTGATAGGTAAACAATGCACATATTTATTAAATGTTTTTGAAAAATTAATGTTATTATAGGATTTATTCATGAATAAAATTGTACAATACTCAGTAGTACTATTTACCAAATCTTTATCTTTTATATTGAATTTATGAATGAGAAAATTAATAATATCTTTAATAATATGTAAGGTATGGCAATCTTGAAAATTATGCTTATCAAGGATAACTTTAGTATACTTGATTTCTTTTTTGTTCAAACCAAACAGGAAATATTTAATATGTTTAATGTTAAAAGACTTTTCAAAGTTAATACATAAAATCATTAATTTTAGGAGCAATCTCAACTGGTAGTTTACTATTTCTTTTCTTCCTTTTGCCTCTTTTTATTCGTTTAACTTTTATTACATTAACACTATTATAAAAATATTCCTTGTTATTATGTTGTTTAATGCTCAGTAACACATTTTTACCAAAGTGTATGGTATTCAGACCATAAGGATATATAGTGTTAAAATATTTAATGAAGTGGTTCTCCCACCACAGTCTATTTTTAGCTTGTGGGACTATTCTAAGAATAGAAATTTCAACATTTTCAAAGCCATGTAGATGAAAGTGCTTGATTTCAATTTTAGAATTATTATTGTTATTATATTTGTAATTTTTGGTATTTGATCTATGCAGGTTTAAACGAATATTGATATTATTGCTAGTTTGGCCAATATATTTAAAATTACAAATTTTACAATTTAACATATAGATGCAATTGAAGGTCTTACATAAGAAAAAATTAGAAGTATTATCATATTGTTCCATGTTTAACATTGGACAAGTTTTACATCTACTATTATTGCACTTATTAAAACGAAAATAATTTATGTATTGATCTTGTATAGTATCATAGTTATAATTATAATTGTGGAAGTTAATTTGTTCATGTAGGTTTAAAGGAGAAGGAATATAATTGTGATTATGTTTAATCTTAGAGATGCTGTTCTCATTTATAATTTGAAAAATATTTATGCCCTATGAAATCTGAATTCCAGAAAGTTCTAGTCTTGTAGGAGTTGACCCTATTACCAACAGTATTACCTACCATGTAATTTGAACCACCGAATCTGTGATTCATTTTATAACCTTTCCCTAAAACAATATATCTCAACACAAAATATCTCAAAGCAAATAACTGAACTCAAAATTCACAAATCAATTGGAACAATAATATTCCAAAGTATGGAACTGAGGCAGTATATCAAATCAAAACTACTAATACCCTGAAGGAGCTACCAAAACTCTGGAAATCTATCCAATACACCAAACTTATAACCAAATACTCTCTAACACAAATACACAACTTATGGTAACTTTCTATCGATAATACATATACCATAATAATGTATCACCGAGCAAAGATCTGCTGTAAAGCTTATCTAGTTGCCAGTCACTAAAAAATATTTTTGACTACAATCATATTTTGATAAAAAGTACTGGAACATAAAGTATTTGGAGTACCAAAAGTTCTCAGAAATGTAAAAATACAACATGAAAAATACAAAAGACATGAGATTTTATATTTTCTTCCTCAAATTAAAATACGTTAAAAGACTTTCAATTTTAGGGCAACATTTGTGGAAATAATCATAGCATTTCGTCACAAAATAGTTAGATAGTTATACAAATTATAATTATCATAAAAGTTAAATCAATATATAACTAATTTTTATTATTTTAAAATATATTATTTATATTGGCTATATATATTTATTGGCAATATATATATATATATATATATTGCCAATGAGAAAATATGTATTTCGATCTCTTTAACGGCCATTTTATCCTCCTTTTCAGTCACGATTTCGTTGTCATTTGGAAAAGTTTTAACAAAAGTTAAAAGAAAAAATGTTTCAAGTTAACGTAAGAGCTTAAATATCTGAAATGTAACATTTTACGATTTTCATCACGACTTTAAAAAAAAAATCATGTTCTCCCGTTCCTTGATACTAGCCCATGTTTCACCTGGCTTCTCTATAAATGTCGGTAACCATAGCAACTGTTCTATTTTTAATCTCCGTCCCATTGATCCAGTCAGAAATGGGGAGAGGGGTGATGCACACACAACCTGTTGAATCACGTCATCGAACTCCTATCGACGAGGGTAAGTTCTTTTAAAAAAATGAAATCCTGTCTTTCAACCCCGAGACAGCAGGACCTTTTCAAATAATAAATTTTAATTAGTATAAATGATTATCCAGATATCATATGCATCCCTCAGAACGACACATTTTGGATAAAGTATTTTATATAAGGCAATCGACTTTTAAACTGGAAGAATAGGGTTAGTTGAGACTTAAAGTTATTTGTATAAATTAATAAAAAAATAAAATGTGAATGTCGTAAGGGATTAGAGGATTTCTAATATTTTATAGCATGTATACTGACATACAATTGAATCGTCAAATATATTTGATAAAATATCAAAAATGAGTTAGTAAAATCTTCATGAATTAGTCAGATATAAAAAACAGTAAATAAAGTTATTCAAATTACTTTTTAAAATATTTTATAATTATATATCATTTTATAATATTTTTAAATATTGCTTCTCGTTTCCGCCCAATAACGATTTAAAATGCAAATCAACACCTAAATCAATGTCAACAATATATAAAATCCCCCCCCCCCGAAAAATTGATCGTATTAACTTTTTATTTCAAGCAAGCATTAATATGTGTGCTCCATACTATTTTGAACCGCCTTTGCAGCAGTCCATAGTACAACAGCACTGTATACCTGATCGAGTTAAGATTAAGGGTTTTGGAATCGATTCTACTATTGATCTACCGTACAGAAATTTAACGTGTTAGTTTAAATTTATTAAAGCTCATAATGCAATGTTTGTATTAGAGAAAAAAAATGTTAGAAATCCCCATACGTACATATTTCACCTATATTCTGTCTTACTACTATCTTATTGTTTTGCTTTACTGTAAATTAGATTTATAGTACTTTAACATTATATATACGTATGTATATATACACACACAAGTTATATGCTCTTATGTATACGAGAGTATGATGGTTTGTGTAATGTATCGTCAATCATAGTAAATAAATTCAAATTTGTAATCAAAATATCAAAAAGTAAATGTTTCAAGATCAATTCCAGCAAAATTAAAAGCGCATGGAAGTATAAAGAAAGTGAGAGAGACTCGATCAATAAAATGTCAAAAAAATTCTATCATCAATAAATTCCCACATTAATTTTTGGAACGATGAAACCACGTGAAAATATATTTATTATGAAGCAAAAAAAGAAGGATGGCTTATAAAATATTCAGCGAATCAGGAGATGAAATTCTGAATATTAGAAACAAGAACACGAATATAAGAAACAGAATCAATGAACCAAAGTAGAGTGCTTTCTAAAGCAATTACTGATTTAGGGCAATGATGTAGGGTTATCAGTTGACTTTTATTGGATTCTAAAATTCTGCTTTCAGTAGAAAATGTATGCATAATTGAAAAAGAAAAATATTCAAGAATATATATATAATGTATCAGTTAAGCCTGAAAATTTCACATGTATTGAAAGGGTATTCGGATAGATAAATATGAAAAATTTGAAAACATATTATACAAAAAGAAATAGTAGCATTTAAAAATTTTCAATTGATTTTTATGTCCTACTATTTTATAATTAATTCATACTACTTATATATTTTTATGTGCAACTATTCCATAAACTAATCATAAATTAAAACATACCTAAAATTTCTAAATCGTGAAATTAAATAGTTTCAACATTTGACACATTGAGTACATTGAGTATGTACTGAGAATTTAAAATGACAACATATTAGCAAGTTATAATTTATAGCAATGGAGCTATCTGTAGAAAATTTTGAAACCAACAAAATTTAAAATAAGACTGAAAATGGAAAAGTTGAAGATGAAAAATTCATAAAACAAATTTATGATAATCTATTATTTATATTATTTTTATTAATAATGTAGATAGAAATTTAACAGGACACTCATGTTCTAAATAGTATTTAAAAAACCTATATAATCATTTAATTTTTTCTGTATGATCAAAAATTTCCATTATTACTTTATCAGTAATTTAGTAAAATATTTCTATAAATTTAGATAAGAATATTTCTATACTTAGGAAAGATCTGTAATTTTCTATAAATAATGTTAAATTTGAAAATTAAACACCTCTTCTTAATTATATTACATTTTAATATAAATATATACAAGGGGTGATCAAATGAAAAGGTACGAAACGACATAAAAATGAAACAGTTAAATATTTGCATATTCCGCCAAGGGAGAATGTAGCGAGACATCTCGGGATGCCATTGGAGACTCTGACTGGGATCGCATCATGCGCGCAGGAGAGAGCAAAGGCTCTTATAAAAAGCTGCGTCCAAATGATGCGAGCATAGAATTACTCGAGCACAGAAAAAGCATTAACTCCGATGTGTACTGTGAGACACTCCGACGCCTACGCAGGTCCATCAAGAACAAAAGACCGGGGCTGCTCACGGAGGGTGTGGTTCTGCTCCATGAGAACGCGCGTCCACACGTCTCCAGAGTCACACAAATGGAACTGAACAAGTTCCAATGGGAGACGTTGGACCATCCGTCCTACAGTCCGGACATGTCACCCTGCGATTTCCATGTGTTTGGTCCACTGAAGAAACACCTGAAAGGAAAGCGCTTCAACTCGAACGACGTACTCAAGGACACTGTGAAGGACTGGGTCTCGTCACAGCCACAGGAATTCTGGGAACAAGGAATCCTGCGGCTTGTTCATCAGTGGGATCGTTGTGCTCAGGCCTATGGTGTATATTTTGAATAAAGTCTATATTTGTACCCACCGTCTCGTTTCGTACTTTTTCATTTGATCACCCCTTGTATATATATGTGTGTGTGTGTGAGTGAGTGTGTGTAAAATCTAATTTAAAAAATAATTTTAACTCTAATTTTATATTCCTCTTTTACATCTTTATTATGAATAGAATTTTTCTAACTTCGTTTCCCGCGTTAAAAAGGTCCAACTCTTACAGATACAGATTATCCTTACTATTGCAGATTTATTTCCTTTTCCTAGATAAAGAGCACTTTGAAAGCCGATTTATGAGATATTATCTGGCATCAAGTTTTTCCTTTAAACCATGGACGCATTTTCTAAAAATAACAATTACCCTTTCCCCTAATTATAACTTCGTTGTAATTATCTCCTCGTAATTCCTAAGCTGAAGAAATATGGGGATTCTGCTGTCTTTTTTTTTTCAAAATGCTTTCATAGAGAATGGAGGTAAAATTTTCACTCTTTTGATGTTAACATTACGGTAATAAATTTATTTTTCTACTCGGTTGTTTCCTTTATCACGACGACTTCCAGAATGTGTTACATTATACATACAATTTAAATATTGATGAATGCAATGCTAATGAATATAATACACCCCATTCTGCTGTAACTTGTTTACACCTGAATTTTTGATGCTTGGTATTATACCTTTAAAATCTCTTTTAGATGAATATTCTTACCATTCTTAAATTGAAGAATTATTCAACTTGGTATTAAAAAAAACACCGTAAATCACAAAGAATTTAATGGATGGAAGATTTTTGGAATCAAAGGTAAACATTGTGATTTTACTATTAGTGAAGAATTTAGACTTTCTAACCCACATAGCTTAATTTCAATTTTAGTTCTCAAAAAGTTTTAAGTCGTAAAATTGAGATCGCGATTTTATTTTGATTTTAAATTAAAAGGGAATTTGCTTTGAAGTATTTGTGCATAATAAATGGTATAAAAATTGCATTTCAAAGACAATTCATTCTGTCATTGCATATTCTAAAAAACTTGAATATATTTTGATTAATTTAACTTTAAGGACTATTTTTTTGCTTAGCATAACAACGGATATGAATAAATAAAGTAGCTTGTATGTTTTTATAAAATTATTCTCAAACAAGATTTAAAATCAAAACTTTGACACGTATTTTCATAAAATATTCTTTTTTCATGCATTTTGGAAAGAAATTACATTTACGTTAATGTAACATTTGAAAAAGATGATAAGGAAGAAAACTCTTTCACTTTAATTGAGGCTCAATGATATCTTTAACAAAAATTATTTTAAAAGTGTGGAGTTTCTCGCTTTAGTTGAAAGATGTAACTCAAAAAATGCTAATGGAATAAGAAAAATGTTATTCTCTATAAATACCATTGCATAATTTACGCCTACTGGTATATCATATTTCAAACATAAATTCATTTAAAATATTTTAATTTCTAAATATATTAAAATGGCTGTTTAATTAATATTTCGAATGCATCTTTCAAAAATTATTATTCATTTATGTAAATTAATTCTTCAGGGGAAATGAAATGTTGTACGAAAATTTCACACATAAAGTAAGAGACTCATATTTACATATGAGTATAATATAATCAAGGAACCATTCAATGTATTATTCGTAAATACGATTGTATGTAAAACATGACTTATTATCCATTTTATTAATTAATGTATTTTAAATAGTAATAAATAATTTATATTTAGTAGCAAAATTTAGTTAAAAAGTCATTTGAAACATCTTGCATTAAGCATGCACAAATTATCATTAACAAACTTGGATTCAATATTTCTCATAAAAAAACATGGAAATGAGAGAAAGGGAGTAATAAGTTTCGAATTAAGAATACTTGAACACGAAATGTTTTTATTTAGTGAAGATTTTAATTTACGGCACGCACATTTAATAGGATTATTTGATTATATTTTTAGGACTACTGGGGTTATATATCTTGTGATTCTCAACTATGAACAAGTATCGAAGACTCTACGCGAATCATATAACAATCTGGAAAGATAGCTGAGTTTAACATGCAGTAGTTTCCTCCAACTTTAGTTTTAAAAATATTTTAAACCACTAACTCAGGGTAAAAAATAAAAAAAAAAAAGGCACATTTAGTTACTAAAAGCAATCAAATATATTTTAAAGAATTTGCCTTTTAACATTTAATTTAGATGAACCAGTAAATACCGAGGTTTTGGCTCTATTTGTAGCTGCTAATGCGAGGGGAAACCTTGAACTACGTAAAAAAAGACTCTCGTGATGTATTGCAGAAGGAGTTGACCGCTTGCTGTTGTCGAACAATGTTTGCTTTTTAGCTGATCATGTTTTATCCTTCAGTTTAAAGGTTCATTTTCCAAGATCAAGTGTCGGGTATTATGGAATACCTAGTATTTCGTAATACCGTAGCGAAAGTATAGTATTCCACATGAAACGACAAAACATACTTGTGACGGATCTATACGGTTTTTCACTAACTTCTTCTTTTTACCTTTAATGCAAATTATTTATTTCAACCAACCTTCATCGAGAGCTGGGCGTGATTTATGTAAATAAGGAATATTATATAAATTCGGTTTTCGCGAGTTGACAAGAGCTATAAGTAAGAGGAAGTCAGAAGTCAAGTGAATTAAAGATCAAGAAGTCGACACGTAGTTGTTGACAAGTTAAGTGAGCTTGATACGTTTTGATGTGCATGAAGAGAAGCGGATTTAAAGTATTGAAATTCACTATTACGGAGCGTGGAGTCTTCGTCAATTCATCCAGCTAAATAGAGTGCCTGAAGTTCGTCACGAAGGAACCGCAGCAGTAAAATATAAGGTTAGTGACTTTGATTAAGTAAATCAGATTATTATTGTGAGGCGTAGTTGTAATTGTGCGCGTTTAAGCTGTCCTAGATTCAGTTGAAATTCTGTATTATTATCCGCTTGTATTTATATCTCACCTCAGCACTCCACTCTCGTTTATTTATCTTAATTAGTATTGTGTTGTGTCAGTTCATAATATATTGATAAGAATCAATAAATCAGTTTGTTTTGAAATCATGTCATTCGATCAATTATTTCCTCCAACACATCCAGCCGGGTTTTCAGATAGACAGGAAGGTATTAGTGTAAGGGGAGGCTACAGGTCATCACATACTGAATAATAATAAATTTAAAAATATGAGCTTGGTGTATATTATTGATAGCTAAACAATAGTTATTAAATATATAAATAATACTATGGTCTCATTTAAAACTAAAGTACATTTTTTAAAATTTGAATCTATTGGAATGGAAACAACAGGCAGGATAGCTGGATCTTCTATAATAACATACGACCCATGTAAAAAATGTTAGAGGATAAACTAAAAGAAAAGGACAAAAAGAAGAAACCAGAGGCTTCAGAACAAAAGAACATTAAAAGAAACTTTACTAAGAAATCAGATCGAACTTCTAGATTTAGAGACGATGCCAGTATTAGCAACAATGAATTGTTCTATTCTAACGAATCATCTATTGTGGAAAATTCATCGAAGGTGAACGTTAAGAAATTTAGATTAAATGCTTTAGCTGTTTTCTGCGAGCTCACCTTGCAACAGAGAAAGAATATTATTTTTTGTAAATAAACTCAAACCAGAAATGATTTTCATCTATTCTTAAAAGTATGGCTTTTATAGAGAAAAATGACTACGTTTTATGAAACCTTAAATAGTTTTCCAATGGTTTAAATTACTTGTTCCATATTAACCTCCATTTATCACTTTTTAAAAAAGCAAACTTTTTTGTAACAACAAAATAAATATTATTTTTAACAAGTGATAATTCCTTATAATCGTTTATCTATATATATAAAGGAGAAGATAGACTCACTCAATGACTGACTGACTAATCACAATATCTCCGGAACTATTCAACCTACAGACTTGAAATTTGGTAGACATGTTCCTTTCATGGAGTAGAAATCCGTTAAGAACGGACTTTTTGCGCAATTTGAACCGCAAAAGGCGTTACGGTTTTTTTCCCCATTTTTAAACTACTCGACGTACAATCTTGAAATTTGGTAATCAGATGCCTTTCATAGAGTAGAGAGCCGCTACAAAATGAGTTTGGTGAAAATCGAACCTCAAGGGACGTTGCGGGGGCTTAGAGGGCGTTATAGATAATTATTTCCATTTTTGAAATATTAAATGCATCGTTTTGAAATTTGGTAAGCAGATTCCTTTCGTAGAATAGAGAACCGTTACAAAATGGGTTTCGCGAAAATCAACCCTCAAGTTTCATTTCGGGAGATAATAGATAAATGTTTCCGTTTCCTATTAGATCTACCTACTTGAAAATTGGTAGGCATGTTCCTTTCATGGAATAAAGTTCTTCTAACAAAGAGTAAAACGAAAATCGACCCCTAAGGAGGGTTGCGAGGGGTCAAGGGGAATTATAGAGAAAAAATCCTGTTTTTGAATTGTTAGACCCACATACTTGAAATTGGTTAAGCATGTTTTTTTTGTTGAATCGAGATCCACTAAAAATGTATTTGAGGGAAAACTCATGGGGAAGCAAGGGGATACTGGGGAGTATTGACAAAAAAAATCCTTTTTTCGAACTACAAGGACTATAATAATGGAATTTGGTTTGCATTTTTCTTTTGTTGAATTGATATATGCTAAGAACGGTTACTTTGGAGAACGACTCTCAACGAGATAACGGGGGGTATTGATAATAAAAATTTCGTCTATTATAGATGTAGACTTGAAATAAGGTTTGCATGTTTATTTTACAGAATAGAGATCCACCGAAAATTGGTTTTGCGGAAATCCACTTGGTTATAGGGTTACGAAAGTGCAAACATCATTCTATACTTCAATTTTAGAGATTATTAAAAAGTACAAATTAGAAGCTCTTTCTTTTTTTTTTATCAAGAGGCGAGAGTTACAGGTATGAGTATATTCTTCAATACAATCAAATTCTTAATGCTAGGATTTAGATATCAATAATTTATGTATTATATATGTATATATATAAAACATCATGAAATACCCAGCAAAGCGGGTGGCTAACGGCTAGTAGTATATATCCAAGATGATTTTTATCAAAAACAAACAAAGTTATTTTTAGAAAAGTAAATGCCACCCGAATCTCATTTACTTAAAGAGAGATGCTTTAGTGGAGTTAAATGTCAATTACTGGACTAAAAACTCGCAATCATGAATCTTCGACTCCCAGAGCCGTATAAGAGTTTAGAACAATTTCACTGATATAATTTTATTTAAATGTAACAAATTTACCAATTATTAAAATTCTAATTCAACAATGTTTCATTTACTAATCCATATATTTTGAAACTGATGAATTCAATGTAAATTAATTTCACAAGGCTTATGCGAAGATGTGATGAAATTCAATACATCTGATCGATATATTAAGCGAAATAATTATTCTGAACTCTTAGTGGGAAGGATACCGTTACGATTTTAATATGAAACAAATTAAACGAGATATTTACCCTTAGTAATTGATACCAGTATAATTATTAGAAAGACTAGGATTCAAGCAAATGACAATCATCTCATTGATACGGGTACGCAGGGATGATATTCTCGCTGGTAACAGGAATCCATACACAATACATAAAAGTTCAATTACGCGTTTAAGAAGAAACTATTCCAGTGTTCATTTGAAAGGCATGATAGCATTAAGAAAAATTTTAAGATTAATATGAGCACATTACACAAGTATTTACAAATGCATTTAAATTTTTTTCTCTATCATTGAAAAAATGTTTATATTTTTTAGTCAAGAAAATTGTTTGCAATGAATATTATTCTACGTAATTTCGCTAACCAATACAAAAATATCCCTTGTTTATAAATAATGTTATATATGCTACCTATACAGGGTGTCTCAAAACGACCACATAAGCTCTGCACAGCTAGATTCCTCGTTGGGAGTAAATAAAAACTGCCCAAAGAAGCGTTCCTGTACGATTCATAGTTTACGAGAAAAATACGAAAAACAAAACATGACGTCACTTCCGGTGCAAGAAAAAACACTTTATTAGACGTATCAATAACAGTATTTGCATACCTTTCCAAACGATTGTGTTTAAAACGTTCGCCGCGCATATCGCGTCATGCACTTATATCCATAGAATGACGTTAAGCCGCCGTTGAACTGGCTTTTAAACGACTGCATCTTACAGCTACCGGTAGTCTTCGTATTGTGGCCATGTATTCCGTTCGCGACTACTGTGACATGTACGGCAGATGTAATGGAAATGCCTTACGAACTGCTAAGGAGTATGACCGTCGATATCCGTCCCACCGTCCTCCTGATGTCAACGTCATCCGTAGGCTGGACGACAGACAGCGAAATACGGGAAGCGCCTGACCAACAGCCAATCTTCACAATACTGGAATACCGCGGAGTGGCCTGATGGTAGCACAGGTGGTTGCAATACTGCAACGGGTAGAAGAGACGCGCGATGTAAGTACACGCGCACTAGCCCGTGAGATGACTTCGACTAAAAGTACTGTGCACAGGCTTTTACGATCTGAGAGGCTATACCCATTTCGGTACACAACCGTACAAGGTCTGAAACCAGATGATTGTCAGAAACGCGTGGCCTTCTGTGAAGGGCTGTTGCAGCAACAGAACACAGATAATGATTTCATTGCACATATCCTGTGGAATGAGGAAGCATGTTTCACTCGTGATGGGGTATTTAACCATCACAGCAGCCATATGAGGTCCCAGGTCAACCCGCTTGCAATCCGGCCGCAGAAACATCAGGAACGTTGGTGTCTTACCGTGTGGGCCGGCATACTCGGGGATCACCTGCTTGGACCATATCTGTTGCCTGAACGGCTCTCGGGACAGTCGTACTGGTGTTTCTCAATGAGGTCTTAACAGAGTTCCTCGATGACATACCATTAGCGGCAATACAGGGACTTTGGTTCCAGCATGATGGGGCTCCGGCGCATTTCTGTACTCCCTTATGTGATTGGCTGTATATCGCATACCACAGCCGTTGGATCGGAAGTCAGGGTCCAGTTCTATGACCACGTTCACCAGATATCTTACACCGTTGGATTTTTCCTATGGGGCCATCTCAAGGAACTGGTGTATCAAGTAGTGACAACCCAAATGGACTTAGTAGCTCGCCTGCATGCTGCTTGTACTTCGGTAGACCCCAAGGTGCCATTCCACGGCGTGTTCAAGCCTGCCTCGACATGCAGGGCAGACACTTTGAACATCTGCCTTAAATTCTGCATTTACTGTTGTTGATATGTTCAATAAAGTTTTTTTTTCTTGCACCGGAAGTGACATCATACTTTGTTTCTCTTATTTTTCTCGTAAACTATGGATCGTACAGGAACGCTTCTTTGGGTAGTTTTTATGTAATCCCAACGAGATTCTAGCTGTGCACAGTTTATGCGGTCATTTTGGGACACCCTGTATAAACATTATTGTTTTGCTCGAGTATTTAACAAATGCGACGCAATGTTTCGTATTCAGTCAAAACATTTTTTAACTGATAAAATCACCATTAATTGCTGGTACACACCTTACTTATTGCCATTTGCCAAACCTTTTTTTTTTGTTGTTTTTTGTATCCCATAGTCAAAGAAATTTACCCCTCAATTTCGAAACGCAATTTCAACACATTTTTGATCTTGCAAATGTCAAATAATGTACTGAAATATTTTTCTTATTTAAATAAAAGCCTCTGGGTGAAAAGTTGAGTTCTTGGAGGAAAATTAGGAGAAATCATCGTTAGCTTGCCTGTTCTGCGATTTGTGACAAGGTCACGACACTATTTTGTTGCATTTAATGTTCCCATGAATGGAAACCATTTCTTGACTATACGCTCACGCATTCAAGGATTCAAAAAACATATGACGGAGCGTTCTTGACAATATTTGGGGGAGGAGGGAACTGAATTGCCGCAAAGAAGAGGTTCCGATCGAGAATTGGAATGTCAAAGTAAAAGATTTCAGACAATGCTGCCGAGCAAAATTTTTAATATCTTCCTCAACCGGCAGTCCGTATTTCACCCACCGGACCTTCCTGAGTGTCACAGTCCGTTGCACTAACGAATTCAATTATTTAAGAACAATGCATTAAATAGCAAGAAATTCTATCAATCAAATAGATAAATTTTACTATTGATGTCATGCTGGCACAAATTGCGATTCAATTTTTTTTTTTCTTTTTGTAACTGTAACGATAGCAAATAACAGAGGAGTAGCGACCCTTTTATGGGTGAAACTAGTTTTTAATTAACCCTCATGTCTTGGTATCCTGACTATTTCGTAGAGATAAGCAAACATGGGTCAAAAACTTGTCTTTGCACAAGTCTTTGAATGGCTCTTCTTGAGGATCTCTTTTAAGATGAGATAAATTGGCTTTCTTACAAAAATCTTTGCAACGGCAACAAAAATTTTGTTGGTGGTAATGTCACAAAACGCAGAGGTAACAAAGACATCATTTTGTTACATTATCGATATTGATAAACATATGAAATTGTTAAGGGTAACATATGAATTGATACATAAATTGTTAAAGTGTTTCTTAAATGCTTCCGATGTACTCTTTGATAAATTCAGTTATTTGTTCAGATATTTTTTTTTAGTAAAATCAAAAAGCATTTGTATAAATTTAAAATAAAAATGCACAATCAAGTTTGAACTAATTTTAAACAAATGATACTAATTTCAGTATGGAGTTAAAAAAAACTTTTTTCTATGATATTGCACTTGGTAAATTAATACCTGAAATAAAAATAAGTGAGGCTTTGTTGAAAGAAAATATCAAATTATCAATGTACATGACAGCTTTGTTTTTATGACATTAAAATGCAAACACACCAAGAGGTGCTTGAGATTATTAATGAAAGGAAATCGAAACTACCTCATAACTAGGTAAAAAAAAAGCATATAATATTTTGATTAATTTCCCGCTTTTTAAATGTCCTTGATCTTACAATATCTCCCCCCCCCCCCAAAATGCTCAATCCTCATGTTGCAGACCGCGTGAAATAGTTGTCCGAAAAAAAGGTTGAGTACTTCTGCTCCACATAACGTAGCTTTATTTTCGAAAATGACTCGTAACTTTCCTATTTAACCATTTAATAAAAATTTAAAGAATTTTAAACTTTAATTTATAAGGCTAAAAAGCTGCACATATTAAATGTTTCCAAATTAGAACCCGAAGTACCACGGATGGATAAACTTCACCTATATTAAAACTGGGTTGTTCCGAACTTGATAAAATTGTGGCTCTTTTGAACTATGTCACGCGCGAGATACGTGGATAGTTTTCAGTGAAATGGAAGCAGTTCCTCAGAGAATTTTCGGGTATAGGGTTTCAAAATATTGCTTGGAGCACAACATGAATCTTAAAAAGGGTCAATAGGAAATGTTCAAACAACAGAAATAAATCGAAGAGAGTCATTTATATGATATTATAATATATATATATATAGCATTCTTTAAATAAAAGCAGTTATCTGCCATTATCTGGCAGTGATTTCTAAACTGGGAGGCACACGCACCTGGAGAAGCGTATAGTAGGCAGATAAGAACTTAACAAAATAAACATTTTTACAGAATATTAAGTCAACAATTTAATCTTATTTAATTACAGATTGTGTTCGGGGCCTTTTCCTATGTTCCGGTGCCACTCGAGATCCATCATGATGAAGAGCTTTAAATATGTCGAGGTTGCGGTATGAAAATTTAGAGAGTCAGCTCAAGTCGAATTTCGTTCCACGTCAATTGACCGAGATAGCCTTTGCCTTAGAGCAGGGGTGGGCAGACTTTTCCAGGGTACGGGCTACTTCTAATGTTTTTAAGATACGGCGGTCCACACAGTGACGTAGGTGTAGCCATTCTGGATTAAAATTGCAAGCTTTCTCTTTTTAACACTTGTTTTCGACATTGTACCCCTCTATTAAAATATGACAATACTATTTTTACTACAAAAGTAACACAAAATTGTAAAGTTGAATGCTTGAGCAACTATGAGCGACTGCTAGACCGTGGAGGTATTCAATGAAGTGAGCAGAAAAGATACGTGAATCGATGAATCTGAAACCGATGAATGTACTTAATTTGTTCGCTACCAAGTCCACGGAACATAAAGTTAGCACAAGAACCCAATCCCATGAGAGCGCGGGAAGAGCTGAACATCAACATTTCTTCTCCCCTTCAGTCACGGCGAGTTGGGAATTTTCCCCCTACAGTAGCAGTGGACGTGCTAAAGGTCATCGTTTGCTTCCAATTAAGGTACATGTGTCGTCTAGACATTTATTGAATCATTTGCTTAAGCAAATACAGTCGCATCGATTGTGAAAAGACGATTCTAAAATCAAACTGGCATCAGTGTTCCATACATAGGTTTCTTTTAATAAGTGGGGTTTTGTAAAGGCGGTCACCTCAAAATGTCTTGGTGGTCCACCGGTCGATCGCGATCGACTTAATGCCCATCCCGGCCTTAGAGTGTGATGTTAATAAAACAATTAAAAATCAAATTACGACAAATCCTCTGTTCAGTTCTATCGATATCGCACTATAAAGCTCCACGAGTGTTATTGGCGATGGACTTCATAATTTTGAACCTCGGTCAAGTGACGAGGACAGCACCTCAGCTGGCACGCTCTTCACCTATCTACCACCCCACACCAACTGGAGGACGCTTGATCCTCGATATATGTAACGTGCATCGGCTCCCTCCGTACGGTGGCGGGTTTGCAGTGGTACTAGGCTAGTATCTGATGACACGAGTCCGTGACCTTCAACCCCTATTTCAGAAAAGTGATTAATGTAAGGCCCTAGATTTCAAAATGATTTTCAAACCTTTTATTCTTCACTACATTCCTTCAATAAATTAACTAAGAAGTTATTAGATACAAGTTCTCACAAAATCGTTGTTCAATAATCCATTTACTTATTATATAAAAATAACAGCTGAAAGTTACTTAATGCAATGATTGCATTGAACACACATTATTAAGTTACATTTATTATATACATGTTACAAAATTATGGAATTTTGTGTTCAAATAAATGAAAATGATGAATTATTTAAAAAGCTTATTTGAAGCCAAACCGTCGATTTTTTCCGTGAAAAATACGCCATCATAAAGAATGCAGAAAATAAAATGACAACCTCGTATTTCTTTAGGAACGATTCATTATTTAAAAAAAAAATGGTAGCCGAAGCTCATTAATCCTACAAAACAAAGCGTCGGTAATTCACAAATTATTCTTTTTTATTCTTTCTATCAATGTAAATGTTTAAAACGAAATAACAATTCTAAAACACAAATATCCATTGAAACTAATGATTTACTTAAGAATCAGCAATGAAATAATTGGAGCAATTTATAAAAGTGGTGTAATCGATTATTTATATACATGTTCTATATTTCCAAAGAAAATTAGGTGGTTGGTGTTCACACTCACAAGTTTGTAGCCGTCGATGTTTTTGTCGATCTCCAATCTTGATATCGTTGAAGACCCGTTACGTAGCAAGGCACCTGCCAATTGCTTGATTTGCTTTGAATTCAAGTCCAGCAACACGAGCGTTAATAGAAACGGGTTTAACCACGATCAAATAACGAGCAATAGTCCAAACTTCATTATCATATTTTTTTTATGAGTTTTCCGTGCATTTTCCCCTGTCAAAACTGAACGTCATCACGTTGGAGTGGTGTGCAAATTCGAAGCGCGAGTTTTAATGGTTTAAGGTATCCGACTGGTTGCGACAACTTTAAAAAAAAAAATGCAGATATGGGGATTTTTTTGTTGTTTTTAGATTTTTTTGGTACATTTAAAGAAAAATATGCTAAAATTAAGAAGAGAAAAATAAATTATTTTCATTAAAATGGGAAAAATGGGTAAAAATTGACAAAAAATAACATAAACGCGGTCCATTCTGTACCAAAGGTTTATGAACAAATTTTCAATTTTGATGTGTTGCTATGTTATTCATTGTCGGAATGACCTTCAGGATAGATATTTTAATTTTTACAAAAACTAGAGCACTTTATCTCAGTTACTATATGGAATTGCTTAAAAAACACTGATTATATTCACATAAGGGACTGTAAGTTTTGTAATAAAACAGTGATTGATACATCTGAAGGTTAAAAGACTTCTAGTATTATACAGAACTTACAGGAAAAATTTCACACAGTTTATTATTTTCAAAACTTTTTTAGCAATCGCTGACCCCGTTTGATTATCTTCAAAAAATCACATTTCGAGTAAAACGCGTTTTAAAGTGTGACATCTTGCTTAAAGTAATGGCATCTGCTATTACTGAAACACTTGTAGTTTTTGCTCTAGTGAACGGAAAATTATAAACTTGGTATTTTTATAAAGCTAATAAGATGGCCTATAAAATAAAATCATACAAAAAATTTGTTAATTTTTGTCAAAATTCCCAATTTTAGGGTAGTCGGATACCTTAAATATCGTCTTCGTACCCTACCAAGATTCAAAATTACGACGTTCGTAGTGAACAGGCCGAAGCCCAATGGCTGAGTGGTAGAGTATTGTGCTTCCACATCACAGATTCAAGGTTCTATCCTCGTGCTGGGCAAGGTGGTTTCAGCCTTTCATCCCTTCAATGGGTCGAGAAATGAGTACCAATCTTGCTTGGGGACAAAACACTGGAGGTTCCACGTCAGACTGACCACCTGATCGGACATCTGGATATGCACTCCAGCGCTACGGTCACGTATACTGAGACAGGCACAGTAGGCCTTGACCATCATGGGCTGTAGCGCCACTGAGTTTGGTTTATTCAACTACCAAATTTAGTTTATTCAACTATTTTTGATACCAAACGTAAGGTTCATAAAGCAATCGAAAGCAGCTCAAGGAGCTTTTGAATATTTGAATAATAATTCGGAAATAATCAGTTGTAGAAAAGAAATTGAGTCCGGTTGGTTTCTGAAAGTAATGATTCTTGAGAAAAGCGAATTCCACCACATTAACCCATTCCACAAGAACTGACAGAAAACTCATCTTTAAAAGGAGATGAACTTTTCTCTCAGTTCAGAAAATTTATTTCAACCTCCCAGTCTCAGAATGCAGGGCCAACGCGACTGAATATATGTACATTAATTTTCCTAAATATCTATTTCCAGTCGCTTTCCCTTCTGGAAAAGGACGGATTATTGTCAGTCACAAATTATTCCACGCAGCCGTCCGAATGCAATGTTTGTAAACTGTAGCCAAGAACAAAGGTCCTCTCGCCAAATCCTTAATTGGCGGGAAAGTTTGGGGCTTTGTCTCATTAAAATACTTTCTCCACCACTGAGCAAAATCATGCATAATTCATGTGAACGGTTCTTCTGATTAAAACCCAGGGTTCGACAATCAGACACTTCGAAAACATTGTTTCTTTTGAGTCAAGAAAAAGTATATCTGATGAAAATGCTGGCTAGATCTATGAAATAGCGAATAATATGTCTAATTCCTAAGGAAAAATGTTTTGAATCCTCTAAAATACATCAAATGATATCATTCCATGTCTATTACAATAGAAAATGCATAGAGACAAATTTAAAGAAATTATGTGCAATAAAAGACAAATCAAATCAAAATTATAATAGGCAAAAACACAATAAACGTGGCTAAACCAAAAAAACCAATAATTATCCAAAGAATTTAGATTTTTTTTAAAGGAAGGGAATATTGAAGAGTATTATAATCTCAACTAAATGTGTATACTTTTTGATTTCCTTGGAACATTAATTACACAGAGGGCTACAATGAAAAAAATACAAGAGCTGTGATAGCTAAACCTAATGTAAAATAATGTAAAATATTCATATCAAAATTCGCAAAACTAGTAGTATAATAAAGCAAAAAGTAAAATACTAGAAAAATACAGAATTAAAAAATTCTTTAAATTGAGAAATAAAGACAAAAATTATTATCATTTTTTTATATGTGTTCTTTTATGTTCTAAATTATTTTTACTGTCCGTTGTAGTTAGGAAAACATTACTCATGCAATCTTTTTTCGCACTCGAGACATTTTTTCATTGTGTTGATGGAACAAGATAATGAGCATCTGACCGTCTCAAAGATTTAGAGCAGTGATTCCCAAAGTGGTCTATATAGACCCCCCAGGGGTCTATGACAACCTCCAAGGGGTCTACGTCAGCTAAAAATTAATTTGGGGGTCCATGAGGTGTAAGTGGAGGTCTATGATAGTGACTTTCATTAAACTAGACCGTGACTTTAATTTTAAAAAAAATCATAATCAAGTGGAAACTAAATTTTACCTTTTTTAACTGATTAATTTACTAAGTTTATTAAGGTTAATTTGCATTTACAAGGTGACAGCATAAATTTTATTAAAGCAAGAACCATTTCAGCTTTTCTTTCCCGAGTCAAGCTAAAGAAGTTTAATACTGGAGGTGTCCAATTTTTTAAAATTTGTCACAGACAATCTGTCAGAACGTTTTAACCTACATTCAACATTTAGATGCCTTTTATTCAGATTTTGAAACCAGATTTGAGAATGCTTTGACTATGGCAATACCACAATAGGCAATGAATTTATATGGTCATATCGGAAAAAAAATATCACATTACATAGGAACTGATCGTAATAAGCACTAACGAAGGTGTTAAAGTTTAAAAACGGATGCCAGCAATCTTGGCATTAAAAAGTCAAACCTGTTATTTGTCCCGACTTATGGAATATCGTGAGGAAGTTTTTCATTGCTTGTCCTAGTTTGAAGGAGTTTCAGCACTGTTGTCAATCTCCAAAACGAAAAAAAAATGGACACTAACAGAGGAAATTTGAGGTTAAACCACACAAGATTGAAAACTTGATATTCTAGTGCTAGAGATTCATTCCTCCCATTAAAATAATTTTTTTAGATAGTTTCTTTAACAGTTTTATTTATTAATTAATTTTTAATTTAATTAATTAACATGGGCTTTTTAAATTTTAAATCCTATTTTTCATCACAGTTAGAAATTTAATTCTTTTAAAGTAGTAGTACCAGCTGTCAAAAAGACATTTAAGTTGATAAATTTGCAAAAATTCAATATTAATTAAGCAGGGGTCTACCCCCAAACCGAAAAACATGGCAAGGGGTCTATGAGACAAAAAAGTTTGGGAACCTATGATCTAGAGCTATGAGCGCGAGGTCCTGGAACAAAACGAATTTTTGGTTTCATGCGAAGCAAATTTAAAATTACTTCTCAAGGGAAATTGAGATGGGATTGTTCTGCTTTACTATCTTTGTGCAAATGTATATGTAATATTCATCCAGCCCCAACAGCCTTGTTTAGAGCATTGCTAAATAGATTCCAATACCCTTTTTTGTTTCTAAACAGAGGCCGATATCTTCCAAGAAGTCTGTCTAGTAAATCGGCACCTTTCATTCCCTCATTGTACATTTTTATAAGATTTGGTTGACAAATATCAATTTTCTTTTTTTGTGCACGACAAAATTTCTTGGTTTTGGTGACAGGCTAATGTTACATTAATTGGATGCTACAGTTACTACATCACAGTGTTTCGAACGGCAAATGTACACTTGTCCGTCACACCAGTAATCAAAATTACCACTTTGCCATTTTTTTTTTGTTTTTTGCTTCCTTTGGAGATTTCAAAGGGAATCTTCCAATGTGATTATCTCGAACTGTGCCAGTTGCTTTAAAATTTTTTTCAAACAGTTCTGTTAACAGTTTATGTGATGAAAAAAATTGTCAGAGAATATTTCATGCTTGTCGGGACTTTCAACACTGGATAAAAGTAACTATACTACTGTAGATCCAAGAGGACAGTTTTCTATTTCCTGCCTCATTTCCATAATTAATTCTCTTAGAGCAATAAGGATTAAGGTCATTATCCAAATCCCGTGATTGGTCCCGGGAATAGGATTGGACTATTTATTAAAAATACTTACATATTAGCATAGTTGAAATTGCTTAATAAAACTGAAAATATAAGTAAAAATTGATTTAATATTATTTTAATGAAACAAATAAAAATTAATTCATCATAAAAAACAAATAAAATAGTAGCAAATGAAATTAAAAAAAAAAAGCATTTCTTCATTTCTTGTTGTTTTTGTAAAATAAGCTTATAAAAACACAGCTCGTCCAGCGTTTCATCGTTGAAACAGCTTCTTATTTTTGTTACAAATTGTCCTGCAGAAGAAAATGCACTTTCAGATTCTTTACTAGTTGGTATTATCATCATTAAATAGGAGCATGTTCTTTTCAGCTAGTCTCCCACTATTTTAAAAAAAAAAGACATTTCTTTTTGAATATTTGATGACAGTGTCACAAATCTAATAGACTGCATTGGTGCATACACCTCTTCGATAACTTTATTTAGTTCTTCTGTTGCACTTAATGTTTTTTTTATATATAAATTGATCCAGTTATTGAATCAGAATGTGAATCCATTTCAAGTGTTACCTCATTTGAAATTGAAGATCTAGTTGCATGAGCGATTAGTAATGCAATGGGATTTGAGGTGTCTCAAGTCTTCCAAGAAAGTATGTTATTAATTAATGGCATTTAATTGAAGAAGGAACTGTGATAAAATCTATTCTAGAGATGTTGCTTACATAATTGTGTAAGCATTGCAGTCACAGTGAGTGAGTGAATATTAACGTTGCACTGATTAGCAACACGAGTTCTTTTGGCGACGGTCCGCGTAATTTTGAACCATGGTCAAGTGACTCGGACGACACCTGAGTTGGCACCCCCTCTCCTAATTACCACACCACACCAACGGGAGGACGTTTGAGCACTCGACAGATTTAACGTGCATCGCTCCCCTGCACGGCAGCATTGCAGTCACATAGCAGTCCTTGCTTAGATCATCTACACGAGAAATGAGGGTTGTACATATATTTTTTTTTACGTACAGCACAAATGAACAAAATATAAATTTTTGAAAAATTAAATTCTTAGAAAATATTTATTAAATATAAAATTTTTTAAAATAATTTCTTAATAAATATTTTTTAATTATAAATTAGACCAAAATTAAATCTTGGGATTAGTTATTTTAATCTCGGGATTTCAGGATTGGAAAAAACACCAGGATCCCAGGGCTGAAAACCTTACTAGATATCTTCCAAAAATTCTAATTGCCTCTGTCCAAGTTAGCTGACAGCGGACATCCTGAGGGTGTTAGAAATGTCCCTTTTCTGACCCAACTCGCGATGGGGAGAAAGTTACAGAAAGAAATAAGAGAAAACATATCAAATTTCAAGGTTTAACCTACACAACCACCTCGAACCCTTCAATTTTCAACTTGTAAGAAAACTGACATATACAGTATAAAAAAAGTAAATAAGATACATTAAATGTAATACCAGATTCACAACACTTTGAAAAGAAATTTCAAATTGTAATTCAGACAAAAATTAAATCCCGGGATTAGTTATTTTAATCCCGAGATTTCGGGGCTGCAAACACTAGAGAGGATAGCCACTGCTGCAACACAATATCCTTATGTTATATCTAAACCTAATTGTCTTGCCTTTGATAAACATTTTGGCTGAATGACCAGAATAAGGGGCCATCCATTCATCTAAACTCAGTTAAGAATGAAAGATGCCAAACTGCTGAAAATTTTTTCACAATTCTGCATAAAAAGGAGAAAAATTTCCCGTTTTATCTCCTGATGTCAACTTGTTATTATCGATAATATGAAAGAATTTTTTTTTATCTCTCTGAATCTACTTCTGAGCATTACAGTAGAAACAATCGCGACTGATAAATCTTCTTCTGTGCCCCAGTTTAAATCTTCTCCAGGTACTTGGTAATACCCACTAAATAAAAATAAGCCCCAAAAACCGTCCTATATCATTTTCATCCACAGAAAAATGTTCTCCTTTTTACATTTGCATATAATCCTGTCATATTTGCTAAATGCAGCAGATATTCTGTTGGAATGAACTTGGGAAAAAATTCAACTGGAGATAAGGTGACTAACTGGGAAAACTTTTCACATATTTTAAGTGCTGCTAGTTTTTTACGATTGTGTTAAACATTTCTTTCATTTGACTTAAGTTTTCTCTTCAAATTTGACATTCCCTTTGAGGTTTAAAAAAGGGTCTTCAGGATCAAACATGCCTTCATGAGATATTTCCTCATCATCTATGTTTGTAGAAATTTCGATTTTCTGGTACATTTGCTGACAGAACCGACTGAAAAGTATCTTCATCAATAACTTCCTCGTCATCAAGCACCCACTTTCTTCTGGGGGCAACTGACAAATATCAATAGGTTCTTCATCATCTGATAGTGTTTAAAAATATTCCAAAACCTCTTCTACTGTCTGGAATGGCTTTGAATGCGACATATTATCAGCGTAATGGATATTCACTCTAACTGTCGAGACACAAGATAGGCGGAAAATAGGAAAATAATATAAGACCTTATCACGTGACGTTCCTCTCCAATTAAGGCATACGCAACATCTAACTAACAACAAACGCACGTGCACTTTTTCTGCAAGTGAGAAATTCACTTGAGATAGACCAGAAACGGGTGAAAGGGAAGGGGGAGTTGAGAGAGGGAGCCAAAACGAAAGTCAACAGTCAAGTATTTTCTCTCTCTTCCGACACATACTTAGTTTTTTTAGCGTACAAAAATCTTTTTCCGCTCTTCTGTGAACTGTAAAAAAAGTAACTGAATTGTGTTAAAAAGTATACTTTTACACACCAAAGTTTCATTTTTGAAACATTGAAAATTTTTGAAACATTGAAATCCCGATAGTAAAAAAACAACGATATTTTTTGTGATATCTTGCAGTCCACACAAGTGAAAATTATCATTTTCAATTACTTTTACCAAATAATAAAAGTACTTCTTAAGTTTTTAGTTTATATGAAATTTTGAATTTTGCCCAATCAAAAGTAAAAGCAATGCATCATTTGGAGTTTTTTTTTCCTCAGAGAGATAATTTACCTTTAGCAACAGTACTTCAATTCCAAAAAAATAATCCATATTTTTTCTCTTGAAAATAATTTTTACGGAACAAATGAATAAAATGGAATTTTTCAGAAAATTTCAAAATTGATGTTCCAATAAAGGAACATTGGCGTGTTAGAAGGTTAAACCCCGGCTCTCTTCCTTAACAAAACAAAATATACTGATCACGGTTGGACCATTTGCGATGATCGGATAGTTATCTTCACGCTTTTTGGTCAACAAGGCTGATATACAAAGTTCCCATGTTTTATTTATGAGTGGGACAGATGCAATAAGGCTCAGCGTTGGGTCAAACAAAATGATCGAAAAGACAAAATCTTAAACCAGGCACTAAGAATGTGATTCGGAACAGCTCAGTTGAGCCGAACAAAGTATTGTTACCTCACATAAAGTTAGGTGCAAGGAAGCAGTTTGTGAAAGCTCTTCCAAAATATGGTGATTGATTCAAATACCTGTGCAAAAAATTTCCAGGTTTATCCGAAACCAAGTTGAAAGAGGGAATCTTTGTTGGTCCAGATATCCGCAAGCTTATGAGAAATAATGAATTTTAGCATTGCATGACAGGAAAGTAAATTTATTTTTCTCATGGGGCTGCGGATTGTGGTAATTTACCTTTGCAGACCTAGTACATTCCCCAAGAGCTGTTATCACTTTTTAGTGCAGCACAATATGGGCGATACCAATTGCCGCAAGTAATTTTGAGATGCCCAGTTTCCTTCCCAGAGGGAAGCATCTGACCTCTGAAGATGCAAAATTGTATTTAGAATTTTACCGAGAGTGCCCAAGTCAAACGGATTTTTCACATGACTGTCGATTTTCTGCACAATGAAAATCCACCGACTTGGGCCGGGATCGAACCCGCAACCTTAGGTTCAGAAGGCCAGCGACAAACCAACTACGCCACCAGCCGGCTAAAGAAGCATGGGTTTATATACTTTCAAAGAAGTCGTCAGAAAGTTTCCTGGCGATTACAAGGGTTCTGACTATAAAAGAGTTGTAATAAATATGCTGGAGAAATTTCAAAAGTTAGGTTGCTCCATGAGTGGGGAAAATACATTTTCTTCCCTCACATGTAAGCTTTTTCTAAGAAAATTTAGGATTAGTCAGTGGAGAACAAGGGGGAAAGGTTTCGCTAAGGTATCAAAGATATGGAGCGCAAATATCAAGGAGAATGGACAAGAATAAGCTAGCTGACTATTGTTGGATGGTAAACGCGATGGGCTAGTGATTAAACATAAATGAAGAATATCATAAGAAGTTTCAAAGAAAAAGAGAAAGTACCCAAGGGGAAACTTTATTTGTGTAGCTTTCTCTCCTCTCTCTCTCTTGTACATTTGAAAATATCCTTCAAACTTTTATGCACACAAGCATAATTTTTGCTCCTTTAGTCAATGTCTATTTTAAGTCCTTAATAAAAAAACAAATTCAATAATATGTTGGTGATTTATTTTAGAAACTACACCATAAATGGATGTAAAATGTTTAAACCTTAAGGGATTTCTTATTTTCTCACGACCAGAAACAGCTTGTAAGGTCTAAAAACAATGGTTTTCATGTAATTGCTTTGAAATTATTTTACCTCACCAAGAGAACCAATATTTACATAGATTTGACTGAATATAAAACACTTTTGCCGAATCTTCCAGGCTAAATTGTTCGAGAGAATTTCTTTTCAAATAGGGTTTTAGCAAAAATATTGATATCGATCTTACAAAAACTCCTGGCGTGATTGGAGGAAAATGGAGATCATTTTCGAAATCAGCCCACTAAATAATATAAAAAATCACTGAAAACCTCTTTTTGTATTTTTCTGAAACTTTAATTTTGTAGCCCTATGTTATGAATAATTATAGTGAAGAAATTCCATGAAACTATTCAACGATTTCATACGAATAAATGAAATTATGTAACAAGGAAATATTGTTTACATTATAAAAATGAGAAATATATAAAGCAAATTAGATGCATATATAAAATGCACCTATTTAATCAGAAAAAGAATCATGTTACAAGTAATTGACGCAAGTAAAACTTTTTAACTTGAAGAAATTTAAATTTTTAAAATAATTTATTGTATTTCTTTAAAACAACAAGTATACAGAAACTGCTGCTAAACAATATCCATTGATGCATCCTGCATCCAATATCTCCCTTAATATTTACAAGGTTGTCTTACAATCTAAAATATTTATTTTAAAATGTCTTTTTCTAAATAAGGATTAAACTAAATTTTTTCTTTTGTTTGATTTTTTTAAAATTAATATATATATTTTCTTCTTCAATGTTTGACTCAGTAGTTAATATTTTCTCTTATACTTAAGTTAAAAAACACGAATAAATTAATTTAAATTGATAATCCTACGATGAACACATTTTTCTATGTTTTTAATTTTATTCTATTCTCACAACAATAAATAAATAAACATCTTCCAAAAAACTAATACATGTTTCACGCTTTATCAATAAAATTTATTCTCTCAAGAATTCACCCAAAAGAAATTTAACTGAAATGCCGTAATGAAATGATAATTCAATTCACAACAAACGTAATCAATTCTTTTTAAAGCTATTCCCTTTAATCCGAAAAACTTTGTTAAATTACATTTGATTAAAAAGAAAAAAAAATCTTTTACACTCTTTTTTTTTCATTATTCACACAAAAATATTTGAATAATGGAATAATTTTAAATGGCAATGGAACAGTTTTTAAAAATTCTATTTTCTGATTCCTTTTCAATGTCTGATTAAAATGTGAAATTATTTTCTTTACAAAAA